>CM076575.1:1328968396-1329312527 GCA_034641835.2 Pinus albicaulis | reverse complement strand
TCATCTTTCTTCAATTCCTGCTTCTTACCATCAATAATGTGTTCCTTTTTTGAAAATGAAAAAAGATACAATGAAAAATATAAGACATGAAAGATGATGAACACTAGAATATAAACTAAATTAGACTATAAAGGATTTATACGACATATACCTCAACATCAACAATGTCAATGTCAATGTCATTTTTCCCCATAAAAGCAAGAAACTTGAACAATTTTTCTTCAGTTGGGAGATAATGGCCGCTATGGCTGAATGACCTGCATAAACAAAGAAAATAAAATGCCACCATAGAAAACAAAACCTTATTCAACTTAGTATTCAACCTTCATGGAAAGCTTAGGTACAATCATGTCAACTAATTTATATGCTGAAAAACTCAAGTTGTATATTACTTATACAATGTGGGAGTGCAAACACAACTCCTAAAAAATGGCAAAGCTAAGTCTACAATAAAATTAAATGAAGTAAAAATGATAAAATAATAGGATAGCCTCGTATACATGTATATAACCAGATAATGTAGAAGGATAAGTAAATAAGTCCAGGGTTGGAGGTTGATGATGTCAATAATACCCAAGTTTGATGAGCATTTCTTCATATAAGTACTATAACGACATATGCATATGAACACATATACATATGCATGACCACCTTTGTGGTCTTCCAATGCTTCAAGAGGTATGCATTGAAAGGTGTTACGAACGAAGAGAGGCTGAAACAGAACCTTGTGACAATACATAGATATTAAAGTTTTCAAATCGCAATTTAAAACAAGACAGACTAAAATATAACGATGCATTGTTGTAATAATATAAATTGTCTTTTAAACGGGAAAGAAATGGAGTAAAATTAGTATACATTGAATAATTCGCTTTCCATATATTTTAAAATTTATATTTAAAAGATATTTTAGTAAATTTTCTTATGATTATATTTTCAATAAATATGAAAAATAGTTATATGTTTTTTTTTTAATTAAATATTAAAATATGGTATTTTTTAAAGTCAAATGGATGTTTTTAGTTTTTTTAAAACTTGTTTTTTTAATATGAGTAAAATTTCAAAATTAAATATGTATAAATTAAATAAGAATAATAATAATAAATAATTTTTAATTATAAATAAAAATAAAAATAAATGTATGTCTATATTTATTTATTTAAATATATATATGGAAAATGTCTACTAAAAAATGAAATTTGGGGTTTAATTAGCATAAATATATAAAAATATATATGTTTGTTGTTTGTGAAAATGTTTGTTATTTATAATAAGAATGTATTATGAGTTTGAATTCTATTAATATAATTATATTCAATGTTAAGTTAATATACTAAAAACCATATTAACACAAGAACAAAAATCCATGGCTAAATTAACTATTCTACACAAGACTTGCCTTTCAATTTGGGTTGTATAATTTGAATGCGCTGGAGCATAATTCTTCTTTGAGGAGGTCATGAGTCTCATGTTTTCCATCTATTTCACTTTTTCATTATTTCTTTGTGCAAACATTGGTGTCAAAGGAATTTGAATTGGAAGTCTAAGCTGTAGCGGGTTATCCCCTCTCTATTTGACTTATGTAGGGACATTCCCTATGACATCATTTTTTTTAAGGAAACGAGTTCTAGATATAGGAACCATATATATCATATTCAACCAAATATGAAGTGATATAATTTAAGATGTCAGTGAAAATGTGAAGCTGGGTTACACTTTTTGCCCTTTTTTGAGAAATTTTTTTCATTTTTTTCGGTTCTTCAACTTTCTGCAAACTATAACAATTTTTCTGTGTAGAATTTCATTTTGCGGTAAAAATAAAAGTTGTGAGAAATTTTTTTAGCTTTCTATTACTTATTTTTTGAAATTTTTTTATGCATATTTGATATGTCAACTTAGCGTTTCTTTGAGTGTGTGTTTCTTAACAATCAAAGAATTCATAAGAAGTCATGTTATGTGGCAACGTTGTATTCATTGAAAATTTGTGTTTTTGAAAAACAAAATGTGTTACAACAATATAGACAGAGTCTACCTTGGTTTCGTCATATTTACAAAGCAAATGGATGCATATCATAATTACTAGAATTTTCTGAACTGGTCCAATACGAAAAACTGCGTATTTTTGATATGTTTCGCGTGGCAACAAATTTCTTAACATACAAGTTATAAACTAAAAATCTAAAAGCTACCCATTACAGTCAACGGACCAATGTAATGCTCCATAATTTTTTAAATTTTTTTTACAATGTATTTTGGGAGATACAAAATTTTGATTTCACTGAATCACGATGACCCCCAAAAATTGTTTGCACTCATTTTATTAGAAAAATAATTAAAATTAATAAACGTTTACGAAATTCCATAAAATTTATATTTCCTGAAAGTAGATTCAATTCTGAAAATGCTTGTCTTGGTTCCGACAGTTAATTAACAAGTTTTCATGGAGTTTAATCAGTCCAAATTTGCAGAACCATTTTCAGAGCTTGGTTCTGCGTAATCGGTGACGAGTTAGTTCGGCCGAACTATTACTGAAAGTTCGGCCGAACTATGTTTTCCGCTTACGGGCCGCTAAAACTAACGGCTTAATAGTTCGGCCGAACTTTTTATCAAAAGTTCGGCCGAACTATTGTGCAATTCTCCGTCGGCCGGAAATTTTTGTGGAGCCCCCTACAAAACACACATTTCGCGTCAATATAAATTACCGCGAAATGAGTCACAATTGGAGGTTCAAAATTTGAGTTTAAAGAACAAGACATTTTTTTGGAGGCGACTTGATTTTTCTTGGAGGTATGTAAGTGTTTTGTGTTGAAATAAATCTTTTGAGCTTCTTTGTACAAAAAATTTTCTTCACATTTTAGAGGCGGTGTGATTTTTCTTAGAGGTATGTACGTGTTTTGGATCAAGGATTACGTATTTTTTAGAAAAGATTTTTTTAAATTAAATCTTTTGTGATATTGTTTGTAATTGAGTTATTGTCTAATTTTTAAAGGAAATTTTTTGAACCTCATACTCTATTATCATGGGAAATCGAAGAACTTGTGTGAGAAAATATGATAGAAAAAGAAAGCCTGAAGAACGTAGAGAAGAGACGAGACAATATCGCAAAAGAAAGTTAGAAGCTCTCTCAAATATTGAAGAGGAAAATCAACCTCAAGCAGAAATTGAAGCATGTATGTAAATGTAAATATTACATGATCTATTGATATATATTTAAAATTTTCCTAATATAAAATATGAAGCTTAATTTTTATTTGATGAACTAGTTTGAAAAATATTTTGTTTGATGTAAACAGACAGAGATATTCCTCAAAATATTGAAGAAGAAAATCAACCTCAAGCATAAATTGAAGCAGGTATGTAAATGTAAATATTATGATCTATTGATATATTTTTAAAGTTTTCTCAATGTAGAATGTGAAGCTTAATTTTTATTTGATGAACTAGTTTGAAAAATATTTTGTTTAATGTAAACAGACAGAGATACTCCTCAAAATATTGAAGAAGAAAATCAACCTCAAGAAGAAATTGAATCGGGTATGTAAATGTAAATATTATGATCTATTGATATATTTAAATTTTTCCTAATATTTATTGACATATTTATTAATTTAGTTATTTATTGAATATGTACTATTTTTTCGAATATGTACAGATGAAATCACTATCGATAATGAGATGTTAGAAAATGTCGACACTCACACACATGGAGATAAAAAACCTGACTATATTATACGATATCGTGTCGATAAAATTTTTGAAATGTTTTTCAAACCTGAGCAAGTGACAGTTCATGCTCAAATATTGAAAGGTCTCCTATCATCAAGGAAATTAAAAGAAGCGACGACACTATTGGGTATTCGAAAATCAACCAAAGATAAAAAAATGAAAGAAGAGGTGATAAAAATATGAGTAGTGCTATAGAGTCAATTAAGAGATCTAGAGATAAAGAGGTTTCAAATATACGTAGAGGAATACAAATAGCAATGGTTTCACCAAGTACTCAAGAGAACCGTTTGAATCTAACATCTATCGCACGAGCACTGGGAACCTCGCGAAAAACTCTGCACAAACATCGAAAATTTCGACTGCAAATAGACGTAAATGATGAACTCGCTTGTTGGAGAGCTATTTGCAGGCAACCATACAAAGATAGGCTTGGAGAAGATGTTAAAAAAATAATATATGAATATTGGAAGAACAATTCGCGTGTTTCACCCACTGCAAGACATGTGATGCTACAAGATTAGGGGACTGTAATCACATTAAGAATATGAATCTCTTTGAAACCACTCAAATAGAGTTATTCAACAAGTTCAAAGAAGAGAATCGTCAAATTCAAGTTTCACTCAGTGCTTTTGTTCAACAAAAACCATGGTATGTAAAACCTATCACCGTACGCGACACTTGTTGTTGTCGTTATCATGTGGAATTTGAGTTGTATTATGACACATTCCTTGATTTCGGTAGAACATTATGGAAGGATTCACCTCCTCCTTCCACTATCCGTGAATTCATATCTCAAATTCTATGTGAAAGAGAAAGCGATGAACTATTTTACAAAAAGAAAGGTGTTGGTGGTAAAAAATGCGATGATTGTGGAAATTTGACTAAATTTCAAAACAAATATCGTATTGATATAAATGATCAATCATTGTCCAACATGAAAGTGAAATGGAAGAGATACGAATATACCAGTACATCGATTCAAAGTGCAGAGAGTGTTAAAAGAATCGAATTACGAGAAGACGAAATTTTTCTAATAGACTTTTTGAGAAAGTTTGAAGCAGAAATTTACAAATACACCATGCATTCCCATAGAGCTCGATGGCAAGACTTGCAATTCAAAAATCTCGTGAAGTTTTTCCACCAGGAACCATTTTGTCAGTGATTGATTTTGCAGAAAACTACACATTTGCTCCACAAAAAGAAATTCAGAGTGAATACTATCACTCTGACCAAGTCTCCATGCTCGTTCATATTCTATATAGACATGCTGAACAAAATGTTGATCATATAGAAAGCACGAGTGAAAATCAACATATCATTAAAGAATATCATTTTTATATCAGTGACGATCGTACGCATGATACATGTTTTGTACAACATTGTTTTGGAAAAATTTATGATTCATTGAAAATCGTGGAATAACATTCAATGAACATTGGATATGGTCAGACGGATGCGCAGGTCAATTCAAATCTGCACGATCATTTTTTTGGTTGTGTCGTCTTCATAAGAAAACCTCTATTAAACATTGTTGGAATTTCTTTGAGACTGGCCATGGAAAAGGAGAACATGACGGTGCAGGAGCATGCATAAAACGAGCACTTCGAAGATATCAAATGAACCACTTTGCACGCCGACTTGCAAACGCTGAAGAAGTTGTTCAATGGTGCAAAAATGCTTTAAGCCATGAGATTAACCCATCACGAGAAGTGCAAAGGTACATTCAATTTAATTTATATTGGTAATCTAATTTTAAACATTGTACATTTATCATGCAATGATTATTTTTAATTGTATTTTGATATCATATTTACAAATTCTTTTTCTAATTTTCCATATAAAGGTTTTTCTGGCATATTGAAATCGGAGACGTAAATAGATCAATTGGAAATGAAGTTGGAACAATAAAAGGGACTCGAAAATTGCATTCAATTCAAACAAAAATGTCCACAAATGTGTTTGCATTGGATAAAAGAAAATATTCTTGTTTTTGTGATGTTTGCATAGACAACACAAAATCCAATGACATCTGTGAAAACAAAATGTATGTGAACGATTGGAAACATACAGAGCTAAATACAAAGGGAAAAATGTCCGTTGCAATGATTGAAGAAATGGAATCAGATGAAACTACAATATCATCCGATGGTGATCGAGTTTCTGATCTTGTTAGAGAAGGTAACATTTGAATTACTTTTTAATGATTTAAAGATTTACAAATTTAAATTTAAATATGCATAATTAAATATTAAATTTATTTTATTGTGCTGGAGATGTTTTTGCTGTAATTGTACCTATTGACAACGATGAAAATGTGAAGTATTATTTGATGCGTTGCACTGAACAAAAAATGAAATTATTACAAGACTATAATGATCACGGATTTCAGTATGACAAAGGGTCTATTATACTGAAAGGTTATTTTTTCAAACAAACTCGTTAAAGTGGAGACTTTGTTTACTTCGAAGACTATGAACCCGATTCCATAAGTTGTCAATATAGTCACTTGGTGTGTGCAGCACGCATAAAGTTGATAGAAGTTCAATCAAAGAAAAAATCAAAAATTAAGAAATGGAAAATGTCAAAATCCGATCATGAACGGATTATTGAGGATGGAATTCCATTAGAATTTTTTGAGTGAAGTGTCAGGACAACAATTTATTATCTTTTAAACCTTTCAGTACTCAACTAAAAATTGAACTGCTTATGTTATTTGTGGTTTGCAAATGTTACAAATTGTTTGGGTACAAGAACGTGCTCTAGTTTCCACTGAAAATAGTTTTTCTATACATGTGCATTGATTAAAAATGTTAAATATGTATTGGATATATATATTCTAGAATGAAATTAATTGTTCTTGTATATTAATTGTTTTTGTATATGTTCTCCGACCATATGGTACAAAATATTTCACTTTATTTTGTAAAGTCAGATTCGGTCCCCATATGGCCTAGCCTCCAAGGGACGAGATAACAAGTGGTTGTCCCCACTTGCCCGAATCTCGGCTTTTAAGTACAATTTTACTGTTTATGTCGAGCATCTTACATGATGTCCTAGCCAAAGATGGATTCTCTTTGTTTCAAGTTTCTAGTAAAAGTTGTCACTGAATGCCCTGCTCGAACTCTTGTAGTAAACACCATACCTCATCTCTCTTGCTCTCCAATATTATTAGGTTTAATTATTATAACACAAAAATCGTTCTACATTATCAATAATTTTTTGCGCTTAAAGTAAAATCAAAGAACACTATTAATCCAATGTCTTTACAAGTAATGTACCATCATACATGCAATTATATCAAATTAGAAATCAACATATACAATGAAATCAATGGGGATTGTCTTGTTG
Source organism: Pinus albicaulis (assembly GCA_034641835.2). Lineage (NCBI taxonomy): Eukaryota > Viridiplantae > Streptophyta > Pinopsida > Pinales > Pinaceae > Pinus > Pinus albicaulis. The sequence continues at coordinate 1,329,305,453 of CM076575.1, read as the reverse complement.
CAAGTAACATAATTTCAATTTACAATATGTGCAAATGTAGGTTGAAACCATCCAAAATTTTAAGTTGTAAATTGAAACCATCCAAAACTTTAAGTCTTAAAACCCTTTCGATTATATATTGTGCATCATTAAAACATTTAACATTTAAAGTTCATTAAATATCACATTCAAAATGTAGATTGAAACCATCCAAAACTGGAGTTTTAAAAACTTCACATGCCATGCCAATTATAATTCAACAATCCAACAAAAACATTTAACAAATTAAATATCACACGCCACACTAAGACGACCACACTAAGAGGATTGGTGCACTTCGTTTGGAAGGAGTCAATATATGTCGGATTGGAGCGATTAGACAGAATTCGAAAAGGAAAGAGCTTGAACCAATTCAAGCAGACCCAGGATCGAATTGTTCTATGGAGCTTCATGAGAAGAGATATGTGAAAAGCACTGTTAAGCCATGCCAATTATAATTCAACAATGCAACAAAAACATTTAACAAATTAAATATCACACGCCAAAGTCGTTTCAAGTTTTTGATAAAAGTTGTCACCGAATGACCTACTAGAATATTATAAATACTAACTTTGTAAGATCATTTGGCATTCGGAAAAATTCGAAAGTCTTAGACTGTCAATCAATTTAAAGTATCATTCACCATAGGGAGTGTAAAATATTCAATGTAGGTTGGTGACGATGCTCACTCCTAGCTTGAAGCAGCGCCAATGACCAATTCTTTAATGAATTCCAATGCACTAGACCTTATGGAAAGCATGATTCTAGGATTACTAAAATTTGTACTTGGTTTTTTAAGAATATATCAAATAAAGTTTTTGAGAAGCAAATATGGCTTGTTCCTTAGAATTTGGCACTTTGAATTTCCTTACCCATATTTCTTGTTAATGATTATAACCTTAAAATGGCTAATATTAGTTTGTCATCATCATCTAAAAATGACTTGGCACATGAAAATTTACCATGTCCATCATCATCACTTCACACCATCTCATACATGACCCCTTCTACATATTATATGCATGAATTTTTGAAATGTCATCCTCTCTACCTATCCCATGAATGATTGTGACAACAAGTGAATAAAATACAATTTATAAGTAGAAGATAGTTTCTAGCTTGTCCTCCTCCATCCGCCCCATAGCTAGTGATTTCTCAATTTTCCACTTCCAACTTTCTATTCTCGAAATTCATTAGCAACTAATTTTATCGATAGCCACACCACTATACATATAATTATCATATACACTACTACATTAATGAACTCTACGTTGTTTCTTATTGTAAAGTCCAATAACAAACAATGTTAATTCAGTTTAGTAGTGTATATAACAATTTCTTTGACTTCCAAGTGTGTTGTAACTATTAGTAGAATTAACTACCAAAATTAGTTTCCAAAATAAAATGTTGGAAGAGAAAAAATAGGCAATCACTGGATATGGAGTGCGTGGAGGAGGACAAACTTATGAATACAAACCAGTGCTAGCCCATTAAAGGTTATAATCATTGGTGCCTAATGTGGGGTGGACAATTTAAATAAAGTTCGTATCAAAGTACAATTTAGCTCATTTTATTCAAGGTTAGTTAGAAGAATTAGCTATTGGTTTCTACCTTCAATTTCCTCTGAAAATGAATGTGTACGTGCTTTTGAGAGACATTAGAGACATTAGAGTACCTTCAATTTCCTCTGAAAATGAATGTGTACATGCTTTTGAGAAAAAATTTGATGAAATTTTTGATGAAAATGTGCTATGAAAGTAAAGGGTTTTAAAGGCAAGCATGTACAAGGCATAGTTGAGCCAAATGTTCTTCAAGAAGGGCCTAATTATTTGAGTCTTGGTTATGGAAAACATGGAAAATGCTCCAAAGCCAAGGAGGCTTGTGAGGTTTGTGTTCATGATGAATGGAACATGTACATAGTTTACTGTTAAAGTTGTTGTGTTTTACGGATATTAAAATGAAGAACTTCTATTTAGATCCATTCCAGAGATTGACTGCAGGGGCATTTACTAGATATGTCACCTTTCATAAAAGATGAGATCCAGAGGCTACCTGGCCCTTTACAGACTCTGCCTATAGAACTTGTAGAAGTAAACACTACAGGCATTAACAATATCAAAGAACGTTTTCATGCTCGGACATGGGAATGTGTCTCTTTCCCTACGCAAAAAAATAGTTCTTGAGGTAGTTAATCTTCATAGACAAGTCATCAAGCAAGTCAATGTGATCATCCCTCCTTCCCTCCCTTCTAAAATAATTATGTTTTGCGGGTCAGAAAGCCAAAATATGGAGACAATTATCACCAAATCCAATGTACAATTATGCATGATGGAGAATATCTAGCGCTTTCCCTTGTTAAATATATTAACAAGGGAAAGCGCTAGAGATTCTCCATCATGCATAATCGTACGTTGATGCTTATAGAGTGAAAAAACTGAAGTAATCAACTTGTAGGGTCATTTTAATGGGGGCTGGAGAATTCAGGTCTTTGTAAATTCAAAGTATGGTGCATGTTGCATGAAGCAAGATGTTGAAAGTAGAGTTATGTTAGACACACTTAAATGCAACAAATATAGAGCCGAGGATTGGGGTTGGCTCATTAAGAGGGTTGAAGGAAAGATTAATAATTGGTGTTATAGATGGCTCACTTTAGGGGGATGGATGACTTTTATCAAGTCAACTCTGGAAGGTTTACTTGTGTATTAGTTTACTCTAACAAAGATTGCAAAGTCCACTATTAACAAGATCCAAAAATGCATGAGTAATTTTCTATGGAATGATAGAAAGTGTAGTCCTCTTAAGCATTTTCTCAAGTGGGACATGTGGGCTCAGCCAAATCACAATGGTGGGTGGGGCTTCCAAAAGCTTCAATGATTTGGCTTAGCGTTGGCCATGGAAAGTTCTTGGAGGACAATCATTGGGGACAACATCTGGAGAAAAATCATCATGGATAAATATTTTTCATAGTCAGTCGATCATGGATTAGTTCTGGTCCTTTAGGACATGCAACCATATTACTGGATCAATTGTATGGAGGGGAATGATTACACCTTTTCGTTGGATCAAAAAATGGTTGAAATGGAAGGTTTGTAAGGGAGATAAGGTAAAGCTAGGATCCTTTCCAATAATTTGAGGTGTTGTGTCAAATTTATCTTCTGATCTTATTGGTCTTCTTGAATCTCGTGGAATCTCCAATCTTTATCAATTTTTTGTTGCTCCTTGAATCAGGCTTCAACCATTATATGGATGAATATTTATGACCTGAGTCTAATTGGTTTACTTGCTGAGGACTAAAATGGTTTTATTAAGAATATTATTGGTGGCCACATCACTTTAATGGAGGAGGAAGAAAATTATGTCTGGGCATGGAATCAATATTTTGGGCAAATCACAACCCATCATGCTTATTATGCAGTCTCTGAAAGCTATGTACAGAAAAAATCTAGTTGGTGGCACATAAAGACGAGGAACTGGTCTATTGCCTCAAAATTAAAATGTTTTATTTGGTTGGCCTTAAGAAATCAAATTTATATGGGGGAGCAAATGACGTGGAAAGGCATTTATGGTCCAAATATAGGCCTTCTTTGTTTAAATTGTTCTGAATTTGTAGTACATTTATTTTTTAAATGTGCTTACTCAAAATCCCTCTCGCTATATGTCCTTGGAGCTATAAACCTAAAAGCTATTAATCTTATTGAACCATTGGATCATTGCCTCCTTTGGTGGGAAAAAAATATGGGCACCTTTAAAACCATTCTTGTTTTGATAGCGTGGGGAATATGGAAGGACAAAAACACAATCATTTTTGTAGTTATACCAAAGGAAACCAATGGTATTCAAGGCGATATTGTGGGATTTTTTTCAGACTATATCAAGCCCAAGAGACATACCAAAATCAAATATTTTAGCTTTCCTCCTAGTTCATACTATCCAACAACTGGTTTTTTTCGATGGTGCTTCTCAAGCAAGGGTTTGCAGAGGTGGAGCCATAATCTTCCTTCCAAGAAGTATGTCTATTTATATATGGCTAAACATTGATACATGTTCAAACACAAAAGTTGAATTAACAGTTGCATGGGCTCTTTTGTTTTTTGTAGCGTCCTCGAATATCTCCTCTATGCACATCCATATTTAATGTCATCATTATTTGATCTTCTATTGGAAATTGTCCTTTTATAAAATAAAATAAAATAAAATCAAGAATTCCATCAAAATGTAACACAATAGTATTATAATTGTTTCATAGAGGATACAAAATTATTAAATATTTTCTAGCAAATAGTATCATAGCATTCCTAAAAAATATCCTTTATTAAATATTTTCTAGCAAATAATATCATATCATTTCTCAAAAATGTCTTTAATCAGTGCAAAATTCCCAAAGCTATACATTCATAATAATTGAAATTTCCAACTACAAACTCAAATTCAAATATTTGAAAACAAATTACAAACACTTAATCATTAAAGCATACCTTCACTTATGTATAAAAAAACAACCAAACCACAACACATGTCACAACAATCATAACAAAGAAAAAATCACGTATATGAAGTTTATATGTTGATCACTTAATATTTATGAGGATGATGTTTTAATAGCATCATCTTCATTATCCTTACCTAAATTTGACTATACCTTAAATAATAGATCATTACACATTCTATGAGCCTCCATATGACACAATTATTATGACATAACATTTATGTATGATAAATGATAAAAGATTATTAATAATGATTCTTTTTTATTACTTAATATTTATGTGGATGATGTTTTACTAACATCATATTCATTATCCTCACCTAAAACTGACTATACCTTAAATAATAGATCATTACACATTCTATGAACCTCCATATGACATAATTATTATGACATAACATTCATGTATGATAAATGATCAAACTTTATTAACAAGGCTACATAGCTAGTGTTCCATGCTACTTGGTGTAATTATTAAACTTTGAATATAGTTAAATTAGAGTAAAACACAATAAAGATATACATGAAGGGAAAATAATGTGTTTTTTTAGTAGCCATAGAATACTGCTACGTTTGCATTCTATTTGATGGTGTTTTCCCTTCAAAGTTTCTAATCTTGTGCATAACCCATCTTGAAACTAAAACAACTTTTTTGCTAAGATTGACTTTAAATGTTTCAATGTATGTCATGTGTAAAGCAAATTAAAGCAACAATTTTTTCAATATATGGATGTTAAGGAATATATTGGATTCTCCCTTAGGCCACCGATCTCCATTCACATCACATCACGTCTCCCTCCAAACATATGTGTCCTTTCAAATTTTGCAAACCACTATAAATATGTGGACAAAATTTTTCATTTCGGAGATAGAATTTCAGTATATTCATCTCTCGAGATTTTTGGATGGGCGTAATAGAAAGTGGTTCGGATTTCTAATTAGCGTGAAGATAGTTTGTAGTTAAAGAAGAAAGGGAAACAATGAATATTTTTTAATGGGTTCGAAATCTACAAGACAACGTGGACAATGGCATAATTATTTTTGAACTAACCGTGTATACTCCTTGGGCTTCATAATTGAACCGTGATGACCCCTCGTTACTCGTACTATGTATTGTTTCCGAATTTTTAGGCACTCTACCTTTATATCTTCGACTATGTCATAACACCGTTATTTCTATGCTCTCGTGAAGGAGACTACAATGACAGCTCGGATAATTTTGTGGTAAATAAGAAGCTTTACCTCGTACCGTGCTAGAACTTGTACCTGTCATATAACTCTCATTGGGTAGAGTCATGGTAAAATCCAAACTATATTTCAATATTTGGATTTGTGTAGAGCCTAGGATCATTTCACTCGGACTTTGGGACAAAGAACGTGAATAAAGGCTCGGACCTATACATGAATCGAACCGAAAAAATATTGCATCTCGGATTCATATTTATGTGGGATAATACGAGTTCATATCTCCGCCTCGGTCCCCGTAACAACGACTCTCTCATCCTTATAACAAATGCAGAGGCTCGTACTCATATAGACTCATGATAAATTTGATCTCGTGGAGAATTTTTTGGAAGGATTAAAAAAAATTGTGGAGTCATGGTGATACTCTATTTGCGTACACATTCTTTCCAAAGAAGACCTGAGTTTCTCTTCAATTTTTTGTTTGCAATTTACAGTGAACATACAAGATTTTTTTTGTTTGCATTTTGCTGTAACATACAAGATTTATTTTGTGTTTGCGTATTTACTGAACATACTGATCTTAACGATGCGCGGACGATGGCAATCAGTCGACTGACACACAAGACTCGATACTCAAAGACATTGACTAAAGAATCCTCGCCAATCAGCCACCAACAAGAATGCGGCAATCGTGCAATGCACAGCCAGACGAACGCGACAATCAATGAATAGACAGCACAAAACCGCGCTCAACAATGAAAACAAGAATCCATCGCTCATCGCGGCGGTTTATATAAAAAACGAGTTTCGACGAACTTTTAAATAAGTTCGGCCGAACCTCCTATCATGCCTGTCTTTCAAACCTCCGTCAAACAAATTCATTATCGTTTTCTGCCCACATCTTTGTGCGTACAATCCTAAACGGACTCAATAGTTCGGCCGAACTCTTTAATAAAGTTCGGCCGAACTATTGCCGAAAAAAAATTTCGGCGCCCGATTCTCACAAAAGTGTAACCCAGCTTCACGTTTCCGCCCACATCTCATATAAAATAACTGCTATCACATACACATCTATCTACAATCACATTAAATGAACATATCTAAGATGACCTAGCAGTATATACATAAACACAAACATATAAATTAATTACATCAACATGAACAAAAAAATTCAGGATATATTTATATATATACATAAACACACACGCAAACAAGTCTGTAACAGAAGATGATGGATTTTTAACTGCCTCAATAGTAGAACTATGAGGTGGAGGAGAAGGTGGTTGGTTTTCCCTTGGAAGGGAAACATCAGGCAGGATCATGAGGTGAATTATGAGGAGGTGGAGTACTACCAGGAGGATCATTGGAACCCTGATCATGATCCAATGGGGTAGTACGTCTGGGTGAAGATTGTGTATCTGAGGGATCACTAGAAGGATCACCAAAAGGATCATCACCCTGATCATCATGCTATGATGGGTTAGTATTGGGTGAAGACTCATGTGTATTTGTTGCATGACCATCCCTCCTTTCTTTGGCAAATACCTTGGTAGCTATGACGATATGATGCATAATACTCATCATATCACACAAATGTTCCTTCAAGAGATCCAGAAGCCTAGGATTTACCCTTGATGTCTCGAGACATCATAGTGAAGACTCCCTTCCCAACCAAAAGTCTAGAGATTCGGTCGTAGTACTCCATCCTGAACCTAACATCAACCCTACACATCTGCATTCTTCTGCCCATTTGCATCTAAGTATGTGCCTCACCCTCACCGGCCTCGAACATCTCCACATCTCCCTCCAATAGAGGAGGAGCCATGTCCCTAACAAAATTTTTGATGTCTACAAAATATATAGTACACAAAAATAATTAGACAAATTCATTAAATAATTTAATAAAAAAATTTAAAGAACATCCTAGAATAAATTTTATTCTAATTAATTACGAAAATAAAATAAAACTATATCAATTTAAAGAAAACATTAGTATTACCTCTATCATATGCAGGCTCCTCCGGTGTGAAGAGGACGTTGGGACATTATCTCCAATCCATCCCTACGTAAGGACATGACACCAAGACAAACATGTGGTCATCCTCACTTCCTAGTAGCCCCAGTGCGTCACTGGAAATCCTAGTGGGATACTCTGGTAGGCCCCTCTTAGGCATCATCTCGCCTCGCATGCACATGTTAACCTCAGTCATCATCCTAGGATGTCGATAGTCAAAACTAGGCCTCGTCTCTGGAAACCACTAAAAAAAATAATCTAATGCAAAATGGAAGTTCACCATCCCATGTATCATAGCACGACATCTATCTAAAGCCATACAAAATCTCCACAAAAAATGGCAGATCATCTGATACATCATGGCATCTACACCAAAGAATCGACATAAAACAAAAGAGGGAAACTAATGATCTTCCCATCACTAGTATAATGTGCAATGATACTCACTAATAGTGAGAAGCACCTAACCTCCTTTGCACCAAAAGAAGTGATTCGTAGTTATCCACCAAAAACCTAAAGATATGTTTTATGCACTACATGATCCCCATCATATCTCTGAGACTAGACAAGTTGGATCTCTGCTACAAAATCATGGGGGACATCAGGAAAATGGGGAAAATCCTCCACTCCTAGATAGGCTAGTGATAAAATATATTTCCTCCTAAGTGGGACCATACCACATGTTAGGATCGATAAGGAAATCCTGTTAGTGGGCATCCCACCAATGGATCAGCTATGCCAAAAACCCATAGGGCCCCTTCAGGGATGTAGCCTCGTCATAGTACCTAAGGAGGCCTACATTCCTCAAGAGGACTTGGGTCGTTGTGGCAATAGGGAAAAGGCATAAATCTCTCTCTCTCTCTCTCTCTCTCTCTCATGCCTGCCACGAGTGAACCACATTGTATTAGTTTGTCATTTTCTCCTACTATTGTTACTCTTCCCTCCGTTGACGTCTCTCTTTCGTGATTGACATATAAATACATCATCCTCATACATAAAAAATATTTTTTTTTTATTAAATGAAAAAAGTGTTTATAACTATGAATATATAACTTTAAAAAAAACCATCCTTAGTGAACCAAAAAAATATTAATTCACTTGACATTGTGCACCACAAAATAGGAAATGACTGACAACAGTAAGTCAAGTCGCTTGATGCACCGCTTAAATATTCATTATTTTTATTTATCGATGTCATGGGTCGACATAACATTATGCACTTGTTCGTATGCATAATATTTTCACACTAAAATGGAACATTTAATTTAAAAAAAACACCATACTATATTTTTTTAATATTTATGCATGTGGTGCATTTGGTAAAAATACAAACGCACCGGGAAGTAGCTTTTACCAAATGCACCGTGGTAAGAATTGTAAATTTCCCGATGTGTATCATTTTATCAAGCACACTGAAAAACTTGGTTGTGTTAATGAAACACATTGATTTGCGGTGCACCCTGTAAATTTAGAAGGTGCACTACCATCAGTGCGAGCTAAATTATTCAAACGCACCGTGCAAGAACCAAAATGGATCATTTTAACTAATAATCAATTATACTCTACTATAAAGTTAAATTAGAGAGAAACATGGAGATTACATGAACATGTTCACGTCGGGGAGGCATGGTTACCTCATCAATGAAAAAAACCAAATTTGAGTGCCATTTGAGAAAACTCAAATGTAAATCACTTAGCAATGGATAAAAGGATGGAAAGAAAGGGAAGCATCGACTACAGGGCGCTTGACAAAAGTAAGAGTAGCATTGATGCATGAGATCTCTACAACACTGCAAATGGTAAAAATGATTTTTTACGCTCCATCATTTTTTTATATATATAACCACGTTTTGGGGCCTACGGTAACCACACTAATGTGTGTGCTTTCCTAAGAGCAATGTTTTTTTTTTAAATTAAAAAACCTATCATGGTGCACCTTTCTATTTAGACATCTGTTTGTTTCAATACATGAATATAATTGGTGCATCGTTTGAGTATAGCACCGAAATTGTGAAAATGAATTTTACGACCGACATTTTTTAAATTTAAACTTTATCTGGTCATATTGTGTAGTATACACACCAATGTGCATTATATAGGTACCGAACCATTGTTTTTTATTTGTATAAAAGATAACCCTACAACTATGCACCACTTTCTATTAAGCACTAGATCCTTTAGCTCAATTAGCAACACCAATGTGTATAATATAATAAGTGCACCATTATTTTTAAGTTAAAAACCCCACAACAGTGTGCACCGTTGATTACACATTGGGGTGTTCATGCACTTGTTTAGCACTGGGGTGTTTTCAAATAATAGCAACATAATTGGAGAAATTAATAGTACGACCGACATTTTTTTTTTAACTTCAACCCATTTTGGTGTTATCGAGTACTATACGCACTGGTGTGCATTATGTACTTATCACATTGTTACGTTTTCATTTTTTATAAACATTAGAGGAAATTTATGCCTTAAATTGGCCTCTTAATGAAAAGAAATAAAATAATAGCTAAAATATTAAACTAAGAGTTATTAATTTTGGAGGGAAAGAAGAAAAATATATTTTTTTAATTGTAATTTTGGCCTATCTCCTCATAGGTTTACTCAAATTTCAAGTGTAGACACTCGCTGGATGTAGAATTAAATTTCGTATCCAATGAGTACCCATTATGCATACTTTTGAGAAAACCCACATTGATGAAAATTTAAGATAACAAATTTTTTTAATGTATCTTCAATTTTTATCAATGTGGGTCTTCTCATAAGTATGCATAATCAGTACTCGTCAGATGTGAAATTCAATTATGCATCCAATGAGTGTCTAGTCTTGAAATTTTAGTAAACTTATGACGAGATAGGCCAAAAATACAATTTAAACGAGTAGTTTTTTTTTCCATCCAAAATATTTACATTTACCTCTTTTTAAATTTAAAGAATTTTGATTGGTTTACATATTATGACATGGAAATTACGTGAAAATTTCATGGGAACTTTTAGGCTGAAATATCCCCTAATGAAAATAACTCTATCATGGTGCACCATATTCTATTAAGCACCAGTGGGTATAATTATATAATGCACCGATGTGTTTGGGTATTATAGATGCACCATTAAAAAATATCTTCTAAAACATTTGTTTGCCCATCCCTTCCAGTGAACTCTGTTACAAACTCATTTTTGCGCTATTTTTATAGGGGCTTCTGCAAAAGCCTTTGCTAGAGGGTATTTTCCTTTTAGTGTTAAGACCTTGTATATTCCATGAGATTAACTTCGTTGGGTAACTTTCTGAGTTAGGACTAGGGCTCTTACATTGCCTTCATTTATCAGTTGCTCCCCAAGCTCTTGCAATATTTGGCTGGTCAATTTTATTCCATGCTTTCGTCCTAACCCCTTGGGATTGTACTAGTCTGCTGGAACATTGTACTTGATGTCAATTTGATTGAGATTTCCATACTACATTTTTCACGTGAATTGTTTAAGATCCCCTTGATAGAGTTATGCCTCTTCTATCTTATGTAAGTATTCCTCTGGTACGACTTCCATTCCTTTCTTCTCCAAAAATTTAGTTATTTTGTTGACGTCCATGTCTCTTAAGACCTCTTCAATGACCTCTTCATAATTTAAGTCTTTTTCATTCCCTTGCTCCTGTTCAACATACTCTATTACCTGCGAAATTAAGCTGGGTTTCTTAGTGAGGATTGGCTCCCCCTCTTGGGAGGTGGGTTGAATTTGTGCTTCGTTGCTATTCCTAGTTTCCTTTTCATTGTTTTATTTTTCTTGATCCTCCTAGCCTTCCCATAGTACATCAAGTTTATTCCTGTGAAATTTTGCTGACGAGGTCTTATTTCCATGTTTTTTTCTAGCGGTTACCCTCGTAAACCCTCGATCAAATGTTCCTCTTTGTCGTTGGTGATTGGTTGATGGTAGAGTGTTGAGAGGGCAGTCTCAAAAGAGATTCCCATGCTCTTGAAATTTGTAGCAACAAAAGGGGATGTGCTCGTAGTCTATATTTTAAACCCATAACTTGTCGCGGAATATGAGATTTATTAATTCTAGGAGGGCTCCTATGATTTCCATATAAATGTATATTCTTGCATAGGTGACATGTTTAAATTTTCAACAAGAAACAATGAAATTGGAAACCAAAAAGGATAATAAGCACTCACACATTGGTGAGGTTACACACATTGGTGAGGTTACACACTGGTGAGGTTACACACTAGTGAGGTTACACACTGTTGAGGTTACACATTCGTGAGGAATGTGGGTGTCTAATTTATTTTTCCCTTAAACAAATTAGACAATAAATTGTAATTTCATCTCATAACAACTTGTATCACTTAACTAAGTCATATTGATGACTAAGTTAGATCAATAAATTCAATTTGATGGTGTAATATGAGTCATGTAGAGTGATTCTAATATTTTGGGGGTTCATTTGGAGTTAATGGACTAGTGGGGGTGCGGGTGTAATTAGTTAACTCAATTAATTGAGTTAAAATCATTTTAACTAGTTCTAACTGAGTGATGAATTAGTGAGAGGTCCAGTGAATTACATTATATTTAATTTACAACTAGTGATCAATCATATAATTGATGATTCATTGTTAATAGTTGCATGAATGTCAGTTTGAGGAAGACCCAGTTGAGACAGAGGTTAAAGGGAATATAACTATCAGTTTTATTTTTAGAGAATTTCCCGAGTGCAATTATAAAGTCATGAGGAAGCCATGATGGATTTCTCAATCAAGGAAGGTTTATTATACTATTTAATAGGGGCCTAATTCTTTAGGAATTGCATGATCAAGGCAGGTTGAAGGAAGGCTGAGAATTGGCTATGTGTTTTTCCAATTTTGCCTAGATCAGCAGGAGACAATTTGCAGAGTGCTAGAGAATATCATGAGAGATTAAGCATTGTATTGTTTCATGATTCCTTGACTTTATACAATATATGATAGCAGATTTTTGAGAGTTGCTTTCCCCAAGAACTTATTGCGTTGTGTGATTGATTTAATTCTTTCTCTTACTTGCATGTGATTGAGCGGTCGTGCTTTGTATTCCGGAAATATTGTAGAAGTATTCAATATCTTGTTTTAGTACATCATAAGATCAGATTGAATCCATTAATATAGAATTCCTATAAATTTATACATGGTATTAGAGCTTATATATAATTTATGCATGGTTTCAGACTACCAAGAATCACAATAGAAGAGAATAAATTGAGTTTGTCTTGAACAGGTTCAAATTTGCATATTTATTCTTCAGGATCCATCAGCAGATCAAGATGTATTTCAATGGCTTCGGACTCGAATATGCACTTGGTGAACCTAGCACTTCTAGACCTTCCCAAGAGCTGGCATAGTTACCAGGACTCTATGAATGGGAAGGACAAGTTACCAGATTGGGAGCATTTGTGGTCAGACCTCGTAATAGAAGAGATAAGGTGGAGTACTAGAGATGGGACCTCCAACACCAACAAAGAATAATATTATGTATTAATCAGAAAGGGAAACAAATCCAAGGGAAATAATTCCCAGGGTGAAGAGGGTAAGAGATACTTGTCCAAGATCAATTTTTTTCACTATCATGGGCACGGGCACTATGCCTCGATTTGTCCACAGAAAAAGGAAAGAAAGAAGGAGCCTGCAGTTGCAGTAGGTGAAATGTTAGCTGCACAATTAGAGCTTGATTTTACTCTCATTGCATGCATGGCCAAAATTGTAATGGGATGCATGTGGTATCTAGATAATGGTACCTCATTCCATATGACGGGGAATAGATATCTCTTCAGTGACTTGGAGGAGAAGGACCTCCAACAGAACATAGAGTTTGGATATTATGGGAGGTATAGTGCGACCGACATAGGTACAATTACCTTTCAGAGGGAGTATAGCTCTTGTCTCATACTGGAAGATGTTTTGTATGTTCTAAGCCTAAGGAATAATCTTGTCTCCATAGTGGTATTGGAAGGCCATGGTTATGATGTGATGTTTAGAAAATGAAAGTGTTTCCTTAAATACATAGCCACGGGACAGGTGAAGCAGATCGGTGTAAGAGTCAAGAACTTGTATGCTCTCGAGGTCGAGGATGCATGAAAAAGTTTGAGGAGAAAATAAGTGGTTAATGACTCCGTGGTTGAGAGGGAGAAATTATCTCTCAACATGCATCCTCAGAAACATTCTTAGAAGGTTGTGGAGTAGCCACAATTGGAGAAGTAGAGAAGACACTAAGTGGAAGAGTCCACTCAAGCAGAAACCTCCACGAGGGGGAAATTTCGATCCAGATGGGCAAAGGGAGTACATGCACCTATACCTCTAGGTGAGAGGTGGGGAAATGTGAAGATATAATCCCAAGAAGAAATTTGCACAGGGTCCATTGAGATGGTGTGTCTCATGATCTAACCTAGCTACAAGAAGACCATAGTACAGCAGTAGCAGGAAGGATCAGTTGGACTGATGTAGTCAGATGTCAGAAAGACTCAAATTAGAGTGACATGTTGGATATTGGAGCGCATATCATAGTTGGTAGCAGTGCAGAGGGCATAGTTCAGAGAGTCTAGTAGACATGTGTAGTAGCTAACAGCAGTCAGAAGACTCTGATGACATATGTATTATATTTATTCAGTTGTTAGAAGTCTATTCATTTTCAGGAGTTGCAGGTGAAAACAAACCTAGAGAAGTGTTGCATGCAGAACATTCCAAAGGTACCATATCAGGATAGATTCTCCTGAGGGAGTTTTGAAATTCGCAACAAGAAACAGTGAAATTAGAAACTAGAAAGGATAAAAAGCACTCACACATTGGTGAGGCTACACACTAGTGAGGTTACACATTGGTTAGGTTACATACTAGTGAGGTTACACATTGGTGAGGTTACATACTAGTGAGGTTACACATTGGTGAGGTTACACACTCGTGAGGAAAGTGGGTGTCTAATTTATTTTTCCCTCAGATAAATTGGACAACAAATTATAATTTCAACTCATAGCAACTTGTATCAGCTAACTAAGTCATAATGACTAATTTAGCTCAATAAATTTGAGTTGAGGGTCTAATATGAAGCATTTATAGTGATTCTAATATTTTGGGAGTCGAGTTGCAGTTAGTGCACTAGTGGGGTGTAGGTGTAATTATTTAACTCAATTAATTGAGTTAAAATCAGTTTAACTAGTTCTAACTAAGTAATGAATTAGTGAGAGTTCTAGCGAATTAAATTAGATTTAACTCACAAGTAGTGATAAATAAGATAATTGATGATTCGCTATTAATAGTTGCAGTTGATGATTCACCTGATGATTATTATCCGCCAATTATTTTAGCTGTAGTGTCTAGTCTGCCCACTGCTGAATGGGTGCCACCTAACTATGATTCGGTCAAGGTTCCACCTTCTGCAAATAGAGTAGTTCCACTCGATTAAGTTCGGGGGGTTGCATGTAAGTTCTAAGGAAGACCCGGTTGAGACAGAGGTTAAAGCAAACATAACTATCAGTTGTATTTTTAGATATTTTCCCAAGTGCAATTATAAAGCCATGAGGAAGCCATGATGGATTACGTAATCAAGGAAGGATGATTTTCCTACTTGATAGGGGCCTAATTCTTTAGGAATTGCGTAAGCAAAGAAGGCTAGAGGAAGGTTGAGAATTGGTTGTGTTTGTCCAAATTTTCCTAGATCAACGAGAGACAATTGGCAGAGAGATGGAGAATCTCATGAGAGATTAGGCATTGTATTGTATCATGATTCCTTGACTTTATACAATATATGATAGTGGGGTTTTGAGCAGTTTCTTTCCCCAAGGACATCTTGTGTTCTGTGATTGATTTACTTCTTTCTCTTACTTGCATGTGATTGAGTGATCGTGTTTTGTATTATGCAAATATTGTAGAACTATCTGATATCTTGTTTTAGTACATCACAAGATCGAATGGAATCCATTGATATAGAATTTCTATAAATTTCTACATGGTATCATATCTTCTATATAATTTCTACATTATGTAATGCCCTAACCTTCTGACATTTTGATGTATTCTCCAAGATTTTTTCCTATTCCACTTAGAACTGAAGGTGCACAGTAGTTTGTTGTCAGGGAATAGAGTCTAATATAGATCGTAACTCTTGTGAATTCTTCCTTCTTTGGGGTGAAATTTTCCTTCCAGTACCGCATGTACAAACCTATTGATTTGAAGAAATAATTCCCTAATTCAAATATTCAATCGCGGTCTTCTAACAGATCAAAGATCATCATTAAGAAACCCTTATATTTAAGATGGATCTTAATGCCTCCCTTCGAGCGCCATTTTTGTTGTATCCACTAGTTCATCATTTTCTCTGAGTGCCAAAAACCCATAAATTTGCAGATAATAGTGTGCTCCTGCATGTATTCTCTTTAAAGCATCTACCTCAAGGTATTTTATCTCCAGGGTTAGAATATTCTTGTTTTTTTTGGCTTGCAAGAGTTTTTTTTGGATGACTCAGCCAATTTTTTCCTACTTGAACCCGCAAAATTACTGTTTTACTAGTGCTCGGTGCCCTTTCCTGACCCTCCCTCTCCTTAATGGATGGATGAAGCTTTCTTGAAAGAATTTTGGGTAGTCAGTTTGGTGAAGAAGGAAGCTTACAGCTCCTTCCCCTTTCCATCAATGGATACATTGAAGGAGGGGGTACCTATTCTCCCTCCTGACATGTCAATGGTTATTGTGAGAGCCAAGCCCTAGCTCACAGTTGCAAACTATGCAACTCTCTATTTTGATCAATTTAATTAAAAATGTTATGCAAAACATAATTTGATATAATTATATTTTTAGAATTTTCATTTTATTTAAATTAATTTAAAAAATTATTGTGTTGAGACTGCAAGAATATGAACAATTGGTTAAGTAATTCTACAATCAATCAAATCATTCCCCTCCTATCAGCCAAATCATTCTAGTGATTATTGATATTTCAAAGACTATTGATATCTCTAAATTTTCTTGATGGTTTCAATTAACTTATGATTTTTCCCATACTATTGATATTTCGATATCAACATAATGAAGTCTTCATTATCACAATTTTTAGTATGTATCCAGTTATTATATGAACATTTGAAGTAAAAAAACATTAAATTTTCAGGTTTAAAAAATAAATAAAAATAAATTAATGTGAAATTTATTTATAACAATTAATTAATATTAGATATAATTATTTGGAAATAAGATATTATAAGTGTTTTTTAATTAACTTCTTAAATTTTAGAATTATTTTAACAATATATTAATAAAATAAATTATAATAATTATAATAATTATTTATATTCATTTAATTTTATAAGATGTAAGAAAATAAATAATTTCTCGAATTATTTCTCCACGTATTTTATATTTCTTAAAAGACTTTATAGAAATTATATTTTTTCTAAAATATTAAAATAAAAATTAAAAAAAATCTAATAACTATAGCTATATTTAATAATCATTTAAAAATATATATATATTCTAATTTTTAGAACTATTAGTAAAAAACATATATAATTTGCAATCAATCTAATAATTATAAATAAACTACAATTACAAAATCACCTTTCTTGTATTCATAACGCATGAGATTTTATACGTCTCAATGTAGTTTATCTTGGAAGCACGTTCATCCTTACCTATATATATAGATTATTAAAAAAATAAAATTAATTTTATATATATATATATATTAACTTTTAAAACTATTAAAAGATGTTGGAAATAATTACTCCCGGCAATGCAATGGCAACGTCTTACTACACATCGCCTCACTGCCATGACTTCTTTAAATTCAAAAAGGCGTCACCGTTGTGACGTCCTCGGATTTGAAGGGCCATCACCTTAAATTATTGATCGTCGAAGGGCCAAATAACCGACTTTGTTTTATGTATAAAAGTAGATGATCAAGCTTAGGAGAATGCAGATAGTCTGAACGCACAGTGCGAGCGATTTGTAAGTAGTTATAGCTACAAAGTTCGTTGGTTGAAGTTTTGTAAATGAATTTTTGAGTCTCTATGAAATTAGCACAGTTATATTTTTCCGTCGTTTTCTTTGTAATCTTTCAATTGGTATCAGAGCCACGGGGATGAGGGCTTGGTGAAAGAGGTGTGAAGGTCTCATGGAGCCAGAGTCGATCTCAGTGTAGTGTTGTTGGAGCAAGTGAAAGAAGATACTGTAGTCACCTATTTCCAAAGGATGAAGAGCATATTATTCTCTACCTGCACGTGATTCTATGAAACACGTTACAAACAATTTTATTCAAGAAGGTTCTAAATACTTGCTGAATTTGAATGAATCCATGACCAAGTTGTCATTTTCTCTGGACAAATTATCTGAGACAAAGAGGCTCATTTCCAAAGGAAGAAGAACATACTTCTACAAAGCAGGCTGACAACTGCTGGTTATAATGGAAAACTAGATCAAAAACTTTGGGAGCACGCCTCTGAAGAAGTGTTTGTTTAAGAAGGGATTCGATCCCTGCACCCATGTACTTTTATCACAAATCCAATCCCTCTACACAGTAGAATGATGGGACTCAATCCCTCGAGACAGTGAGAAAAAGACATGAAGCGGAAGCTCAGAGTCGGTGGAAATTACGCAGGATGTGAGGAAGCATGTATTTGGGGTGCGGATCTGTCTGCGGCCAACGTGTGTGGTTAAGGGAATTTCTAGCAAAGTTGAAGCTACAGTTGGTGTAATTGCTGTGCTAAGAGGAGCGATTGTTTTATTCTGAATTAAGCCTAGGATTTGGTTATCGTGTATTGAGTGATGATCAATGGATATATGATAGATCATCTATAGATGTTGCTGTGCAGAATCTGCGGATATCTGTAGATCCATACCTTCGGCAGCTTATGAAGGAATTCGATGATGGTCTGTATTTTACCAAATTTTCAGTTGAATCAAGAAATCCGATTTGGTTTAGGGGGGAAGGTAGTGGCATCTGCTAATCTGGCCTTGGAGGTTCCTGCCTATTTAAATTATGTGAGGTTATCGTTGAAGTCCACGAGGGTTGTAGAGCAGTTGCTCACAAAATATTCAGCAACTTTCGTGAAGTTCTCATAGAAGTGTGACTGCGAGTGAAAAATCGTGTGCTCCTGTAGTTATATGAATTTTAATACCGATAGTACGAGATTGTATCATTTTGGCGTAGCCCTTGCAGCAACAAGATGAAGGTTTGTTCTCTTAAATGTTATTTTGCATATCATGGAGAATTTTGAACTGAAGAGTCAAAGTTTTAAAAGGTCATACGAATGGTATTTTTTTTAAAAGTGAATGAACATAGTATGTCTTGAAATTTTCTTGAAATAGGTTTTCAAAGTTAATATATGGTGAAGCTTCAACGTTATCGAATCACTCTAAGTAAAGGATTTTATTTTGTGGAAGGATTTTTTCTTTTAAAGAGTGGAAATCTAGGGTGAATTTTAAAGTGATTTTTTAATTTTATTGACAAACCAGATTAATTTTTGGGAATTTTGTTGCTATACAAAAATATTTTGGTATTTTGTGAAGCATGATAGTCTTTTGGGTAAAGATTGTCCTTATGGGGCACATATTGAAAATCACATTTTTTTTCGAGGGTGATATGGAAGATACCCACATGTGGTCGGATAAAAAATTATAAGACAGAGGAAAGATAATAGTCATGGGTCGCAAAACGCGACTAAAGTTGATTTAGAATCGAAAAGAAATGGAAAATATTATTGCGATTCAGGTCATAGCCGAGAAACCCAGAAGTCTAGTAGAATATGGAGAAGAGATGGAGGATGAATGGTGTAGCTTTGATCTGCTACCACCACCTATGTTTACTAGTAAAATTTTTTATTTTTGGGTTATTAGAATTCTAACTTTTTTTCAACCTAAAGGTTTAATTGAGTGCCACTGTAATAACCCATATGATGAAGTATGCGATGTTTTAGCATTGGATTTTATCAAACAGGGATTGGGTGAGATGTTTATTTGCAAGGTATAAAAAGCTACAGCTTCCAAGGAAGCATGAAAGATCTTGGAAGCAGAATTTGGTGCAAGGGGGAGTAATCAAGTCGAAGATCGTAGTGTCCTACAACCTGTTGAAGAAGTGTTTGAAGATGAAATTGAATATGGATCTGTAGTAGAAAATCTATAGAAAGAGAAAGATTCTGGTGAATTTCACTTGAAAGTGGATCACAATATTGAAGGTGTGTTACTAGCAGGAGTTGATTTTGGCATAGATAATGTTGCTAATGGTGAAGAAATTGATTCAGTGGATCCAGCAATTGAAATTGCCGATGTTAACTTTGATGAAGACAAATGCACTACTGATGAGTGGTTGCAGATGATGTAACAGAAACATCTTATTTATAGATTGTTATTCGGCGACAGGAACCCACTTGTGCCTCAAAACCAAGTGGATGAAAACCTATTTGCAGAAGTAGAGGTAGAGAATCAAGATTATGAGGCATCGACAAAGTCAAAGAAGGAAGAGGGGGAGAAAGCTCTTATTCTAGAGCAGAATGAATAGAACCAATATGGTTCTGAAGATGTTTTTTCATATAAACTTAACATTGATTTTGTGAGTGCAGATGTTAGAAGCAACCGAGAAGAAGCAACAAAATATGAAGAAAAATTAAAATTCCTTGAAGCATGGCATGAAACACCATGTGTTGATGATGTCTGCATAGAATTTACAGCAATGAATGTTGAACATAGCATGGACGATGTTGAAAATGAAAATGTAAATGAAATTTTTATGTATTGGAGTCCTGAAGAGATAAAATTTTATTATGAACTTATGTTGCAACAAATTGATAATCAGAAGATTGATGATGAAGAACAAACTGAGATGTGGAAGCAGTACACATACAAACATATTTTTGAAGAAGTAGATGACATCCATGAACATCCTAAAATCATTTTTTATGTTTTTATGATAAACAAAGATATTGTGATGGAAGAATTGTAACATAAAATGAAGAAATTGAAATTTGGAACTTACACCAAAAACACAAAGATGAAGAAATTTAAAGGATACAGGATCTGGAAGAAAAGGAAAAGAAATTAAAATAAAGAGCTCATGTCAAGTCATAGTTCATGAGTCATTGTAAGCCTAACTGAGACTTAGAGTGGCATGCATGTTTAAGTTATCTTAAGGTTAAGTTGTCGGTCGTAATTAAGGGGGAGTATTGGAAATAATTACTCCCTACAACGCACTCGCAACGTCTCACTTCACACCCCCTCACCAGCATCACCTCCTTAGATTCGAAAAGGCGTCACTACTGTGACCTCCTCAGATTTTAAGGGCCACCGTCTTAACCTATTGATTGTTGAAGGGCCAAATAACCAACTTTTTTTTGTGTATAAAAATAGATGATCGAGCTTAGGAGAATGCACATAGTCCATATGCACAGTCTGAGTGAGTTGGAAGTAATTTTAGCTGCAGAGTTTGTGGGTTAAAGTTCTATAAATAAAAGTTTAAATTTCTGTGAAATTAGCACAATTATATTTTTTAGTTGTTTACTCTGCAATCTTTCAATAAAAGACATATATAATTTACAATCAATCTATTAATTATAAATAAACTACAATTACAAAATCACCTTTGTGGTATTCATAATGTATGAAATTTTATATATATAATTATAATTTTCCAAAAGTTTTATTAATAAAGATTAGTTGTAATGAGCAATCAAAATTATCATAAAATTACAATCATTATTAATGACTCATAGAAAGAAATCCCGAATGACATTATCATATTTTAAACATTTATACTAATTTTTAAAACTATTAATAAAAAAACATATATAATTTACAATCAATTTAATAATTATAAATAAACTACAAATACAAAATCACCTTTCTTATATTTACAACGTATGAGATTTTATACCTCTCAATGTAGTTTATCCTTACCGTTTTTATGTGCATCTTTTAGAATATATATATAATCATAGTTCTCCAAAATTATCATAGAATTGCAATCATTCTTAATGCCTCGTACAAACAAATCCCGAATGATACTCTCATATTTATTAATTAAGATTATGAGGTGGAATGTGTAGTATTTACATTCTTAAATGAAAATTGACATTAAGTTATATTTGTGTAATGTTATTTTATTATTTTAATTTAATTTTTTTTAGGTTAGGTAAATAATAAAATTTAAAAAATTAAAATAAACAAAGTTATAGGTCGAAGTTTTTTGGGTTTTAGGTTTTGAGAACTAGTAATGTGGTGAGTGGTAGTGGTATTTTTATGTAATTGTATTAAGAGGTGTGTAACACCTTTAAGTAAAAGTGGTAATAATTTGTTTTACAGGTAAATGTATTTGGTTTAGGTAAAGCTTAGATGGATGGTAAGATATAAATGTTATTTTATGTAATTGAATTTATTATAAATAATACAAGATATGGATAGCCATAAAAGTACGGGAATAAGTGTTAAAAGAGAGTTTTATCTACTATACATTTAAGACAATTATTCATTTCTCTAGAAATAAATAATCTTAGTTGGGATAAGGAAGCTAAGAGAGTGGGAGGAAGGAAAACCTGAGAGGAACTTCAAAACTTGGTAACTGGTCGAAGGAGGTCCAATAGAGGAGTTGAAGCTTCAAGCTTTGGAACCTTAAACAAGACGTTGTTGAAGGTTGGAATGACACTGCCAGTAGAGATATCCTTGAGCTGGTGGGTGTCTAATGGGATCCTTGAGAGAGACATGTGAGTCTGAGTTCCTAATTTGGATAGAAAAGGTCTAGATGCCTGTGGATAGACCTGACCAGGTCATTGTCATGTAACTATTCTGGGAAGAAACTACCTCTATGGGAGTCCTATTATGCATACACATAACTCATTGGTTGGGTGGTGCACTCCCTTTCGTGGTGATTTCAGGTTGTTTCATAAGGTTAAGAGAAAATAGATAATTACATTTGATTTGTTGTTTGAAGTGTACTGTTTATTGACAAGTTAATCTGTTGTTTACAGAAATACTTTTTAGAGAAAATAACTTCTTGTGATTGGAATATCTCATACTTTGATTTGGAAGATATGAAGTTTTATATGTTAATGTGCATAAGGTTAATTTGATATGAAGTTTTATATGTTAATGTGCAAAAGATTAGTTTCCCAAATCAAAAAATGAATATCCCTGAATGGGAAACAATCCTGAGTTTTCTTAAAATAGCTTGGATAGGCAAGTGGCAGGTCCAGAAAGAAGAACCCCCCAATCTATCAGAAGTAACAGCTAAAAATTGTTTTCTATTTTCTGAAGAATTGAATCTAGAATGAACTAAGTATAGCAAAATATTGAGCTGAGTTGAGACTAAACAAGAAAATGAATAAACTGCAGAAAAAAGTTGAATATTAGATCAAATACATGTATATCTAAAGTGGTCGTATTGCAAAACCATGGTAAAGGGAATAATGTTGAATCATTAATAAAGAACTACTAATAAGAAATGAGTAAGGTTGGAAAGAAAGTAAGAATTATCGGAGAAGTGAATTCATATAACATATCCATAAGTAAACTTTTGGAACTCGCACACGGGGATTTATTTTCCAATAAAATTACAATATAAAGAAGTGTAAAGAAAAAATATAGTTCCTCATAAACCATGTCATATGGTTGGAAATGGCTTAACATTTAGGCGGTAGTCCACAAACCATATAAATGGACTATACCAATAAATATTTTCCATTATATACCCATTCTATCCAAGGATAGTATGACATTAGTTGCGCATGGAACGAACCTTGAGTTCAGAAGTACACAGAATAAATTACGGTACACCCTCAACAGAGCGATTTGAATTTGACATTGCCAAGTAAAATAATATATACGTAAATAAGCGTCGGAGATACTACTACATATACAATAAGGGTTTAAAAAAATAAAATTGATCGTTACTATGAAATTTCTAAGTCACTCAATATATTGAGAACTTGGAAAATGTCTAACATTGAGAACTTGGAAAAATGTCTTATTCACGTAGCAAAGAAGTTATAGAAATCATATTCGTAATGGAGTAGTTTTTAGTGTGAATTTTTGAAGGTTTCAGGGTGTAATTTTTCTAAAATTCAGGTAAGAATTTATTGAAAAGAGAGTTTGATTGCGGGTTTTTGAGAGTGCTAAATCCATCTATAAAGTCAAAAAAACCAGTTTAAATAACAAAAACCAAGATTTTACCTCAAAATTTTTCACCAAATTCCAACAACTAAAACTCCAAAAAATCTCACTAAAAACAACTCCATTAGTAATTATATATCAATATTAGTGAAACCATGATCTTTCTAAATATCAAATATTTCAGGTCCGGGACCTTTAAAACGCACACTGATAATTACAAAGAGTCGATGGGTTCGAAATTAACTCATATAATATTAAATAAATTTTACAATCTTGTAAACCCCGTTTGAGGGAAGCCAGTTCACAAGTGTGGCCTACTCAATAACTAACCTACAGCATTAATAAAAAGAGAATTGGATGGATGAAAAAAGGAATTTGATTATCCAAGTCAAAATAAGCCCACAACTCTAAGATCATGAGAACACACCTGCAGGAACGCAGGAAAAAGGACGGTGCACAATTAATGATGAGGTTCGAAAATTTAAAAAGAAAATGCAGTTCAGAATTATTGTGTATGTGAACGTCGAACCCTATACCTGTAGGTCGAAGGAAGAGCTGGAAAATTGGGGATGAATCCCTGTACCTAGAGAGTATTTTTCATTAAATACTTAAAAACCTAAGTCAAATCGTTAAGCCAGCCACGCTCTGATAAAGGAGCACAACTTTCTGTGTATGGGAACCTATTAATAACTCTGTAGGGTTCATCGTCATGGCCATGGCTAGCCTTGGAGCCTTACTGGTGTACAGATAAATAATATTCCTTCATTACAACAACTACAAAAGTCTTACAAGTATATTGTAAACTAAAATGAAGGGGGATAAAGATTTTATTGGATTTACCTTTCTACAAGTTGATTGTCACCATGACGAGGGTTTTGAATGATGAGCGGAAGCTTCAACTTGTAGCAGCAGTATTTTCATACCCTGCACAGAGGATAGTTGCAGAGCTCTTCTTGAAGGGCAAGAGTTCAAATGGAGGTCGCAGCGAGCGGCGAGAGAGAGAGAGACGATTACCCATAACTTTCCCTTCTAGCTTTAGACCATTAGATTAAAACCCTTATCGTGAGCGGTGGCTCTGTTGCCACTTCACCAGTGTTAGATCTAGCTATGTCTTGAATGAGGTGTGTGGCAGTTTTACAGTCTAGAGAGTTTGCAAGAAAAATATTCTTATGTCGTAATAAATTAACTAGGTTGAAAGACAAGATATTTAGTTATATTAAAACACATGTACAAATATAATGAAAATGTGCTACACCGGGAGCCGAAGCACTATATTTTTATTGTATCCACCTTCAAATAATCACCAAGGGTGGCATCCTCTGAACCCTGTAGTTTATTTTATATAAATAAGTATTTAGGGCGTAAATTAAGCCATACAAAACCTCATTGATGCAACCATAATCTACAGTTGTAAATTATTTATATATATCACGGAATGGGGTGGAAGATGTAAGAGGGATACTATCTTTCATTTGTTGAACAAATTAAAGGCATGTTGTGCGTTCAAAAAAAAATATACATAATTAGTAAGTTTGATAGGAGGATGTTACAAGTGGTATCACAATTGAAGGGTTCAACATGAGTTTGTGAAGGTGCATTGAATTGATTTAATTTTGAGTTAAATCATCAAAGTATTAATCGACTCAATTCTAACGTCATTTTTATTTACAAATATTGACTTGACTTATTGAGTGCCCAGGAGAACAAGAAATTGCTTGAAAGATTTATCTAATGATTGATAATTGAGTAAATCATATTCTTTCACTAATTAAAAGACCATGAATCTGAAACAATGAGAAATGAATGCACCGTAAAATTAGAAGATGAATACATATAAAATAAGTAAAGTGTGGACACATTTGAGAAGAAGGATGGGTGTTTCTTGTAATATTAATAACCCCCAATAAAAAAAGTATGGTATACAAATACAGCGAAGGAATTCAGTTGAGCATACTTGTCCAAGTTGGATAGGGACGTAGGATGCTCATAATAACAAAATAAAGGTAGTCCAAGGTAGGGGGCGATGAGGGAATTCCTTCAATTGATATGACATATTTCCAATGTTCAAATATGGAATATAAAAACATATATATATATTGCAAACATATGGGTTGGTGCAGATTTCATGATTAATAGAAAATAAATTCCAAACTGATAAAGAAATTTTTTATTGAAAGTATTTTAAAACAAAAAAGGGAGACACAAAGATAATGGTTACTATAATGGAGAAACTAATGCAAACCATTAGCATGGAGAATTATAACACTTATGTGGTCATGAGTAGTAGTTGAAAAGCTGCAAAATAGAGATAAGTTGTGACTGATATGATGGAAGTTAATTAATCTTGGAAGTAATATGTAAACAATATATATGTTGGAACCTTCTAAGCTGGAAGCAAACATGGTAATTGTGTTTTGGTTATTCCCTAATACCAAACATACATGAAAACACATAAGGATAGTGTTGTTGTGATTCATAGAAGATATCTGCATTATCTCAAACTTTAGGAAGTACAAATAAGTAATATCATGATCAAAACATTAAAAAAAAATACTGAGTACAATAACTCTAAAACATGGGAAAGGATTCCATGTAGCTTTAAAATTCCTGTCCCTTGTGTGGGAAGAGAGCTTAGGGATTCCAAAAATACTAATCCTAGAAGGACTCGCTATTTGGCTTAATTTTAATAACCACCTCGCAATTAAGAAGGCTCAGTGTAACTGAAAACAAGAAGAAAAATGAAATATGATTAATTGAAATGACTATGACATCTAAAAGTCCTTAAATAAGTTAATACAATAAGGAAAAAGAGTTAATATATGTTAAATTTTATGGGGAATTTGGCAGAATTGTAGGGAATTATATTAACATCCAATGAGACAGTTATAAATTATGGTCCTTGCTGGTTTGATACCTTTTCTTTAATTTTTTTCCCAACATCAAAAAGCTAGAAAGGACAACATAAGAATGTGTGTGTGTGTGTGTGTGTGTGTGTGTGTGTGTGAGAGAGAGAGAGAGAGAGAGAGTTACACATGTAAACGAACATATATTTCTTATATTTATTTGTCCTAGCATATCTTGAAGAATGGGTAGGTGATTCAAGTAAAATGAGGATTAGAAATGAATAGATAATTGAGTAAGAATGAAGGAATATAGCATTTAATTTTAACAAAAAATTAAAGTTAAAAATGTTGATAGCACGTTGACAAAATCATTACGATATGAAAATGCCAACATATCATCAATTAATATTACCTAGTTAAGTACCTCAAATGTAACTTTGATAGAAAAAAGCGAAGTTTGGTCAAGTGATTGGCTAGAATGAATTTTTCTTATAAATTACCATGTCAAGATAACCACATCAAGAGGATGTATTGAAGGGAAAAGTATTTCCCAAATACCCTACTTAATGATTGCAGAAAAAAATGACATAAACACCAAGATGAGGGTTAAGAAGGAACTTCTAGGTGAGGAAAATTAGCAAAATACTATTACAAAATTTGGTGACGAAAATTTCTTGTCTTCTTTCATTGATTCCAGGTATGCCATACTATTATGAGTTGTGTTCTTAAGTCATTATGGTGGCTCCATTAATATTATCCTATGTCTTTAAATCTTAGTGGTATTGGGAAAGAACAAAAGAAGGAAATGAAAAACAAATAAAGAAATAATTAGATTATAAATGTTGATTAAGACTTCTACGTGAGAAGGCCTGCAGATAAATAATGTTGATGATATCAAGTCCACCTCAAAAAATAAGAGAGGTAACATTTGTTGTGGAAATAGTCGGACAAAGCGGTTACTCTAAAACCAAGACAACATTTTATTGTGACATTTTGTACAATGAGGGTGTCTAAAGAATAGATCTTTAGTTGCAATCCCTCATGAGGAAAAAATACAGACACTCCCTCAATTGTAAACAAAATAAGAGTGATGATGATAACAATTATGACATTTTCATAATGAATTGTTAATCGTGTATAGAGCTAAGCTACTTGTATTTTTAACAACCCCCAGGACACTATAGGTTAAAAGTATAAAAGTAACATGTTGATTGAATGAGGCGAATGACATGCAAAGAACTGATATATATATATATATATATATAAGGGAAACAATAAATTATACTAATGAAGGAGTGTGGAATATTTAATATACATACAAACATAAAAGAGATAAATTTATGACCATATATCACTTGTAATGAAGCATGGAAAAGTCCCAAAAATTGAGGGAATTCTAACTTTAGTTGTTACTATGGAAGAAGACAACAAGCAATCTAAGATGGACATAAAGAAGCTACTTAGATAAGTAGACAGTAAAAGGAAGAGAAGGAAGTTGCCTCAAACTCTAACTAAGCACAATTAATGCATATATAACATAAAATCATAAGAATATAGTGATACTACCTAGTATGAAAATGTGCTAACGGTTATCCATTTTTAATAAAAGGAAAGTCCTTGAAAAACTATTACCATGTAAATAGTTAGCACTTCCATGAACTAGAATTTATAAAATAAACACATGATGGAATCCCTGGAAATTGGAACAGCCATGGGCTAAGTAAAAAATATTGAGGCTATCATGGATGAAACATAGTAAAGCTACAAACTTTTATTAAGTGAAAGTTGATAATATAATGGAGTGGTCAAGTATGTTCAGGACCTTGTTGAATACATAAGTAAAAATTGGTGATGTATGTGATAGAATTGAAATGATTATATATATATATATATATATATATACACACGCTTCTTAAATAATAATTGATTGAAACTAATGATAGTTGTGATGACGGTGAATGTAGGTCGAATCGAATGAAAAGTTCCTAATAAAACCTCTGTGCATTTTAATTGCATAATATTTTTTTTGAAGATGAGAAATCACCCAAGTTAAGTGTAGTGGAAGCACTTCAGTGGGGAAAGGCTACCTGGGAAGATGAAGACCATATGTATGAAGGCGTATCCTAGCCTATTTTAAGGACTAAGAAAAACCAAGGACGGTGTTTCACTAGAGAGGGGAATATGTAACCGTAAAACACACACATGGTATGCACACAAGATGAACGATAAACATGATATTGAATTTCTATTAAACTTATATGTACATTTATAATACATTATGGGGTGATAATTGGATTCGTATTCCAATGTCTCTTGAACTCCCCTTGACCGTTCAGCTTACACATCAACCCTTAGAGGATTAGGTGTCCAACGTTCCCCCACCTAATCTGCAGTGGTGTGTATGAGTCTATTACACAACATTTTGTCACCGTCCCTGCAATCCCTCATCCCGTACATTGGAGGACTATTCTCGTGACCTGTGAATAGTAAAATGTCCTAAAAACACCTTGATGGCATCCTTCTACATAAGGGAAATAATTTGCCTTGAGAAAATTTCCTCATAAAAGCCCCAAAAACCCATTTGTTGGCATTGGCGCGAGTATCCAGTTCATGCCTCGCGCTAATGGGGAAAATATACACTAGTGGGCGTGCTAGCTGGCACTCTGTCCCTATGTTGTACCTGCACCAACCTGTTTTGGAATGTTTTTTTGAGGCGGAAGTTTCCTTTAACCACCTCAGGAATGAATCATCAAAAATAGGTTGGGTTGTTTGGCTCCGGATCTCCTTGTTTAGGAATTTTCCACCTCTCATGGAACCTTCCTAAGAGATAGGACTCTCCCCCATGATTATAGGGAGCCTAACATCTCCTTCTCCCTCTATAAAATCCTGCCCTCTCCATTTACAACCTAGCTGAACATTTGGGAAGAAAAATATAGCTGAGCGAATACTGAGAGCAGAGCTAAGGAGAACCCTGTAAGAGAGAGAGCCTTGTCTAAATTCCTAACAAGATTTGTGAGACACGCTCCGCTGGAAGCCCTGACGAAGGAAGAACGCAACATTGGAACTCGGTTGTAATCTTTCTTTCGTATTTTAATATATGCTCGACTACGTTATTGGTTCCACTGTTGTATTTCTTATCTGTGTAATCCAATTTGATTCAATATTTTCTGACTAATTGATAGTTACATGTTTGAATTATTACGTTGTATGTCGTCATTTTCCTCTGCATCTGTATAGGTGTCCGGACGCGGTGAGCGAAAGGATTGTGATCTGTCGAGCTAGGAACGAGAAGCGCCACTTCTTCTTCGACGACAACAGCGTAGGACTTGAGGTAGGCTATCTATCGTAGCTTTGACTTTTGTAACTAGGAATCGATATCGTAGCATGTTTTGTTTGTTGCTAGACCCACTCTTGGGCTAGTGGGATCGCCTCTGTCCGCAAAGGGGATTTACCTCTCCAACAAATTGGCGACTCCGCTGGGGATCAGTGTGAGTTAATCCCTCTCCCATTGGGTTTTGTTTTGGCTTTTTTTTTTATCTATTTTGCCTTCCTAGTTCATCTTGCTTGGTTTGAAACCCTTGTTCAGTCTCCTGGAGATCAAACCTCTCTCTGTTTGTTCATTTTCCCTTTTTATCTGAGTAAACCTTCTTGGTACGTTTTCTCGCCTGACAGTTGCGCCAATGGGCGCAAGTTTCCAATCCATTACCCATGTCATTCCCTGTTTGGCGCAGATTACAGCCAAACAGGTGCGCCAACCCTGGTCGCGTTTGTGGTTTGCTTAGTTTTGGATTTTTTGAGCCTGAGCTTTGATCCGGGGTTGTTTTTTCTGACTTGTTTAGTGCTTTAGAGTCATTTTTTACTGAGATCAGCCCTTGTCCTTCAGTTTTTTGCTCTTTTCTGTCAATTTTTCTTTTCATCCTTAAGTTTCCTAGGTGCTTTAGTCTGCTGAGCCTTCCGTGGGAGTTTCGGGTCGTTGGTTTCCTATTCAACTTCGTTTCTCCTTCTTTGCATTCAGCTTCTTGGATCCATTCGAGTGATTGCGTTAATTGAGTGATTGTCCTCTCTTTCGTTTAGTTTTACTCTTGTCACTCCAAGCCTAGATTACATGGCTTGTTTGGGTCTCTTTTGAGATATTCCTTTGATTTGAAGGATTTTGTCATTGGTTTGAGTCTTGCTTTGCTTGTTTTGAGTTGAGGGAAATTATTTTGTTTCAACTCTCGCTTCACCATTCTCAAAATAAGTGTTTTGATTTATTTTTCATATCATTTAGTGTGCTTGCTCTGATATATTGAAAAATACAAAAAAACATCTTTTGCATTCTTGATTAGCATAGTGAAAATTGGAAAATCTTTCGCATTTCTAGCATTATATAATTCTAGGGAAGAGTTTTTCAATTTCATTAGCTCACATCATGCATTGTAGTGGGTGTATTCGCATGATTTATCGTAGCTATCGCTTGAAATCTCTAACTCTCGTGTAGGTAGCTCTTCATTGAATGAAATGGTGTCTTATGGCATGTAGCTTACATTCAGGGGTTTGTGAGATTCAACATTTGGTAGGACCTTGGAATTGAAATGTAAATTGAAGATCAACTTTAAAATTTATTCAATTAACCTAAGGCAACATTGAAACCTAAAGGAATTTTAGTGGTCTAAGTTAGAGACATGTTCCAACGTCTTTAAACCTAGCAGCTGTCGCTTGCCATCTGGCTTCAGACAGTGCTAGTATGGACTTGTGCTCCCCATACCGTCGAGTATATAAAGGGAGTCCCTTCTAGGTTGCAATCCTTTTATCCGTAGGAAGCTGAGTCTGCCGCCTTGTAACCATGATACACCGAACACAACATTCGGGGAGACTACCTGCACGTACGTCAAGTCCTTGGTTGATATCTCTTTCATTTTATAACCAAGGTGTATATGGTAGTTCACGGGAACCTGGTACACCCTTCTACCTAGACTACCTGAGTAGTCATTTTTGATCTTTACTGACTCCATAAATTTGAAAATATCATCGAGAAGTTTTCCTTTCACACTCATTTCAACTTGAAAGTGACAAAGTCACCTTTTTCCTATTTCTCGACTCTTAAAATATGAAACGACAGAGTTTTGTTTCAATGTTTTAAAAATTAACTACCCGCGAAATATTTCAGGTTAAAGTTAGTTTCCTTAAGGTGTTATTTTGAAAGTTGTTTGTAATGGCAACGTTTCCAGACTTCACTAACCCAGGAATCCCTTCCGAAGGGAATCCTGGTCCTTTTCCTACCTTTGGGAATGTTGGTGCTCCTTATATGGCAGTGTTGTCCCTACCTGGTTTAACTGTTGGATTGCCTGTATGGTTGTTTTCGACCTCGGTGATCCCGAGTGTTCCATCCACCATGTAGCTATCTCCTCCACCTGAACAACATAATGTTTCTTCTAAGGTGGGCCTCTCCCCTTCTTCGCCTATTTCTTCGTCTTCCTCTTCTACTTCGCCTGGTGAAATTCTGGATTCTAGTGACCAGGTCGCTAAGAAGAAGAAGACCAAGAAGAAGAAGTCAGATAAGCGAGAGGCTAAGACTGTAGTTACTACACTTAAGAAGCTTTCCCTTACAGAACCATCCACGCTTCCACGGAAAGTCAAATTCCCTTGCATGCCCTGCAAAGGTCACCATTTGCTTCGAGACTGCCTTGGTATTCCCAAGGTACTTGAAGCATGGCCCAGCGGCTGCCCGCCATTGCCTTTGGCTTCTGGAAGTCATATTATTGGCACATATTTGACTAGCCCTGATAAGGCTCATAAAAAATAGGGCAAGATTACCAATCCCTGTAAGTTGTGTGAAGGGAATCATCACATTCACCTTTTTCCGTATATGGATGAAGCCAAAAGAGTATTGGACAACTTGTTTCTGCACCC
The DNA here is from genome assembly GCA_034641835.2 of Pinus albicaulis. NCBI lineage: Eukaryota > Viridiplantae > Streptophyta > Pinopsida > Pinales > Pinaceae > Pinus > Pinus albicaulis. The sequence goes on along the minus strand of CM076575.1, from coordinate 1,329,272,909 downwards.
TGCCTTTCGGCTGGTTACCAGAAGCTTTCCTCGAGTCCTTCGCTAGTCGATTCCACGATTGGTCAAGCGTCATCCTTGCTTGATCCCGCTCCCCCAGAAATTCAACTTCAGGAATTTGTTCCTTACCAACCATTGGCCAAGGAATCAGTCGATCTGAACCCATCTGTGGTCCATCAGGATTTTTCCGTTGAGAGTGGATCTCATCCCCCTCATGTTCTTCTTGCTTCATTAGATTCTTTAGACTTGGAGAAAAATTATTTTATCCCTGTAGTCCAAGAAACTTCTCCACCTACTACCATGATGGACATATCGGAGGTTGCTCCTCTTTCTTTGGTAACACCGGGGGACAACCATCTGAGTTTGATGGTATCCCCCCCAAGTATTTTGGTCGCTTCCCTCGATTGGAGTCGATTTTCAGGATACCGCCTTCTGTCTTATGTGCCTTTTGAGATAACGATACAGACCTTTGATCTGGTCGTACCTAGCACTATTATAGATGAAGGCATGTCTGTTAGTATTCTTTCTTCAACTACTTGTCAAGATTTTGGTTCTCCACCGCTTATGCTTGTTACCCAGAATCTGTTGGCTTTTAACAAAGGAACCAGTCAACCGTTAGGGATCCTTTCGAAGTTTCCTGTTACTTTGGGAGGAAAATTTGTCCATATAGATGTGATGGTTGTTCCAGGCCCCTTAGATTTCAATTTACTCTTGGGGCGTGACTATACTTATGTCATGGGGGCAGTTGTCTCTTCCCTCTTTCGTGTGATCTACTTTCCACATAAAGGTCGAATCGTGACCATTGATCAGCTTTCATTATTTGGTCCTGGCATGACATCTGGTCCACCATCATCCCTTTCAGGTCTTTATCCGTTGGTTGTATACTCCCCACCGCAAGTTAATTATGTGGCTACCTACCCCGTGCCCACAATCAATGATACTGCCATTATGCATAGTGTGGTGGGGGCATTGGGTCTTGATTTCCAAGATATTTTTCTCCCATCCGGTTCCAAACTCTTGGAAGCCATGACTTTTCATTCATCATGATGAGTTATGGTCGGAGCAGGGTTCTTTTTCTTGTGTCAAGCTCCTTAAAAAATGAAACAAGCTGGTCAGAGCAGAGTTCATTTTTCTTGTGTCAAGCTCCTTAAAAAAAAATGAAACAAAGTCTTTGGAGAATAGTTCATTTTCTTGTGTCAAGCTCCCTAAAAAATGAAACAAGGTCCTCGAAGCGTGGTTCATTTTCTTGTGTAAAGCTCCTTAAAAAATGAAACAAGCTCTCCCGAGGATAGTTCGTCTTATATGCCAACCTCGTTAAAAAATGAATTAGCTCATGAGGATAGTTCTTTTAATGTGTCAACCTCGTTAAAATAATGAAACATGTTCCCATTCAATTCAAGTCTTTGAAAAGATCTCGTAAAATCCCAGGTGAGTATTTCTCTTGATCTCGTAATTTGAACCTTCACTCCATCTGCCTTTCATATGGACTGAAGCTTGGGGGGCATGTACCTTGAATTGAGTCACCATGTTGGGGGCATGCCTGTTTTTCAAGTATATTTTGTTTCCATTTCAAGCTTGTGTAAAAATGAAACTGGTTTCAAGCATAGTTTCTCTTTGTTTCAAGCTTGTGTAAAAATGAAACCATTCCCATTTTGCCTCTTGTGATTGCCATTTTATCAGCCTGTTTTTGCCAAATGAGCCTTGGTTTTCTCACTCCATCGTCACTATCTGCTTGGCCGATCATATGCCTTCACTTGGTTGTTTTACCCATTCCTGTGGAACCATTGCGATGAGTGGTCTTGTTAGCCAACCTCTTAACCTTTACTCATTCTGAGCAGTTCCACCATTACTGGAACCAATTGCTACCTTTTATACCACTCGTTCCTCTAGGAGGAGTCAAATTTCAGCTCTTTTTTTTACTCTTAAAAATTGAAAAGATTGTCGAGACTCTTATCATTTTGAACTCATTAAATTGGTTGCAAAGCGATATCTACCTAGTATACATTTACCCCTTTTTCGGGCTGGGATAGATTATTTACGAAAATGGAATACCCTAGCCTATCGCGACTAGGAGGTTCTCTCAGACATAGTTTTCTACCTTTTCGGATCTGTGGGACTATCTACGAAAAGGGACTGCTAGAGTTTTATTTTCTGCCTTCTTTCGAAACTCTCTAAATATGAAAAGATGTCGAGTTCTTCCTTTGTCAAACTCGTTAAAAACTGATGACATCAGACTCCGTCGCAATGATGTTACTCAAGTTTCTCCTTCCTAAGGCTCGTAAATGTACTAGGTTGGATTTGTCAGAAGGACAAACTTACATCGCAATCACATGCTATCCCCTTAAAGCTTGTTTCCAAAAATAATTGGGGTACTTGCTAGAGATGGTCGGGGAAAATGGAACCAAAATCATAGTCGTATCGACAATATGTCGCTCTTGAACATGGCACTTTTCTACATTCGTGTCGGGTTGGGGACATCTCATCTCATTATCTTCTTGCCTCCATAGGTTTGGGTAATCTCTTTTGGCCGCTCATCTTCTCTTTTCCACGTCACCATGACCTTAGATCCCTTGATGTCAAATGCTGCCAAATCCAGTGTGGTGCCACCGATATGTTCAAGAGAAGTTGGCCTATGCATTTTTCAACCTCCCTCTGATTCTTTGTTGGTCTTGATTCACAAACATCATGTTCCTCTATCTCGTGTCGATGAAGTGGGAAACATTATGGCCCACCTTCGATCAAGGTCACTTCCTGTCGACTTCAGCTCATTATCGAGGAAGTAGATCTAGAGACTCCCTTCGGGTACCTTGGAGCCTGCATGCCTCAATGGAAAGTTCTTCACATTCGACACAAGGTTTTCATTCTTGGCCTTCGATTGGATGATTCTGTGGGTGTTCGACACCATATCACTGTTCACATTCTGTGGTTTGTACCTCTTGTACCTTGAGAGCCAGTATCATTATTGGTGGTTTTTCTCGCGTCCGTTAACAGTTTTCATCACTGGTTAGTAATCGGACGATGTTTTTTCATGTTCGAATTTAGCTCACATATTCACATGCTCGAAATTGTACTTCGTTCGGGTCGAGATAGAGCGCAAGACCGTAGATTTTGTCTGATGAAATCTAGGCTGCAGGTTCTTTGTGGATTACTATGACTTATTACATGACTCTCTTGATTGGATGGCTGCGACCATACCTAAGTCTACTTTTTTATCCTTATTTTACTGGGTGGTTGTGTCCATACCTTGGATCTCGGTTTTTGTACACTTTATTATGGATGGCTGCGCCCATACCACATATCATGTATCAGAGATATCAGTTGTATTTACACTTGCAGGTCTTCCGACGATAGTGTTTTCAGTTGAACATGTTCTCATAAAGCATTTCACCCCTCTCTCTCTCTCTCGGACCTCATGCTTTAGGGGGCATCTATTACACAACATTTTTTCATCGTCCCTGCAATCCCTCGTCCTGTACATTGGAGGATTATTCCCATGACCTATGAACAGTAAAATGTCCTGAAAACACCTTGATGGCATCCTTCTGCATAAGGCCAAGAATTCTCCTTGAGAAAATTTCCTCAAAAAAGCCCCAAAACCCCATGTTTTGGCATTGGCACAAGTAGCCTGTTCATCCCTCATGCCAATGGGGAAAATATACACTAGTGGGCATGCCAGCTAGCGCTCTGTCCCTGTGTTGTACCCGCGCCAACCTGTTTTGGAATGTTTTTCAACAAATTGAGGCGAAATTTTCCTTTAACCACCTCGGGAACGAATCATCAAAAAGAGGTTGGGTTGTTTGGTTCCGGATCTCCTTGTTTAGGAAGAGGTTTTCCACCTCTCATGGAACCTTCCTAAGAGATAGGACTCTCCCCCATGATTATAGGGAGCCTAACCTCTCTTTCTCCCTCTATAAAAGCCTTCCCTCTCCATTTACAAACTAGCTAAACATTTGGGAAGAAAACTGTAGCTGAGAAACTATTGAGAGTAGAGCTAAGGAGAACCCCGTAAGAGAGAGAGCCTTGTCTAAATTCTCGACAAGCTTTGTGAGACATGCTCCACTAGAAGCCCTGCCGAAGGAAGAATGCGACGTCAGAACTTGGTTGTAATATTTCTTTCGTATTTTAATATATGCTCGACTACGTTATTAGTTCCACTATTGTATTGTTTATCTGTGTAATGAAATTTGATTCAATCTTTTCCGACTGATTGATAGTTACATGTTTGAACTATTATGTTGTATGTCGTCGTTTTCTTCTGCATGTGTATAGGTGTCCGGACGCGGTGAGTGAAAGGATTGTGATCTGTCGAGCTAGGAACGGGAAGCACCACTTCTTCTTCGACGACATCAACATAGGACTTGAGGTAGGCTATCTATCATAGCTTTGTCTTTTGTAACTAGGAATCAGTATCGTAGCATATTTTGTTTGTTACTAGACCCACTCTTAGGCTAGTGCGATCGCCTTTGTCCGCAGAGGGGATTTACCTCTCCAACAGAGTCAAAGAGGAGATTTGTAATACAAATGTGCAAAATGTATGGAAAAGTCCAAGAAGAGACTTGTAATGCAAATGTGCTCTCTGAAATGTTGGCATAAGGAGGTGGTTTTAGGGATGACCACCAGCACTAGAATGCTTATTGAAATTCCTGGAACTCTTCCAAACCTGACAAGAAGTTGAAGTCTTCTTCATGACGAAGTGCTACTAATGCTTCGAAGAGGGAGACTTTCAACTTGGAAAAGGGAGTTCTGCTACCCACATAAAAATGGAGAACCTCAACTTGAAAAGGGAGGTCTCAACCTGCGGTGGTTTAAGGATGACCACCAAATTTGGAATGCTTAATGCAATTCCTGGAACTCTTTTAAAAATGGCAAGAAGATGAATTCTTATGCTAGAGGAAGTGTTTCCAATTATTTGAAGAGGGAGAAGCTCAACCTCACATACATGGTTTAAGGCTGACCATCAATGAATGGCATGATCATGGGGCATCTCTCTCTTTGGATACAACTCTGAATCTATTATGGAAGGTTGTGGCCCAGGCTCACTTGAAGTGGCTTTGAAGCTTGTAGATGACCATCATTTCCCCCTTGTCAGATAGAAGGTGAGATGATAAAGACAACTCAACGACAATATTTTTTAATACTCTCGAACAAGTTTTGGCATATGACTGAAACATATTCTTGGTTATTGATGCCCATTGTTGTAATGTCCCCTAATAATTAAATAATATATAATATATAAATAATATAATATAATTAAATAAATAATAAGTTAAGAGAATAATAAAAATAATAAATAAAATAGTAAACAATAACAAGATTTCTAAATAAAATACTAAATAATAAACAGGAGTCTTAAACAGTAAATAAATACGTGAAGTTAAGAGTTAATTAACAAAAATAAAAATGAATAATTAAGAAATAGTTTAAGTAAGAAACTATAAAAATAAGTAAAGTTAACAAAAAGTAAGTTAAACTAAGAGAAACACTAAACTAATTAAAGTTAACAAGAAGTAAATTAAACTAAGAGAAACACTAAATTAAGTAAAACTTAAATAAATAAAAGTTGCATGTTGACACACTCAATGTGTGCATGTGGTTTTCATTCCATTGTTTGGTCTATTTAATAGACATTGAGGAAGATTCATGGATCATTATTTCATCCATTCTCTGGAGAGAAAGGTATTGTGAGGCAAATGATACATTGATAGTTGTACGTTGATTGAGGGCTCAGGAGTGGCCAGTTGTGGAAAGATTATGTCTAGGTGAGCCTACGGTTGGGTGGAGAATTGTCCCCAAAACTTTGTTGAGGTTAGCAAGATTCAGATATCGTTAAACTTTGGAATCTCAAGTAAGGAATATCGCCATTACAGGTAAGTCGTCTGGGTTTGCTCGTGCTTCTAAAATTTCTACGATGATTAGTTAAACAATTTTTGTATTGATAATTAATGCCTTATTTGATATAATTAATTGTATGTTAAATTCGGGATTATTACACACGATATCAGAGCAAGTTTCGACTTTAAGTTACCTCTAGATAAAAGTTAAAACTTGATGTTTAATTGTGATGATTAGCAAAAGACTCATATTTGAGTAATGTAGTAATTATAAAATTAATAATAATTTTATTTATTATTAAAGATAAATTTGAGAATTTTTTTTTGCATGTAATTATACACATAATTTTTGTTAAATTTTAAATAAAATAAAAAAAATGGCATACACCTTTCTTTTAAATTATATATATATATATATATATATCTTTTTACCGAAGTCGAACTGCCGAATAGCCAACCTTTAAGAGCATTATAAGTTAAAAGGATAAGGATATTTTTTTTCAGGCAAAAAATGATAGAGAAATTGTTGTCTATTCCGGCTGAAATCCGCTACAATGGGGAGATGCTCGAAAAAGGGGAAATACTTCTCAAGTTTGCAGTCAAGAAAAAGGAATAGCTTCCTACAGTTGCAGCGGAAGGAAAATACAGTTGGATTTAAAAACGACTTTTAGAAATTTTAAATTAGACTTCAAAAGAAAGAAAGAAAAACTGTAAACAACTTTCCCTTCAGAATTTTCTTTCAACCTGCCAGATGATGGATTATCTGCCAAATTTTGATGAAAATCCCCTTCCAAAAAAAATAATTCGATTTGTCAGCAAAATGTCCAAAGGTTAAATGATTTAGGTTTAAATGATTTCACACTAAGAGAAATATCAGACCTCTGGGGTTTACGGTCCAGTAGAACAAAGGACAGAGGTACCTGTGGCTGGCCGAAATTTTCCAATTAAATTCTTAAAGACCAAAAAAAATGAATTTACGGGGTGCCGTTATTTTAATTTATGCTGTGTCAATTCAACAGAAAAGGAAATGCTTGAAGAATTATTTCCACAACTGAGCCATGCCATTGATAGGAGTGAGAAGATTTTGAGTTTGAACATATGAAAAGCCCAGCACTGTCCCATTTTGTCAATGATGTCATAAGAAAATCTGGGAATACAGTTTTCCCTGTTATACATATGAAACCGGCTTTTCATTAAATTGTAGAGGTTTCTCAAAGGAGATGAAAGAAAGTATTTTTTAATGTCTGTTAGGGTAAAAATAGCTTATGGGACAGATTGCTTTTCTATCTCGCTTTTGTAGTCAGCTTTTTTCCTGTGAAGTTTTACAATAACCGCTCCCAGCTTATCGACAAACTCTTCGCTGAATAGATTATCCCAAGAACTAGTTGCCAGAACACCTGTATAGTTTGCCCTACTGTCTTTGAAGGCATCGCATTATAAAATGAAATGTTTTTCTGTCTCCACTTTTCGGGAGAAGCAAAAAATACATATTCTTTCCTTTCACACTTCTTTTAGAAAAGAATGCATTAACAACATTCTGTCAAACCGTAAAAGTAGATTCAAATTCAAACATGATTAGCTCACATCCGGTGAATCAAACGTTTCCCAGCGCTCAATAGCACCGAAATGGGCGTCTTCCGAGATATATCTTTACACTATTCTAAGTCGAGAACGAACAGAAATCTCGGTAAGGTTGCAGGCCGTTCATAGACATATAATGAGCCTGTTTCCGTCAATTGACGTGTCCATCTGTTACCCTCCTTTCTTTAATTGTCTGTTGACTCGTGGAAAGGCGCCGAATAGGTAATTACTCTTTAACGGACGTATAACCAGATAGAAGTTTATGAGCCTTTTGAGACTATAAACAATGTACTTTCCAGAATTTTGATGAATTTTAAATATTTTGGATTCAAAACCAAAAGCTATGCAACGGTTGATTCCATTGTCTAAAGCAATTTTCTGTTATGAAAAAAATAAAATAAAATTGGCTTATGTAAACATAAAATAAAATGGAATAGAATTGAAAACAAATTTAAAGAACGGCGGTGCTAATGTGGAATAATAAAATGAAATAAATTGAAAACAAATTTAAAGAATGGTGGTGTCATTCTCTTAGAATATGGAATTAAGACGCCCTTCTTAAATATAAATATAGAAAATAAATATAAAAATGATTGTGTATGGTGGTAATAGTTTGCAGAAAATGAAATGAAATGAAATTTTAATGTTTATAAGATTAAAAATAGTTTATGAGATTACGAGTTCTTGTTTTTCGCTTTTTGCATTTTAGTTCTTTTCTTATTCAAATTGATGATAAGTTGTCACAACCTTTCAACAATCTTATCACTAAAAAGACAATGCCAAGAAACCCATGCTAACATATTCTCATAACCTGAAACCCATGCTAACATATTCTCATAACCTTCTCTGATGTCTTTGAACGCATCACATTCCAAAATGAAATGTTTTTCCGATTTCACTGCCCCAGACATGCAAAATGTACACACTCGTTCTTCTCAATCTTCTTTAGGCCTTCTCCACAATCTTGTTTCATATCGAAGATGATGCGAGTTGGTTCTTAATTGAGCAATAAGAACCTTTGCTCCAATGTACTCTTTTTATTGGAGATCATACTTAGAGTTGAATTCTTCAATGTATTTCTACCCAACTCTTTTCCCCATTCCTGTTTACTAAACTTTTCCATAACATAATTCTTTAGCTTCTTGCTATTTGTGGGACAAACATTGAAGTAGATACTCCATTTTTGCATCCATGTGTATTTTTGTCTCATCCATGTTTTCTTTCTTTCACTCATGCCTTTCTTGAAGATAGCATTAGGCCATCTACCTACTCCCATCTAACAATTGCTTTGGCCATTCAACATTATCTCATAAGGTACCGAACTTTTTATTTGAATTTACTCATGATCCAACGTTTTTGAAAAATAACATAAATTATCACAGTTTTATTATAAATTTATAATGAAAAATTGAAATATTAACCATAAAAGTATTGGTTAATTTCTGTTTAAAATTTTAAAATAAATAAATAAATAATCACGAGCATATTGTTAGATTGATTCCAATGACCGAACCCACTTTTAAAAATTTTATCACGTTAATATTTCAATAGAAGTTTTGGCGTTATAACATATTGAAAAAGCTGATTTAAAACATTATTTATTTATTTAGTGAAAACGAATAGAGTAGCTTTTTGAAAGAAGTAAATATTTATTGTATTTATTGGAAAATTATATAATAAATTGAATGATTGTGGAAATGCCGAAGCAAATAAACTATAAGCTTTTATTCACGTGAATCTACTTATTACTGGTTGGGAGATATGACTATGGGATTTTAATTAAATTTTATGATTATGGGATTACTTATTTATTTATATATAAGTAAAAGTGTTTTGATATTAAATTAATATTTTATTAATTAAAGACTGTGATGAGTTATATTTGAATATTTTTTTCATATGTTAGTGTATAAGAGGATGTTTATAAAGTATATTAATTTTATTTTTTCAATTAATTTTTTTTCACTCTTTTCACATTAATTAATGGAAGAACTTTAAACACTTATAAGATTCAAATAAAAAATATATTTACTTTCTACCATAAGGTTCGAAATATAATATATAATCTTTACACATTAAATTTTAATGGTAAGGTACTAATATTATACACAGGTTTTTGGTCGTATTTTATATTATACTTTGGTTGTTGTGTTTCATAGCTTTTAACGTTCGGTTCCAAGCATGCTCATCTTAATTTATTAACTATGGTATTAACCTTCGGGTCTTCATTGCATTTTTAACACTTGTCTCAGAATTTTTTTGTACCTCCCATCTCTGTCATAATCTGGCAAATTTATTACTTGCACGCGAGTTGTGAGATCTTGGATTTCTGATTTATATTTTCGAGGGCCACCTGCCCTATTACTCATCTTCTGATCGCCTTCGGAGATCTATGGTGTAGATCGTCGGCGGGAATTTCGTTAGGTATTACCCTGAACCCTAACTGTCCCAATTCTCATTTCCCTTTCTATCATTTGCGATGAGCGGCGGTCTGCAACCTGCCAAGGTTTTGATACTATAGGTTTGATGTCTCCTTCAGATTGTTCCGCTCCCAATGTACGAGGGAGTTTGTGAAGGTTTCCACCTCTGGTTGTGTCTGAAGATGGGTAGCTTCTCTGTGTTTTTATCTATGGATTGGAACCAGTTTTCCCTCTATGTCGTTCTTGGAATTTTTAGAGAAACTTTCAGCCAAAATTGTTCTTCGCAGAGTTTGCTAGACCCTTCTAGCAACAAGCCATCTACTCGCCACTGCAGGTATAGTTACTAGCTTGATCCAAGCTCCTGTTCACTCCATTCGACCTTTGGCTCATATATTATTCTTATGAGGTTCTAACTCCAAGTTCCCTGTTTTGATGGCCTCCCATTCCTTCAACTCGGCGCTAGGCAACAGATTGGTGTATCTCTTCAGGTAACTAAAATTGTAGGCTCTTTATTTTGTTTTTCAGTTACTCTTTAGGTTTTATATTGCTGTGCTACCCTTGATGGTTTGGGGGTTTGTTATTACAGGTAAATTCTTCACCGAAGATAGAGTTTGACCACTAATCTCCTTCTCAGTGAGCGATGACCTCGACTAATAGAATCATGCTACTCATACAGGTATTCTTAAGTTTGAACGCTCGTCCACAAGGATTTTCTTCCTTCCGGCGTTTTGGTGCATTACTACTTGCTATTTGTCTTCAAGTCAATGAACTATGTCGTATTTTTTCAGTAAATCCTTTTAGCTTACGGAAGTCTTCTATAGCAGCAATGGTATTTTAAAGGAGTTTCCTCCGAACCCATCCTTTGGGTCTCGGTTGAATTCTCAAACCTGGTTGTATATTTAAGAACAGAAGTATATTTTTGTAAGCATTTATTTTTTTGTCTTTCAGACTATTTCTACAGATTTTCTCATATGGAACTAATGCATTGGTATTCATCAAGAAATTCATAGTTACTTAATTACTGTGCTTTCATGGCAGTTATGCTTATACTCTCAGTTATTCTGTCTTACATGAATTTCGTGAGTATTGTTTTGCTAAAATGATTACAGAACCTCTGGCCGGTCCTTATGATTTATTTTTCCGCTGTATCTCTCTATAAAGAGACTTGGGTTTGATCCCACTTATGTTGTAATTTTTTATGTGCTTACTACACATTTTTTCCAGAGACGCTAATCTTTAACTTGGTATAGTTTTTTTTTGTCTTATTATAAGTTTACCAGCACAAGATTTTTATCTTATTTTTTTGGGTGACCGAACCACTCTAGTTCTTGCCCGTGTATAGTTATTTTTTAGTAACGACATGTTATGGGTTAAGGCTCCACCTCGTGTCCAGAACCGACAGTTCTCTCCAAACATTTTTGAATTGAAAGAGTTTAGTGGTTCGACTAGTTGTCTAGAGTTTCTCTATTATATTGTTTTCTCAGTAACTTATTGTTCCTTTTTTCATAACTTTAATAGATTTTAATCCATGCAATGTAGTTCTCCAAGCAGTCTTTATTTTTTTTCTAAAGTAAGATAATACTACTATATTTATATAACACAGTTATTGTTGTATTTATATAACATAGTTACTACTGTATTTATATATCATTGTTACCATTATATCTACTTTATTATATAACACAGTTACCTACTGTATTTACTTTAGGTGTGGCCATATATTGTTTTTCCCTTAATAACATTTCCTTTTATATTCACAACTATCGAATCAGAAACACACTATATCATCCACATTTTACAGAATGTGTAAATAACTTGCTTAAATCATAAAGGTATATAGAACCCATTCTTTTTCAAACATTTGTCTATCATAAAATTGTTGTCCTTGAATCTAACTAAGCACATACCTGTATATACACTTAATGAAATTGTTCCTATTTAATTTACTGAAATGCACAGTTACTTATCTAAATGTGCAATTCGTTGTTGATGTCCACCCAACCCTCAAGAGAGGCGATTACGTCCTTCTCTTTCCCCGTGCTACTGAGAGGTACAGGTTGATATTGTTTTCTGCTATGACCTTAGGACCCCAAGTCTAATCAGTACCAGAAATTCTCAAGAACATTGAGTGGTTTCCACTTGTCTCTACCAGCTCAGGAAATTCCTCACTCTCTTCCTTAGTTTATGAACATAACCCCTTTTCCTCACTGCGCTATGCCTTTTATCCTCAAAGGAGCAGGTAACTGTTCAAACTGTCCAGCCACCTCTTATTTCTTGGAATAATTTTACCATCAGTCTTTCACATTTTATGGAACTGCTTTTTCCATAACCAATTTTTTTTTTCATAACAATAAAAAAAATTAAAACTTTTCCAGAAAACAATAAGTGTTTCAGTTTTGTAGAAATTTGAATAATTGATATGTTATCCACCGAGATTCTCTTGATCACACACTATTTTATCTTCATGCACAATACAGAATCTCTTCTACCATTGATCATCACATGCGGAAATAAAATCAATTGCATGCACACATTAAAACCATAAAAATTCACACATATGAACGCAGTATGTAATGGGAAAGCTTAAAGCTGAAAACCCCCAACTATCTATATATTATATATGTCATATAGATCATGTAACAATCATTATACAAAGCTCCTCACAAGATTTCAGTATAATCTCCACTTGCTACACACTAATCAGGCCTGATCTTGCAAATCCCATGCACCAATCTTTGCCAGCCTTTAGCCTTCCTCTACTGTGCAATCCCTGTTGAAGAATGGCTTTTGATGAGTTCGAATTACCCCAGCCTTGCTCATGCAGTATTTATAGGCATCTCTACTGAGTGTTGGATGCAAACCATGCATCACTTATAGTCACAACTGATAGTCATACTTGCCCTTTCACCTATCTCTGCACTGGTCTCCACTGAAACTGTCCATGCACTGAAGTTAACTGATGTATTCTTTAGTTGATTAATGAGTTTATAATTGGTGAATTAATTAATAATTAATTCACACCACTCTCACTAGTGTATCAATCAGTTAGACTAGATACAACTAGCTCAACTATGTTTAGATTAGTTAAACTGAACACAACTCCATTAACTTCTCAATCAACTCCACCAAACTCTCTCACATGAGTTCTAACTGAAGTATCCATGCAATAGCTCCACTTAACCCTTAGGAATAGCGTAATTCCTTCTGTCAGCTCCTGTGCCACATCTGTGCACTTAACTGAAGTGCTCCAAGAGAATAAGATAATGTTTAGAGTCCAAATATTATTAAGAGCTAATAATATTCGACATATCTATTTTTAGACTGGCAATATAAAAACAGATTCTGCCCAATATGTCTAAAAATAGAAGTCCATCTATTTTTTCCAACTTAACCAACCATCCACAAATAACATCTCACAACTCATAGAATATGATCGACATGTCTAAAAATAGACTTTGCGACAAAAATCACCTGTGTGGGCCCCACCTAGTTTAGGTGATTATTTTCCAACTAGGATCAGGAAAGATGTTTCAGGATGCCTCCTTCATTGTTTCTTGTTGCAATCTTCAACAAGTTTTATCTTTAAAATAATAACTAGAATGTCATATTACTAGTTAACAACTAGTTAATACCAAATTCATTTGTCACAACTTCCTCCCTAGAAGTAACACCATCCTCAGTGTTTCACTCCAGCTAAAGAAATAGCTCTAGGTAAGCCTCACGTACAAATCCCTCGTCTTCCCAAGTAGCCTCATCCGGGCTGAAGTACTTCGACTACACTTTAACCTGGGTGATGACTCGCTTCTGAAGCATGATTTCTCTCCTATCAAGTGTACGTTGAGGCTCGACCAAAAACTTGTCGTTCGGCTCTACCTGCAAACAAAAAAGTTTTCTATCAAATTCACATAAAAATTTATGTTTCAAGTTAGGATTTTTCTAATTATATCTTACCTGAATGTTCTACCAATGGATTACATGCTTCGGATAATGTATATATCAATTTAGCATGGACACATGAAACACATTGTGCACTCGAATGTGGTTGGGTAAGGCCAATATATATGCCACAGGTCCTACCCTTTCCAATATCTGGAAGGGTCCACAGAACCTAGGGGGAAACTTGGCACAATAGGCCCACCTCAAGGTTCTCTTCTTTGGTTTGATCCTCACATACACATGATCACCCACCTCGAATTTTTGATAAGTCCTTTTCTTATCTACGTATATCTTCTACCGATCTTGTGCAGCATTCAGGTTTTGTCTGATCTTTCTTACCTACGATTCCATCTTAGCCAGAATTTCTTGTTTAAGCATTAGTTTCATTTCAGGGCTGCTCCAATTTATGGGACTGCGAAATTTCTACCCATATAAGGATTCAAAAGGACTCATCTTAAGGGAATCCTGATAACCATTGTTGTAAGAAAATTCAACTAGGTGTAAATACACTTCCCATTTTGTTGGTTGTTGCATCACGTACATGTGTAGCATGTCTTCCAAAACATGATTTACCCGTTTAGTTTGTCCATCCATCTAGGGGTGATAAGCAATGATGAAATTTATTGGGGTCCCTAGACTTGTAAATAAATTTTTCCAGAATTTCGAAGTAAAATTCACATCTCTTTCTAAAATAACAGTCTTTGGGATACTGTGCAATCTGAAAATTTCTCTCATAAAAATATCTGTTATCTGTACAGTTTTGTAAGTAGACTGTACATGTATAAAATGTGCATCCTTACTCAATCTGTCAATCACCACCATAATGGAGTCATTGTGCCTCTTTGATTGTGGAAAACCCGTAATGAATTCTAGGGATATGACCTCCCATTTCCATTCAGGTACTGGTATGGGCTGCAACAATCTAGCTGGATTTCGATGCTCCACCTTGACCTGTTGACACTCCAAACATTTGTTTAAGTATTTAGCAATGTTTCTACACATACCAGGCCAGAAATATATTTTTCTAATTGCAATTAACATTTTCTGGTATCCTGGGTGTCCTGCATAATTACTTCGATGATATTCATTCATTATTAGCTCCTTTAGATCCACACAGTTTGGTATATATATCTTTCCTCTAAAGGTTAGCATTTTTTCTTTACTAACTCCATACTCATAAGTGTTTCCTTTCTTTTTGGCCTCTTCCACTTGCTGCCATAGGAATTGGTATTTGGGATCCTTCCGTGCTTCATATTTTACTTGGTCAAAAAATTTTCATTCAAGCTTGTTATAACACAGCTCATAAACACAATGTAGTTTCCTACTTAAGGTGTCCTCTACACGGTTTTCTTTACCCTTCACGTGTTGAATATCCATATCAAACTCACCTAGGAAGGCATTCCATCTTATCTGTCGGGAGTTTAAATCAACTTTCTTGAAGTAACTGGTTAGGCTACTATGATCAATCTTTAGTACAAACTTATTTCCCAGTAGGTAGTGTCTCCATACCTAGAGTGCATGCACCATTGCTGTTAACTCTAGATCATAGGCTGAATATCTTTTCTCATTCTCTTTTAACTTTCTTGACTGATAGGCCACTACCTTTCCTTCCTGAGATAAAACGACCCCAACTCCCTCCTTACAAGCATTTGTACAGACCTCAAATTATTTTTTAGGGTCAGCTACCCTCAACACTGGTGCAGTGGTCAACAGATGCTTTAAATTTTCGAAGCTATTCTGGCACTCATTAGTCCACTTAAAGACTTTTCCTTTTATCTGCAAAAAGGTGATTGGAAAGGAAATTCTATAGAAATGTTCAATGAATCTTCGGTAATACCCAGCCAATCCCATAAAGGATCGGATATCTGCCACATTTTGGGGAACTCGCCATTCCATGATTGTCTTAATTTTCTCTGGATCAACATCTATCCCTTCTGCTCAAATAACATGGCCTAAGTACTGGATTTCTGCTTTGAATAAATCACATTTGTTGTTAGCATACAATTGGTTTTTTCTTAACATTTCCAATACTATTCTTACGTGCTCCTTATGTTATTCCTAATTCTTAGAATAGATTAAAATATCATCAATAAATATTAGTACAAATTTATCCAGGAAGGGGTGAAATATGTCATGCATTAACCTCATAAATGTTGTTGGTGCATTTTTTAACCCAAAGGGTAGTACCACAAGCTCATAATGCCCGTACCTGGTACGGAAGGCAGTCTTATAAATACCTTCATCCTTAATCCGAATCTGGTGGTATCCAGATCTTAAGTCTATTTTTGAGAATATTGTGTTAGAAAATTAAATATTACAGAGCAATGCAATACATATAAAATGTGGAAAACACAAGCACAAAAAACACATAAAACCAGAGAGACACATATATACGTGGTTCACTTAGTTTGGGCTATGTCCACCCCGAACAACCAGTCCTTCCTTTCTATTATCCAACAAAATGAAGAGACACAACCTACATCAGATCCGTTGTAATATCCTTTGTTCTCTCTCATAGTCTCCCTACCTGTTTCTCGCTCTGAGAATACACATACAATACACAGCCGCAATACAATACCCTCATACAAATGAGGAGTTGCCTTCTAGGGCAGAAAACCCTAAGCTAAACATAACTTCTACCGTTAGATCATCCGCCTAATGAACGGCCCAGATTGACTACAAATTACTATACTTTTACAAGGAAATTTTACATCTGTTTTTAGCTTTGGGGTCGTTTCCCCCGAAACCCCCCGCCAGGGGGGGCTCCATAAAGTCGCAGCAGCCCCCCTGGGACCCCCCAGGCAGTGTTTAATTACGGGCAGCATTGCCACCCCGTTAAGGTACAGGGGTCCAATGTTGTGATATAAAATAAACAAGGTAATCAAGCTCCAAACCCAACATATTGTCGCCCCTTTCACTTGGTCAAATAGGTCATCAATCTGAGGTAAAGAATTTTTTTGTTGTTGTTAATTTATTAATATGTTTATAATCCACATACATCCACATGGTTTCATCTTTCTTCTTTACGAACAACACTAGTGCTCCCCACGAGGAAACACTCGGACGAATGTATCCTTTGTCCAACAGCTCTTGCAACTTCATTTTTAATTCAGTTAGTTCTGGAACACTCTTTCTGTAAGGAGCCTTTGACACTGGTGATGCTCCTGGCATTAACTTAATGGTGAAATCAATATCTCTTCTTGGAGGTAATTTGGGTAAATCTTCTGGAAATACATCCATGAACTCTTGTACCACCTGTATGTTCTCCATCATAGGATTATTCTCATTGGAATTAGCATATCCCACCTAGATAGCATAAATCTGACATCCCTTCCTCATACACTTAATCATTTGAGATGTTGTAATAGGACGCAACCATAATGGTTTCTTGATTCCCTGAATCTGTTTGCGTGTTCCATCTTGCATTATGTAGCATATAATATTTTCTTTATATTCCACCAAATTCCAATGTTTCTCTAGCCAATCCATACCCAACAAAACATCATAAGACCCTAATGGCAGTATATTCAGGTCCACGTTTAACTATTGGTTTGCAATTTCCAGTGTGCAGTTTGGAATTTTGGCACTTAATTTTCTTTTTTCTCTTGTGGCTAGTTGTAACAGCCAAGGAGTTTTGAATTTCTGACCTTTTAATCTACATACTTCTACTACTTTTAGGTTTACATAACTTAAACTTGCACCTAGGTCAACCAAAATATAAATAGACTGAGACAGTAACTTACCTTCCAACTCTATCATTGTTGGTTGATAATCTTCTTGACAATATTCCAACACTGCGTTGATTTGAGGTATGTTTCGAGCCACATCTCCCACTCTAGAAGCTTTTTGCAAATTAGCAACTGTTTCACTTCTCCCTCGTTGTGGGCAATTTTTATAATAATATTGTGCTTCCCCACACCCCCAACACTGCAGGGGTGGTTTGGATAATTGTCCTTGCTTAGGTTTGCTAGAAGCCTTTGTAGGCCTCTCTTCAGCAAACTATCGGGTTCTTTGATGATTTCTGCCAAATTGCTTGCTTACTGAACTTCGCGCAAAATTTTCAAAATTGTTACTTCTAGCACACTTGAAGTTTGAACTATTTTTCTGTCATTTTCTTGGCTGCCAACTTTTTCCCACCTCCCCTTTTGCCTTGGATTGCTGGTAGCACATTCATGCCTTATGAATTGCTTCATCCATGGTCCTAGGATTTACAAATTCAATTTGTTCCTTCATGTGGGTTGGCCTAGTACTCAGGAATATTTGAACCTTAGGTTTTTCATTTTTGAGATAAGGGATATATCTTAATAGGATGGTGAATTTGGTAATATACTTATCCATAGTCATTTAACCTAGCTTCAAGTCATGGAATTCTCTGGATTTTTCGTCATAAAAATATTTTGTCAAATACTTATCTTTAAAGTATTGCTAGAATGAATCCCATGTAAAATCTTGATCTTTAATGCTATGAACATTATTTACCTCCTCCCACCATAGGGTGGTTTTTTCTCTCAACTGCTAAATGGCCAATATAGCTTTAAGGTTGTTGTTGTATTCATACACTTGAAATTTCTTATTCATATTCATCAACCAAGCCTCTACCACCTCCTCATCTTCTCCATCAAATGTAGGTGGTTTTATCTTTCGAAACTCACCTTGAAGCTCCACTTTTTGCTTCTTAATTTCTTGTTGATTTGACACATTACCAAAATCTACTTCATTATAGTTCTTTTTCTTGTTGCTTCACTGTGAAGGGCTCCTACCCATTCTATCTGTGGTTTGGTCCTTGGTTTTTTGTTCATTCTCTTCTTGTGTACCCCTATCGGGACTGGGTTGTAACGCCTCTTGATTCTGCTTGTCGGAAAGGCTCTTAAGTATCCTTTCCTGCTCCTACATCAGAAGTTCATTATCACTTCTTATTCTTACCATTT
Source organism: Pinus albicaulis (assembly GCA_034641835.2). NCBI lineage: Eukaryota > Viridiplantae > Streptophyta > Pinopsida > Pinales > Pinaceae > Pinus > Pinus albicaulis. The sequence continues at coordinate 1,329,254,216 of CM076575.1, read as the reverse complement.
CCTCCTGCAACTTCTGCACAATACTTAACAGTATGCTGGTTTGGTGTTGTTGTTCCTCCAACAGTCTACTAATCTGCTAGTGTTGATCTACACTCAATTGAATCCACATATCGGGGCTCATTTCTGGTTGTGCTTGACGTGTAGTTTTCCTAACATTCTGAGGTGTTTGCTATGTCAATCCCCTTCTCATATTTTTCTTTGCAGTACTAATTTTTATTTGTGCATCAGTATACACACATTTTAAACTCGTTAAGTGACCCCTAGGGTCCAAGCATGCGAACACTGCTTTGATACCACTTGTAACACTTATAAGATTCAAATAAAAAAAATTATTTGCTTTCTACCATAAGGTTGGAAACATAATACATAAACTTTACACATCAGACTTTAATGGTAAGGTACTAATACTATACACAGTTTTTTGGTCGTATTTTATATTATACTTTTGTTGTTGTGTTTCATAGCTTTTAACGTTTGGTTCCAAGCATGCCCATTAATTTATTAACTATGGTATTAACCTTCAGGTCTTCATTTCATTTTCAATACTTGTCTCGAAATTTGTTTGTACCTCCCATCTCTGTCATAATCTGGAAAATTTAGTACGTGGGCACTAGTTGTGAGATCTTGGATTTCTAATTTATATTTTTGAGGGCCACCTACCCTATTTCTCACCATCTGGTCGCCTTCAGAGATCTATGGGGTAGATCGTTAGAGGGAATTTTGTCGGGTATTACCCTTAACCCTAACCGTCCCAATTCTCATTTCTCTTTCTGTCATTTGCAATGAGCTGTGGTCTGCAACCTGTCGAGGGCTTTGATACTGTAGGTTTGATGTATCCTCTGGATTGTTCTGCTTCTAGTTTGTGAGGGAGTTTGTGAAGGTTTCCACCTCTGGTTGTGGTTCGAAGATGGGTAGCTTCTCTGCATTTTTATCTGGAGATTGGAACCAATTTTCCCTCTATGCCTCTCATGGAAGTTTTGGAGAAACTTCTGGCCAAAATGTTTCTTTGCAAAGTCTACCAGACCCTTCCAGCTCCAATCCATCTACTCACCACTGCAGGTACAATTTATAGCTTGATTCAAGCTCTTGTTGACTCCATTAGACCTTTGGCTCATATATTATTATTATGAGGTTCTAACTCCAAGTTTCATTTTTTTTCCGGCCTCCCATTTCTCCAACTTGGCGCTAGGAAATAGATTGGTGTGTCTGTTTAGGTAACTAAAATTGCAGGCTCTTTTCAGTTACTCTTTGGGTTTTATATCGCTGTGCTACCCTTGATGGTTCGGGGGTTTGTTATTACGGGTAAATTCTTCACCGAAGACAGAGTTTGACCACTAATATTCTTCTCGGTGAGTGTTGACCTCGACTAACAAAATCATGCTGCTCATCCAAGTATTCTTAATTTCAAACGCTCATCCACAAGGATTTTCTTCCTTTCGGCGCTTTAGTGCATTGCTACTTTCTATTTGTCTTCAAATCTATGAAGTTTGTCGTATTTGTTCAGTAAACCCTTTTAGCTTACAGAAGTCTTCTATAGGAGAAATGGTATTTTAAAGGAGTTTCCTTTGAACCCATCCTTTGGGTCTCGGTTGAATTCTCAAACCTGGTTGTATATTTAAGAATAGAAGTATAATTTTTTAAGAACTTATTTTTTTGTCTTTCGAACTGTTCTACGGAGTTTATCATCTCGAACTAATGCATTGGAATTCTTTAAGAAATTCATAGTTACTTAATCACTGTGCTTTCACGGTCACGGTTATGCTTATACTCTCGGTTATTCTTTCTTATATGAATTTCATGATTAATGTTTTGCTAAAATGATTACTGAGCCTCTATAAAGAGACTTGGGTTTGATCCCACTTATGGTGTAATTTTTTATGTTCTTACTAAACAGTTTTTCCAGAGACGCTAATCTTTAACTTGGTATACTTATTTCTTGTCTTATTATAAGTTTACCAGCACAGGATTTTTATCTTCTTTTTTTGGGTGACCGGACCACTCTATTTCTTTTCCATGTATAGTTAGTTTTCAGGAACGACGTGTTCTAGGTTGAGGTTCCACCTTGTGTCTAGAACCGACAGTTATCTCCAAACAGTTTTGAATTGACAGAGTTCAGTGGTTCGACTATCTGTCTCGAGTTTGTTTTTTATATTTTTTGCTCAGTAACTTATTGTTCCTTTACTTGCTATTCCTATTTTCATAACTTTAATAGATTTTAATCCATGCAATGTAGTTCTCCAAGCAGTCTTTATTGTTTTTCTAAAGCAAGATAATACTATTGTATTTATATAACATAGTTATTGTTGTATTTATATAACACAGTTACTATTGTATTTATATATCGTTGTTACCACTATATCTACTTTATTATATAACACAATTACCTACTGTATTTACTTTAGGTGTGGCCATATATTTTTTTCCCTTAAAAACATTTCCTTTTATATTCACAATTACTGAACTCAGAAACACACTATATGATCCATATATAATTTATATAACCTGTAAATAACTTGCTTAAATCATAAAGATATACATAACCCATTATTTTTCAAACATTTTTCTTTCATAAAATTGTCGTCCTTGAATCTAACTAAGAACATACCTGTATATACACTTAATAAAATCATTCCTGTTTAATTTACTAAAATGCATAGTTACTTATATGAATGTGTAATTCATTGTTGATGTCCACCCAACCTTCAAGAGAGGCGATTACATCCTTCTCTTTCCCCCGTGCTCCACACCTGAGAGTTACAGGTTGACAGTGTTTTTTGCTGTGACCTCAGGACCCCAAGTCCAGTCAGTACCAAAAATTCTCAAGAATGCTTAGTGGTTTCCACTGGTCTCTAGCAGCTCAGGAAATTCCTCACTCTCTTCCTTAGTTTATGAACAGAACCGCTTTTCCTCACTGGGATATGCCTTTTATCCTTGGAGGAGTAGGTAACTATTCAAACTATCCAACCACCTCTCAGTTCTTGGAATACTTTTACCATCGGTCATATACTTTTTATGGAACTGCTTTCTCCATAACCAATTTTATTTTTCATAACAATAAAAAAATAAACTTTTCCAGAAAACAATAAATGTTTCAGTCTTATCTTCAAAATAATAACTAGAATGTCATATTACTAGTTAACAACTAGTTAATACCAAATTCAGTTGTCACACTGGGAGTTATAAGTATAAGACTTGCAAATTTTCAATGTAAAATTAACTAATAAATATAACTAAGAAAGGATATGGTAATGATATATGTTATATTTTATTTTATTTTTGTAAACATATTGTAATTTTATTTTAGATGAGTAAAAATAATTTTATGATTTAAAAATAAGGTGATAGTGATTTTTTAGAATATTTCTTATTGGTGTATTTACTCAATGATTTCTAGTAAAGTTTTTCTTATGAATATACCTTTGACATTTTAGCATCAACTATGATGCTGAATAAAGAGGAACACATAAATAAGGGATAATGTTAGGAGAATACATATGCAAATCCTAAAAAACGATGTAATAAAATCAAATACAAGTTGGTGCTTCAGTGAGCACCTCTAACATGATAATGAGTAAGAGTTAATGTTTTGATACTTGCAGTAGTAAGGGTTGAAAACTAATAAATGGAATTAATGGTTTTAAAAATATTTGAAGTAGAAGAAACTACTTTACTCATGATTCTTGTGTTTATAAAAGATAGGCATGACATAGTATACAAATGCAGAAAAACTACTATTCTTGGCATAATGGGGATAACAAGAATCTAGTATTATAATAAGGAGGTTGTTTTCTCAATTGGAACTCTCTCCCAAGGATATTCATGAGTATATTGGATGACATGATTGTTAAGGGTCATAGTGATGACCTACAAAATTTAAAAATGTTAAGATTAGAATTCGTGAATACTTGTAATTGGTGAGAAATGACAAGTGATAAACTAGGAAAATGTTTCAAGGATAATGGTTGCATAACATTTGGAAGAGGGAATAAATTATGTAGACTAATGAGAAAACACTTAGCATGAAGTGCAGGAAGAAGCACTATTGAAATTCTATAATGAGACCTTGAGAAGGATTGTGTACATATTGACCAAAGAAGTGAGAATAAACAAATAGAGATGGTACTCGATGGATTTGCACTCAATATTCAATGAGAGGGTTGAATATATATCAAAAACATCACTTAGGGGAACTCATCAAGTTTTGTTCCCTTAGCATTAAAAGAAGTTGCTGCCACATAACACCACAATAAAAAAAAACAAAAAATTGAGGATATAAGAAAATCTTTTAAAGATGAACAAAAATAATTACCACGTGATGGATAAATCTCCGAGGATTGACCATCCTATGTGCAAGTGAATTAATTATGATAGAAAATTCAACCATGATGAACTAGTGATATGTTTGCATACAATATTTTTAGAATCAGTAAGCCAAAAATGTTTGATGTAAAACTAGAGGAATTTAATTTTGATATTGATGATTTAAATAATGATTGTGCAACTAGTAATATCTTAATAATGCATTTCACAAAATTCCCTTGAGAGATTAAGAATATATGAAAAGGTATTATGGATGAAGGTGATGAGGCTCATTTAAATTTAACGATGTACTTAAAATGAGTATACCTATGGTGTAAATGGTTAACTTCCTAGCTAAAAAAAAAGATGGAAATGACTATAAAAAAATAAGTGGTATTTTGATGAAAACATGACACTAATAGTACTGGTGAGATAGCCTAGATCCTAGAGGAGTTGAATAATCTTATTTCATAGTTGATATTCATTGTTTATATAAGAAAATGAAATTGATTCATGCATATAGCATATTATTTCTCTATTTTTATGTATATTGAGATGATTCTCATATTTGGGATGTTATGGGATGAGATTATGGTAACATATGGTTCTATTTATTATGACATGTGATGATATGTCTTTGATGTTGATGTTATAACTTATTATTGTACTTGATAAAGTGAAGAATGTGGTAGTTACATACAGATTTTATGACTTGCATGAGCATGCAGTTCTTTACTATTCAAAATGTGGCAATTAACAATGAGGTTATGTTATCATGATGACATGAAAGAGTTGGCATGTGGATTATTTTCTATGATGTTATGATTATAAATAATGCATTGGATTCATGTTGAAATGTGGTGATTGGGAGGAAATCCACAAATGGGCCGAGAGGGCCGGTTTATTTGATGATCTTGTGGGAGGCCATACCTATGAGGGAGAATATGTAACACCATATGGGCTGGGGACAAAATCAATCAACACTATATATGCCAGTGGTTCATTTGTCTTGTATATCTCTTGAGGGGTTGTAGGATGATCTTAAGGAGGACAAGGGCTTGATATTGTAGGCCAAGTGCTTGTTATTGGATTGGGATGCCGAAGTCTGGAAGTGGGTGTAATACTTTGATGCTTGGGGTTGTGCACCTTAGTGAGTGTGGAGGGAGTGTTCCAGCCTTGCGAGATGCCTGGAGTACTACTTCATGGAGTACTAAGTCGGGTGCCTTCCTTGGGGCAGATGAGGTTTGAGTTGGGCACAAGCCTTGGGGCCAGCCTTGGCTATGGTACATATCGGGGAGGCTTATGCCTAATTCCAAAAGTGGGAAAAAGGAAAAAAAATCATTGAGATTCTCGAGTGTTGTGGGAACTTTCGATGCCTGTTGGTTATACTAGTTCATCAGAGGGTGTTGGTCACACATGAAGTAATAAATAATAAATAAATAAATATAATTAAATACTTAACTTCCGGATGAAGTTCCTTGAAGAGGGGGAGTATGTAATGTCCCCTAATAATTAAATAATATATAATATATAAATAATATAATATAAATAAATAAGTAAATAAATAAACAATAATTCAAGAGAATAATAAATAAAATAGTAAACAATAACAGGAGTTCTAAATAAAATACTAAATAATAAACTGGAGTCCTAAACAGTAACTAAATAAGTGAATTTAAGAGTTAATTAACAAAAGTAAAAAGGAATAAATTAAGAAAGAGTTTAACTAAGAAACTATAAAAATAAGTAAAGTTAAAAAAAAGTAAGCTAAACTAAGAGAAACACTAAATTAAGTAAATTTAAAAACAATTTAAACTAAGAGAAACACTAAATTAAGTAAAACTTAAATAAATAAAATTTGCATGTTGACACAGTGAATGTGTGCATGTGGTTCCCATTCCATTGTTTGGTCTATTTAATAGACATTGAGGAATATTCATGGATAATTATTTCATCCATTCTTTGGAGAGAAAGGTATTGTGAGGAAAAGGATACCCTGGTATTAGTACGTTGATTTAGGGCTCAGGGGTGGCCAGTTGTGGAAATATTATGTTCAGCTAAGCCTATGGTTGGGTGGAGAGTTGTCCCCAAAACTTTTTTGCGGTTAGCAGGATTCGAATAGCGTTCAACTTTGGAATCTCAAGTAAGGAATATCACCATTATAGGTAAGTAATATTTTCTCACGCTTCTAAAATTTCTATGATGATTAGTTAAACAGTTTTTGTGTTGATAATTAACGACTTATTTGATATAATTAATTGCCTGTTAAATTTGGGGTTGTTATAATTGCCAAAAAGCGATCCATCCAAGATGAATATTTGTTCTTGCAGGAGGCTTGTTTCTGAAGCATATGTGTGAAGAATGAGTGATTTTATGATAGTACTGAAATTGATGAAGATCAAAACAATGATCTTTCATATGACCAACTCAATCACAGTATTGGTATTTCACAATCTTTTGTTGTGGAGGAGGAGTAGAAATTGGAACGTCTAAAGATGCGTTGTCATGAATAAATTGAGCACATTGAAATTGAATGGGCTTGGAATAGTCTGGAATATGAAAGGAAACCTCCTTATCATATCCAAGACCGACTTTGTGCTTTTTATGGGCAAGCTATTCCCGAAGTTTGATGATGGGATTGGGAAGTGCAGACTGTATTTTTGTATCATTATGCAAGTTTGCTCCTGAAATTGGCACTTGATGGGGATCAACCTCAACTTTACTGACTTGATCACTTGTAAGATGTTGATGGGTGACTATTTGATCCTCAAACAAATTATTATTCTGAATAGGAACAATTTCATAATGATGTCTTTTATGTTGTAACTCATCTTGTTAAAGTTGTGATTCGAGTTTCAGAAACTCGATCTTTTCATGTGCATATTGTAAACAAATATAGATATCAATTAGACAATCCTTGTTTATTATGTCTGTATTATCCATAGTAGGGAGTATCATATTGTTCAGTGTAGTGTCCCTTCTTGGTGAGATAACATTGATGACACTTGGAGAGGGTGATTTTGATATAATGATATAATATTATGCATGACAGACTTATGGAAATGATTATATGCTATAGACTTGGTTTGGGTCACCTGGTTTTTGTATGGTTATGATAATATCTATGGTTTTGTTTATAATAAGCGATTTTGGTGAAGATCATATTAGTTATGTTTTCTCTTTCTGTATCTTAGTTTTGACATAGGTGTATTACATGGATGGTGGATTGGGACACATAGATCCATGGACGCTCATGGTTATGTGGAACATATGGTTAAATTATGATTTATGGATAATACACTACTTGTATGATTATATAAATGTCTAACCTTGTACTAAGAAGGATGTGGTAAGGGGCCTGGTCCTTTTCCAACAAGGATGTTCAATTATAAATGAATGTGGAAGCCATTTCTTCAAAACCTAAATGACTGTGGAAGTCACGCACCATTCTTGGTAAAATGTGATTAATTTAATTTCATTATGAAATTAATATGATTCCTTTGATCTATGATATTGTGATGTGTCAGGTCTTCGAACAAGGCCTTACCAACAAACCATCAAATGGGTAAAAGCTCACAATCAGTACCATAAGGAGAAACGTGCAGTTTCAAAGCACAGTAGATGAGAAAGCTTGGAAATTAGGGCATGGAGTCCTAAATCTAAGAAATATAAAGACGTGGAGTCTTGTATATTTAGGGCATGGAGTCCTAAATATTTAAAAATATCAAGTTATGGAATCTTAGATCTGTGGAGTAGATTAGGGCGCGGAGTCCTCAATCTACTAAGGCACGAAGATGCATGAAATAGGGGTGTGGAATCCCTATTATCCGAAAGAAAAATACCACTCATGGATAAAATTCCTTAAATAAAATCTCAGTTTGACAATTCTAGAATGACTTTCTAAAAATAGAAAGTTATGTCTACCATATCAAACATGACTTTCCAAAAATAGTAAATCTCCTTGCATAAATTGGTAATCAAGCATAGTTGAAGGAAATTAAATTAAGTTATCATTAATCAATCCTAATAGTTCAATATTGACTTAATCCTCAGTATTATTTGTATTATCATTATCTTTTATGAGACTATGATATTTTATTATAAGGAAATGACAAATTAACTTCATCTATTCAATAAATTCACACCTCTCTCCTTCATTACTCTCATGGCTCTATGTAACTCTCTCTATTTTAAATATTACATTACACTCTCTTTTATGCACTCATCAAAGAATGGCATATTCCTCTTACAATCATTAAAGATATGTCATAAAATATTCCTCTTACACTCATTAAAGATATTTCATAAAATATTCCTCTTACACTCTCTTTAAATGCATATGTTACACTCTCCTTAAATAAGGCATGCATACCTCTCCTTAATGGCATAAGTTACACTCCTTTAAATGGAATACAATGCATGCATATTACTCCTCTTTTATGACAATAATTTGTTGCTCCTCCTATAGATGAGTCTCATGTATTCTCACTTGGGGAGGGAGGGTTATGCCAAGAGTGGAAGAGACTTGAGGAAGATTTTGAGAGGGAGAGATATCGAGATTATCCAATTGCTTCCAAAACAAATATGAATTCCTTACTAATCTACTAATTATCTATTGAGGTTGAACATGAGTGGTATTTAGAGGAAGTGAAAAATATCTTCCTTAGTTTTCCATGTATCTCTGTCTACTATTGTATTGTGGTATTGTTTGTTAGCTTTTGCAGCTCGTGGGTTCCAGGGGGATAAGTTCTTCTTGGATATGGTTGGGAGGAAAACCAGGTGGTTCATGATGAGTTGGTAAGGATATTGGCGTTGGATCATACTCTTATTGGAGCTGGAGCATACATCCGTCCTTTTGGAGTTGTACAAATTAACTGTCAGGTATGTGGATCAATTTATATTATGTATTTTGTAGTTTATTTCATAGTTTATTCTTGTTTGGTTGTTTTTTGAAACTTACATGTATATGAAGTGTTGCACACCAAATGTGAGGAAATTTCATAATGGTTGTTGAAGTATTCTCTTGTATAGTCTTGAATCGATTAACTACAAGTACTAATGGATGAAGCATGTAGGTTGCCATGAATTAGATGGAAACATTTTAATGGCTTAAATTTTGTTTTTCCTCCTCTTTGTACAACTCTAGATAAGTTTTCATACTATGTATTTGACAAAATTCATAAATGAGATTATAGGATTTTTGGGTTGTTGTTGTTTTGAAGAATTGTGTTTTGGGACACCCCTATTGTGATTCAACTCAAATTCAGGGGGTATCCGTGCCAATCGGCCATTTCACCCCAACTTTGATTTCAAAACTCAAGCTTTTGGACACCGATTCCCAAATCTACTCTGTTTTGCAGATTTGTTGTTGCATGTAGGAACCGCCAATACTTTTGTTTTGTTGTTTGGTACTTTTTATATTGGATCTGCCTAATAATTTATAATGATGAATCTAATATAGGCTAACCACTTGGAAATTGTGTTTAAAGTCTAAAATGGTTAAAACATTGAAAATTTAAATAACTTTATGGCAACTTGTTGTATGACTGCCAACTATTTGTCAAAATTCCTTAGTGGCTGTACCCTACAACTTGTGAGCTATGTGAAAAATTCCTAAATATTTGAATTCATTTATTGGAATAGATTCAGAAATTAAGATGGTTGATAGTCTACTTATATCTTGAGTTCAATTATTAGCATTACTCACAAAAAAATTAAGTCATGTAATTTTGGATTCATGTTAGCTAATTGTTGTGAAAACACCTTAAAGAGATAATGGTTGTAAGTGTTTGACAAAATGCCTCAATGGCTATACATTTCATGCTTGTAAATTGTTTTTCATAATTAAAGAGGAGAGGAATAACCTGTTTTTGAGTTTTTTGTTAATTGTTTTTCATAATGTTTCAATAGTTACATCTAATTATGTTTATGAAATGTCCATAAAAAAGGGCTTAAGTTAATTTAGGATTTGCAACCAAGGTGTTTCTAGCATAATAACTCCATTGAGTTATAGGATCCTACTGAAAATTCACAATTAGGGTAAGTAATGTGTTGTAATATTACCTCACATATGAATTCCTAATTATTGGATACCAACCCTATATAAATTTAATTATTCTTTTAAGCAAATAATTCATAAGCATGTTATTTTTAACAAAATCAAATTAGTCACTCTTGAACACATTTAATTACAACAAAATTAACAATTAGCTTATTGTAAATTGTAATAAAGGTTGACAATTATTCATCCAACTAAATACTTTATATTTTGAAGGTGATTTTAGTCTTGAAAAGCAAGTATTATGGTTTTATGTTTTGGATCTTGATAAAACTTGAACCTTGTAGCTTTGAGGATAAGTTAGTAGAATTTAGGGTGTAGTGTAAAGGACACTAATAAATTTTATGTCCTACAAAAAAAAAAATTAATAATAAAAAATTATTGCATTTTGATTCAATATTTCTCTATAATAATTATGGTAGGTAAGGTGGGACCTTACGTTCAGTAGCTCTAATAATCCACCAATATGAACCATTTTCCACCAAATCAATCTCAACCAATAGTAAAATAATCAGGAAATTATCCAACTCACAAAGACTCACAAAATTCAGTGGTGAAAACACTTATAAGAAAATTGACTGCATGGTTCATGTACAAAAAACCAAACTACTAATAATACACAAATGCACACAACTAGAGAGTTTCAGCAAATTTTAATCAGACAATGCCCATGGGAAAAGGAAATAATATATGGCAGACATGTGCATAAGAGGCCACTGATTCCTTGGGAAGATAAGACTTATGACATAGCGAACCAAAATCAAAGTCGGTTTTAAGAGAGAAATTGCAACTTCCACATACAAAGGATTTTCTTATGGCATTCACCAAAGCTTTGTTGCCTCAGTTTACTTGGCATTCGAAACTGCAAGGCTCATTATACTCCAACTTCACCTCACCCGCTTTTCCCTTTAAAACTCAGAATAATCGGGATTAACTATAGTAAGGTAGATGTGATAACACAAGAGTCTCTCTTGAGTACTCTTCAGATGGAAACGATATCGAAAGTTTGTAAATGTCAAGATTTTCATGGAATGATATGCCCTGCAAGCTTTGGTTCATGTGCAGAGAATGATGAGCACATAGAGCAGAGAAAAGGAAAATACAAAGTAAAAATTACAGTGTATTAATACTGTGTGGTGGGAGTATAACACAGTGGGAGGAGAGGCTTCGTAACAAAGGAGAGGGAGGAGAGTGGTGTGAGGTATGGAAAATGTAGAGGAGAGGTAAGACACAATCCTGCAAGGTCTTATGTGCATATGGAAAGGGAAATGTATGGAGGGAGAGAGGAGTTATCTGGAAATGATGATACCATGTATTTTTTTACATATTGGATAGCGGCGATATGGAGAGCGATATTACATATGCCGTGAAACCATTAACGAGAGAGATGTCATACTAATATTGATCGTTGGCCCTATTCAAAGTATATTCAACTAGTGTTGAAGGAGGTTGCCTGGAGGCTTGGATGTCAAGTAAGCCACCACATTCACCAGTGTTGTAACTTCATGTACCAGAGGCATCGAAGGAATAGCTCATACGTCCCCAAAATCTGCCTATGCTTCTTCCAGTGGGAACCTCAACACTCCATGACTATCCTTACACAATTTCTTGACTGCGACCTACAGGAATTCCTGCGGCCAATAATGTGAATGAACATTGGTTCTAGATCACAAATGTCGCACCTAAAACTCCTGCACAATAAATGTGTTACAATGGATTTGCAAAAAATGGAAACTCTTATGAGAATAATGGTAGAGATGAACCCCTATGCAGAGGGAGACACCGAATTTTAAAAACCTTAATCTAACTATGCACCTCACGTGATCACAATAGAAGGTCAAAAGAAATTTGTGTAGTATAGTCCTGGTGTGGAAATAGGAAAATATCTCGACAAAAAAGGGAGATGGTATGGCTGGAAATTTAGGCTCCTTTTTAGCTTTCAGTCATGCCCTACCTAGGGTCAGCCAACTCCTGTTATTCCTATATTTTTCAAGCCCTATTGTGAAGATAAATCCCCTCTCTAGATAGAGGAAATATCTAGCCCTTGAGTGGGTCTAGAAACTTTTGAGACTTTCTAATGAAAGCTTCCTTAGCTAATATTCAAAATGTGGCAAGAAAGGAGATAAAGGTATCTTTTCCTGATGTTATGCTTGAAAAATTTGGTGATGGCCTTGATCCATGATCCCTTAGGCTCACTCCTTGCTAACGGTGGCACAGGAATACCTGCAGATGATCAAGATGCAAAAAAAAATGTAATCCAATACATAATATTCATGAACATCATCTATGTAATAGATCAAGGAAGATTAGACTATTTGCGCAAATTATTAGACAAATATAGAAAGAAAACATTACATGTTTTATTAATGAATATAGAAGAGAGAGAGCTTAAAACTCAAGCCTTGATGTTGGAGGCCTCCCTTTGGTGATGTCTGAGTCCTTCACCGAATATCTAAAGCATTCCTTCTCTTGAATATCTTAGGCATTATCACAATACATGAGTGTAAATGGAATTAATGATATTACCAGCCATAAAATGACCAACCAGTAGTGGAGGGAAGGGGATCAATTTATAGGAAGGGAGAAGAGGTCGAGAGCCCATGAAATGAGGAGGAAGGTCCAATTTCTAAGGGATAAACCCCCATTGATAATATCAAAGCTCTAAAATAATAGAGCTCAACCCTATCACCATCGAATAATATCCAACTCGCCGCCCTAGATCTTTTATAGGTCAAATATTCTCCTCCATTTGAGGAAACACTTCCAGAAATGGATCTATGCAATTTTCCCAGAAAAAAGGGTGCTCGCAGCACTATTCTAGAACTTTCAACCTGCCATCAGCATGGGCAGGAAACTAGGGAAGTGTGCTGACCCAAAAATTTAGGTTTTTGACCAAGTTTCTCTAGTGATCTTTCAAGGAAGTTTTCTTTTATACTTCAGGGATTTCTTTGTGTATTTTTCTATGTGTATATACTACACAGGAAATGTCACATGGCACTTCAGGATTAGGGATGGGAAGTGAGTAAGGTGAAAAAATTATTGTGTAACAAATGCCCCCTAAAGCATGAAGGAAAAATGGGAAGTGATGGATGAAATTCGTTACGAAGAAAGGAAAAATAACTCAGAATACTGTTAAGAAACCTGCCCAATCAAACACAATACAATATATGACATAACTTATATTAATGTTCCAAATAACATATCTATGGACTAGGCATCAAATAACATATGAACCCATGGCATGGTCACAACCATTCGTTTGAAAGACATCATGGAAACGGATCCACAGTATGGTCTCAACCATCTGTATAGACAAGATCATATGCATAATCATGAATACTCAATAACTCCATGAAACTTGGATAATGAAAAAGGTGATCCAGGGTCTTCGCTACGATCTAAATCTACCCAACGTGTGAATCTAACCATGTGAATAGATGATCTGATGTTGAACATGGTAGAAACCACCTGATTACCGATAAATGATGAAAATCATTAACAGGTATGAGAGAAACCACCAATAATGATGATGGCCCTCAAGGTACAATCGCACAATGCACAAGTGTGAATAAATGTGTTGAAGTCGAACACTTGCAGAATTATTCAATAGAAGGCCAGTGATGTGAACCTGTTGTTGAACACGAAGAACTTTCCATTGAGGCATACAAGTTCCAAGGTATTGAAAAGGAGTTTCTAAATAATCTTCCTAGATAATGAGTTGAAGTCGACAGGAAGTGATTCATCAAAGGAGGGCCATAAGGATTCCCACATCATCAACACGAAACAACAGATATCTCAAGATGATAGGAGTGATTCAGGACAGTAACAGAGAAGGTCAAACAAGAAGAGGATGTTTGAATTTGACAAAAAGTAGGCGACACAACTGCAGAGTGTGGAAACCTTCGAATCAAATAGAATTAGAGGTCATGATGACAAAAATGACGATCGAATAGGATAAAAATGGATTTCCCAAACCCACGAAGGAAAAACGACGAATGAAGGATATCCTCAACTCGACAAAAACGACAAAAAAATTTCATGGTCAAGAGCGACAAGCTGCCAAAAATACACATAGGGTGTTCACTTTCAATTTCCCCCCATTATTGCTAATGAGTATCTCTTTATTTTTGATATCCAACGTAAAGAGGATAACATATGTTGAGCGTATAAGTCCATTCTTCGAATGAATCCATCCTAGTAATTTTAACAAGCCCTAGGAAGGATGAACTCGGTCTCATCATGGTGACAAGTCTTTCTTCATTTAAAATTTAATGATTCTAACAGAAGACTAACTCGATGTATTTTTCATGTTTAAGGAGTTTGAAAAAGAAACAGAAAAGAAAAATCCATCATGTCCCTTTTCGTAAATCATCTCTCGAATCTGAAAAGGTATAAAATAGTATTTGATAGAACCTCTTGACCATGTTCAATCAAGGTATTCATTTTTCGTAAATGGTTGATCTCAGCCCAAAAAAGGGGTAAATGTATATAGAGACCAAGTCAATTCATCTACTTTAACGATTCTAAAATGAAAAATACTTGGAAATCTTTTAATTTTTTGAGAGTCAGAAAAGAGTTGAAAGATGAATCTTCCTGGAGGAACGAGTGGTATAAAGGGTAGCAACCAGTTCCAGTGATGATGGAACTACTCAAAAACATGCAAAGTTTAAGAGTTTGGCTAAGAATACCACTCATCACATATGTTCCTCGGGAAAGGATAAAACAACCAAGTGAAAGCGTATGGTAGGCCAAATATATGGTGACGATGGAATGAAAAAAAACAAGGCTCTTCTGCAAAAAACAGGCTAATAAAATGGCAATCACTAGAGGTAGTATGGGAATGGTTTCATTTTTATGCAAGCTTGAAACAAGGGAAAATCTTCTTGAAATTGGTTTCATTTTTTCACAAGCTTGAAACATATGGAAAAATTATTCTTGTAATTGGTTTCATTTTTATGAAAGCTTTAAATAAAGACAAATTATGCTTGAAATAAGTTTGCATGCCCCCAGCACAATGAATCAATATGAGTTACATGCCCCCAAGCTTCATCTCATTCACCTAAGTAGACTATTGGTTACTAACAGGTGGATGGAATTAAGGTTCATTTACGAGAGCAAGTGAAAGACTCGATTTGGAATTTACAAGATCTAACCAAAGACTCGAATTGAAAGGGGATTTGTTTCATTTTTTAATGAGGTTGGAATTGTAAAATATCTATCCTCGTGACACCTTGCTTCATTTTTTAATGAGCTTGACACAATAAAAGGAACTATGATCCAAAGATCTTGTTTCATTTCTTAAGGATCTTGACACAAGACAAGGAAATTTTCTTTGAAGAGCTTGTTTCATTTTTTAAGGAGCTTGACACAAGAAAAGGAAATCTGATCTGTAAACCTGATCATGGCCCATAATATGGGATGTCATGGCTTCCAAGAGTTTCTCATCATATGGGAGTACAACACTCTAGAAATCAGGGTCCAATGCCCCCAGTACATGGTGCACTATATCACTAAATGGATCATCAATAAACACGAGCATGGAATAGGTTGACACATAATTAACCTGTGGTGGGGAAGATACCACTGGCATGTAAGGACCATTGAGGGAGGATGGTTGATTGGGAGCCAGATTAGGATCAATGAACTAAAGTTGATTAACGGTCACAATTCTTCCTTCATGTGGAAAACACATCACATGAAAGAGAGAAGAGACAATATTTCCCATGACATAAGTATAGTAACGCCCAAGGAGTAAGTTAAAGTCCAAGGGGCCTTGTACAACCATCACATATATATAGAATTTTTTTCCTCCCAAAGTAATAGGCAACTTAGGAAGGATCCCTAGCGAAATGCTAACAGATTCTGGGTAATAAGCACAAGGTACAGAGAACTAAAATATTTCCAAGTAGTTGAGGACATAATACTGATATATGTGCCTTCATCTCTTATGGTGCGAGGTACGGCCACATTATAGGCATATACCGTGATCTCAAAGGGCACGTAAGAAGGAATATGGTATCCTGTCAGTCGACTCCAATTAAAGGAAGCAACCAGACTACTTGGAGGGGGTTTCATGGGAATGGGATAATTTCCCCCTTATGTTACAGGAAAAGGAGGGCCACCCTCTTATATCGTGGGAATGGGAGGATTTCCCTCCAATTCATGGGAATCTAAATAAATAAAGAGAAACTGATTTGTATGAGGTGCACTCTCTATAGGAAACACTTGATCAACTGAAGTTGGAATCAGGTCATTCATTTTCTCAAAAAATGGTTGGTTAGGAATAGACTCATGGGATTTACTTTTAGAGAGATTGGGATTAACTAGATATGACTTCTAATCGATCATTTACTAAACTAGCAGAGGATTAGGGAAAATATTATGATAACCAACTGGAAGTCGTGGCTGAGAATTTGTAAGTTTATCCAACACTTTGGAGGCTTCATCCATATAAGGACAAAGGTGAATGAGGTGATTCCCTTCGCATAACTTACATGAAAATTTGACTTTCCCCTTTTTCCCATGGGCCTTACTATCACTAGTTAAGGGTTTATCACCAACATAATCTCCAGAGGTTGATGACAATGATTGATTTGAAACGGTGGACCATACTTCTAATATCCTATGAATGATAGGACAATCCCTAATAATGTGGTCACCCTTGCATAACTTGCAAGGGAATTTGACTTTACAGGAATGAATGGAAGATTTTTCAACATAATTTTCATTGGTAGCAATGGTCTCTTGGTTTCCCCCTTGCTTATTTTTCTTCTTCTTCTTCGTCCTCTTCTTCTTCTTCTTCGCTTCCTAGTTACTAGAATTCGGACTTTCATTAGGCGAAGAGGAAGAAAAGGGTGAAGAAACAGTCAAATAAGGCGAGGGGTCAACTTTAGGATCAACATGAGGTTGACATTGTTTAGGTGGAGGCGAACTTGGTTAAGAAGCAGCTTGGACATTTGGAACCATGGGGTTGAAAATAACCAAACTGGAAAACCAATGGTTAATCCTAGGAGGAATAATGTTTCCATATATGGAGCACCAACATTTCCAAAACAAGTAAAAGGGCCAGGATTCGCATATGAGGGGATTCCCTAATTGGTAAACTCGGGAACTTTTTCCATTGGTCTCAACCTAAGATTTGATAAGGAGTTGTGCACGGGTAAGATGTTATTCCATGGGAAGTAAATTTTAGAAATTAAACACAAAATAAATCAAAAAGTGTGAACTAGGCATAAAGGATTACCAGGTATCTGTGAACTACAATATACACCTTAGAAAATAAATTTACCAAGTACTTAATGTACGGAAGCCAATCTCCCAGAATTTTTTGTTTGGTGTATCACATATACAAGGCAGCCGGCTCGGTTACCTATGGCAGGCTTGCATCCTAGTGGTGTCTTCCCATACATACTTGACGGTACATGGGAGTCCAATCCATAGTAGCATTGTCTAATGTGTAACCATATGATGAGAGTTTCCCCTTATACTTTTCATACATAGGATGGGGTTTCACCTCCAGAATGTAACACAAACTCTTAGCGATAGCTGCTACGCCTAACGACGATGGAACACATCTCTAGCCTACACCTCTGGATGTTTGTGTTAATTTCAAATGCACCTTAAGGTTAATTGAATCATTTTTAAGGTTGATATTGATTAAATTTTCAATTTCAAGGCTCAAAACAATGTCACTTGAATACCTATAATGCAACTATCTTGAGAAAAACCTTTCAATTCAATGAATTATATCTAGTTTATGGAAAGTTTCAAACATTGCCACAACAAAAAAAATGCAACAAACGAAGATCTTCCTAACTAGATCACTTTCACTATATCAATTTAAGTCAAAACATTCCAAGATGCAAATTATGCAATGTAATCTATGCACAATTCCTTTTTTGAAAACTATCCAACTGTAATCAATGCACAATTTCATTTTTTCTTTTTTATGAATGAGAATGCATTCAATGCACTTTTCAAAGAAATGAGAATATACTTAATGCACCTTCCAATGAGTGATAATGCACTCAATGGACCTTTTACCTTTCAATCATTAAACAATGTAATCTTAGTTCAATGATAGATCTCGAAAATGACTTTTCAATAAAATCTGATCCAATGCACTTTAACGAAAAGTAAAATTTGAGATGAAAATTAAATGAATGCAAAATAAATTTATTTTATGGTCTTAAACTAACTAATAATACTTAATCAACAACAAATCAGTGTTGCTTCCAAACACATGAGCAACAAAAACTAATTTTAATTGACTCAAAGAATCAAAGACCCAACCAAGGTTCACTTTTACCACTTCAAGTATAGGATGTATTTTTGCACACCACAAAAAAACTAACACCAAAAAGACGAAACTTGATGCACAAATAGCAGGAGGATGACTTCATAGATCAAAACACACTATGCCTTTTATCAAAAACCCCAAAAATTCTCAAATTTAAGGACCAACGCTACTTTACATAGAAAAAAGTGTACTAACAGGGTCTTCACCGCCACTTTAGACCCCTAAACCCGTGCTAGGAGTGCTAATTTTGCATAGGAAAATAGTGCTAGTCTATGAAACTATAACAGCGCGAGGAGGCAGTGGAAAATAGGGTTTTTAGCGTGACTATAGTTAT
This sequence comes from Pinus albicaulis, assembly GCA_034641835.2. NCBI lineage: Eukaryota > Viridiplantae > Streptophyta > Pinopsida > Pinales > Pinaceae > Pinus > Pinus albicaulis. Next base: position 1,329,235,226 of record CM076575.1, on the reverse strand, counting down.
AAATATCCGCATTGGTAGCATGACTGTGTCTAGAAAAATATGCATTGGTCAATAAATTCTTAGGAAAAGAAATCCAAACCAAAGAAGGAACCTATACCTGATACTATAAAGAAAAAATAAAGAACTATGCATACCTATAGAGACCTAAATAGACTCCGATCTCAATGATCGATAAAACTAATCAGAAATCAACCCAGGAAAGGGAAGGCTAAGAGGCTAAATCTCCCCAATGGAGTCACCAATTCAATTGTGAAGATAAATCCCCTCTGCAGACAGAGGCGATCTCTCTATCCCTAGAGTGGGTCTAGAAACTTGTAATACTTTCTAATGCAAGCTTCCTTAGCTAATATTCAAAATGTGGCAAGAAAGGAGATAGAGGTACCTTTTCCTAATGTTATGCTTGAACAGTTTGATGATGGCCTTGATCCACGATCCCTTAAGCTCACTCCCTGCTACTGGTGGCACATTAATACCTGTAGATGATCAAGAGGCAATAAAAAACATAATCCAATACATAATATTCATGAACATCAACCATGTAACAAATCAAGGAACATTAGACTATTTGCACAAATTATTAGACAAATATAGAAAGAAACTTCAGATGTTTTATTAATTAATATAGAAGAGAGAGAGAGCTTACAACCCAAGCCTTGATTTTGGAGGCCTCCCTTTGGTGATTTATGAGTCCTTCACTAAATATCTAAAGCATTCGTTCTCTAGAATAGCTTAGGCGTAATCACAATATAGGAGTGTAATGGGAATGAATAATCTTACGAGCCCTATAATGACCAACCAGCAGTGGAGGGATGGGGATCAATTTATAGGAAGGGAGAAGAGGTTGGGAGCCATGAAAGGAGGAGGAAGGTCCACTTTCTAAGGGATAAAACCCCATTGATAATATCAAAGCTCTAAAATTAGAGAGCTTGACCCTATCACCACCAAATAACAACCAACTCGCCGCCCTAGAGCTTCTAGAGGTTGAAGCTTCTCCTCTATTTGAGGAAACACTGCCAGAAAGGGATCAACATGGTTTTCCTATAAAAAAGGCATCGACAGTGCTAGTACAGGACTTTCAACCTGCCATTAGCATGGGCATGCCACTAGGGAAGTGTGTTGACCCAGAAATTTAAGTTTTTGACCAAGATCCTCTAGTGATCTTTCAAGGAAGTTTTATTTGATTATTTATGGGATGTATTTATGTATTCTTCAAGGGAAATATGCTGCACAAGATGTGTCATGGGGAAATTTAGGATCAGGGATAGAAAGTGAGAAAAGTGACAAATTACTATGTAACGAACCCTAACCAGCGAGAGCAAGGTTTCCCTTTATGTAGTATGAAAAATGGACAAAACCCTCGATGACCCCTAGAGTAGTTTCCTAGCGGTCTTCAAAAGGGCACAAATATTTTTCCAGCTAGAGTGTCCATTATAATGCACCAAAAATAGACTATAGAGGTAGAGCATCATTGAATATAATGGCACATAGAGTAATGAAACGGACAGCTAGACTAGCTAAACAGTCGGAGCAAGAAAATGTTATTTCTATAGCTGACAAGTAGAATTAATCAACGCAGAGAGTCATGCTCTATTCAACGTAGTCTATGGAATAGATGGATAAAACAAATCTCTCCTTAATGTATCCACTATACAATACATTTCAAACATTTAATGCTAGCAAACAAATTTTAAAGTTACTTTCATAGTTGTATGCCACAAATGCAAGCTCCATCCTGATAGTAGGGACGAAAATATAACTCATAAATTCACAACGCAGAAGAATACTACACAATTAGTGGTTGAGGAACCCATAGAGAAGGGCATGGATCATAGCTCTGATACCATGTTAAACACACACATGGTATGCACACAAGGTGAAGGATAAACATGAGATTGAATTTCTATTGTCCATAGATGTACATTTATAACACATTGTGGGGTTATCGTTGGATTCATATTCCAACGTCTCTTGGACTCCCCTTGACCGTTCGACTTCCACACCAACTCTTATGGGATTAGGTCTCCAATGGTAACACCCGTTAGTAAAAGAAGTAAATGTTTTTTTTTACTGCAAATGTAAAATTGTGGGTCAGGTAAAGGCCTAGGTGGATGGTAATATATAAATGTTATTTTATGTAACTGAATCTATTATAAATAATTAAAGATATGGACAACCATAAAATTACAGGAAAATGTGCTAAAAGAGAGTTTCATTTACCAAACAGTTAAGACAATTATTCCTCTCCCTAGAGATAAATAATCTGAGTCGAGACAAGGGAGCCAAGAGGGTGGGAGGAACGAAAACCTAAGGTGAACTTGGAAACTTTGTACATCGTGGAAGGAGATCCAAGACAGGAGATGAAGCTTCAATATTTGGAACCTGAAATAGTACATTGTTGAAGGTTATAAGGACACTTCTAGTTGAGGTATCCTTGAATGATGGGTGGACAATGGGATCCTTGAGACAGACTTGTGAGTCTGAGTTCCTAGCATGAACTGAAAAGGTATGGTTTCATGTGCATAGATCTAACTAGGTCATTGTCATGTAACTATTATAGGAAGAAACTAGCTCAAGGGAAGTCCTATTGTGAAGACACATAACTCATTGGTTGGGTTGAGAACTCCCTTTCTTGGTGATTTGCGGCTAGTTCAGATGGTTAAGAGAAAATAGATAAGTACATTTGATTTTTTGTTTAGAGTGTATTGTTTATTGACAAGTTGATATGTTGTTTACAAAAATATTGTTTATTGTTATTCCAGGAGAAATAACTTCTTCTGATTGGCATATCTCATACTCTGACTTATAAGATCTAAAGTTTTATATGTTACTATGAATAAGTTTAATTTCCCAAATTGAAGGATGAATATCCCTGGATGGGAAACAATCCTTAATTTTCTTAAAATAGCTTGGATAGGTGAGTGGAAAGTCCTAGAGCGACAAGACCCACCATTCTATTAGAAGTAACAACTAAAATTGTTTTTTCATTTTTTCTGAAGAATTTAATCTAGAATGAACTAAGTATAGAAAAAAATTGTGCGAGTTGATACTAAATGAGCAAATGAATAAAATGAAGACAAAAGTTGAACATTAAATCAAATACATGTATATCGAAAGTAGTCATGTTGCAGAACCATGGTAAAGGGAATACTGTTGAATCCTTAATAAAGAAGAACAAATAATAACTCGACAAGGTTGGAAAGCAAGAATTAACAAAGAAGTTAATTCATATACCATATCCATAGGTTAATTGCTGGAACTGGCACACGAGGATTTATTTTTCAATAAAGTTACAATATAAAGAAGTGTACAAAAAAAATATAGTTCCTCATAAACCATGTCATATGGTTGGAAATGGGTTAACATTTAGGCAGTATTACACAAAGCATACCCATGGATTATACCAATAAATATTTTCCATTGTAGACCCAATCTATCGAAGGATAGTATGACATTACTTATGGAAGGAACAAGCCTTGAGTTCAGAAGTAGACAAAATAAATTACATTAATCCCTCAACATAGCAAATTGAGTTCGACATTTCCAAGTAAAATAATATATGTGTAAATAAGTTTTCGAGGGAGTACTATTGTTACATTAAGGGCTTAAAAATATAAAATTGATCATAAATATGAAATTTCTAAGTCGTTAAGTATATCGAGAACTTGGGAAAATGTCTTATTCACGTGGCAAATAAGTTCCAAAAATAAAATTCGTAATTACATGTATCAATGTTGGTAAAAAAATGATATTGTTTAGTGTCTATTGGTAGAAACAGAGAAAATCATGATTGGCAATTTCAGTTCTGATACCTTTAAAGAAAAAATTGATGATTACAGAGAGTCGACAGGCTAGAAATTAACTCACATGATATTAAACAAATTTTACAATCTTGTAAACCCCGCTTGAGGGAAGCCAGTTCACGAGTGCAGCCTACTCAAGGACTAACCTGGAGCATGAATAAAAAGAGAATTGTATGGATGAGAAGAGGAATTTGAGTATCCAAGTCAAAATAATCCCACAACCCTAAGATAACGAGAACACACCTACAGGAACGCAGAGAAATCAAAAGCACAATATTAATGAATGCGAACAATTAATGAAGAGGTTATTAAAAAAAAAACGCAGGTAAGAAAGATTATCTATGCGAATGTCGAACCCTATACTTGTAGGTCGAATGAAGAGATGGAAAATTGGGGACGAAGCCCTGTACCTATAGTGTATCTTTTGTCTACAATCATATATATATATATATATATATATATATATATATATATATATATATATATATATATATAACAGAGATAGATGAAACACATTGTGCACACGTATATGACTAGGTAGGGCGATTTGATAAGCTACCGGACCAATCCGAGCAAGGATCTAGAATAGGCCGCAAAACCTAGGGGCTAACTTATGGAACTATTCCATCTCAATGTACTTATTTTGGGTTTCACCCTTATATAAATATGTTCTCCTACTTGAAATTATCAATAAGACCTTCACTAGTCAGCATAAATTTTATGGCGGTCCTGAGAAAATTTAAAGTTAAGCTAGACCATTTTCATTGTAACTTCCATTTCGTTGAGCATATTAGGCTCTAAAATCAACTTATATTTGGGGTTGTTCTAATTAATAGGTCTCCTACACCTTCGATCGTATAGCACCTCAAATGGCCCTCATCTTCATAGAAGCGTCATAATTGTTGCTATATGCGAATTCCACTAAGTGGAAATACTCTTCCCATTTTGTAGGTTATTCAATCACATACATCCTAAGAATGTTTTCCAACACTTGGTTGACTCGTTCAGTTTTCCCATCTATCTGAGGATGGTAAGCGGTATTGAGCTGGACTTGTGTGCCCAAACCAGTGAAGATAGCTTTCCAAAAGAAAGAGGTGAACTTTAAAGGGGAGTATACCTTTAAAGGGTTTCAAATTTACCTAGAAAATGTCTTCTATTGTTTGAAATAAGTATTTTCTTTAGTTCTTACTAATTCCTAATTTATTTTCAGTGTCCTTAGGCTCACAGCTAAGTATTTTATGTGTTGCAGGTAGAAACCCTGTTTCTGCACACACTAGTCTCATTTTCCTTTTACTGCTTCATCTTCGTGAGTAAAAGGGTTGTTGCTCGTCTTGTTTCAGGTGTGACTATGTACTCAGTGAGTTAATTTACAATGGAAGTATTGTTGATTTCTTATAATATGCTAGATTTTAGTTCTAAGGGTCTAATACTTCTCGTGTCATTCAATTTATTAAGTTTCTTGGTAATATAATGTCGAATCTAACTTTCCATGGCTCGGTCGTTATTTTTTTTTTATAAACCACGTAAGGGTATTTGTAACTATAAAGGTGTTGTAAGTCGAAACCTTTTACATAGATATTTCTCAACTCATACATTTATGCATCGTTCAACTTTCTTATATGGTCAAAGATTCCTCTCAATTCTGTATAATTTCTCATTTTATAAAGTTATGTGAACAAAATTTCATAATGGAAGGGTTTACTATTCAACTGTGCATATTTTCTCGTTTGGTAATATGGATATTTCGTTTTTTATTTTCTTTAGTTAATTCCTTGTCAAGCTCTTTAATTATGAGCAATTCTCGTGTCCTTTATTGGATTTTCTTCGTTGGGTTAAGTGTACACTTATAGTTGCATCTTGTTTTCTACTCGCTCTAATTTAGTTATACATAATAGCGTTTTTTTTTTTTTTTTAACATCAGGGTTATACTGGACTAAATATGGGTTGTTGGTCACCTGTCTAGGCCCAGAGTCTAACCCTTGAGCCTTTGGAAAAGAAAACTTTATATTAGTCATATAACAACAAATTTTCCTTTCTCATGGCCATATAGATCCTAAGCACCCAATGCTTCACACATGACATTTATTAAATAAAACATAAGTAAATTAAACAAGACAGAAACCCACCACAACTCATTGTATCAGTCATAGACAGCTAAAATCCTAGGGTAGGAACACAAATCATTTCGAATACTTATATTATTTCCTTTTGTCAACCACAAAGTTCTAGGAATAGGAATGTTCCTCCCAACCTATCAGAGCTAGTAACACTGTTGGCACTCCCCCAAATCCAATTTCATATTCAACATGGTTTCAGGCTTAAAAGACTTGAATTAGCCTTTCCCAAGCCCACATGGTCCCAACTAGCTTCATTCAAGATACTATCGACGTTCCACTGGCTTCACCAACTCGGGAACCTTAAATCTGGCAGTGTTTTGTCCCTCTACAACAACCTATCCGAGGTTTTATTTTTTCATAACAACCTCTTATCCTTTCATATTTCTGCAGGTCCTCTATACCTTATTGGCCTTTTTTTATTTCTTATGAGTTTTTTTTCTCCCAGAAGAGAGATTGGGTAGGAAATTGCCTCAGCCCAAGAAATATTTTTCCAACTATTTTTTAATATGAAATTCACTTTTCATTCCTTCTCGTAGTTTGTAGATGACTTATTTATTATTGTATTATTTTTTTTTCTAAACAAAAATGCTTACCAATAATATTATATTCACAGCCACATTTATAACTTGCCCAATGTCCTTTACTTCTAGTTTTAGTTTTTTTTAAACCAAGTAAACAAAAATTAATCCAAATTCATCCAGTTATTGAGGGGTATTACATCTGCCCCCCCCCTCATGGGGAACCATTGTCACTAGTGTTTTCTTAGCCTCCGAAATAGGTTAGAATATGTCTCCTACATAAATTTTTCATCCTCCCAGGTGGCCTCCTCTTGGATAAAGTGCCTCCATTTCACTTTAACCTAGGGTATAACTCATTTCTGCAACATTGTTTCTCTCCGATCGAGAATACACAGGGGCTCGACTAGAAATTATCTGTCTGGTTCAACTTGAAATAACATATCATTTGTTATTAATTTTTAATAGAATTAATTGGAGAAATTTAGCAAAAGAATTTAATTATGCTACCTGCACATCTTTCCAATGTATAATATGTTGAGGATCATGTATATATATTTTTAACACAAAAACATGAAACACATTGTGCACACGTATATGACTAGGTAGGGCTAGTTGATATGCTACTAGACCAATCCGAGCAACAATATAGAATAGGCCTTCAAACTAAGGTGCTAAATTAGGGCACGTATTCCACCTCAAGGTACTTATTTTTAGTTTTAGCCTTACATAAACATGTTCTCCTACTTGAAATTCTCAGTATGATCTTCATTGGTCATCATAAATTTTATGGCAGTCCTGAGAAACTTTTAAGTTAAACTGGACCATTTTCGTTGTAGCTTCCACTTCTTTGAGCATATCAATCCCTAACATCATCTTATATTTGAGGTTTTTCCAATTAATATGTGTCCTACACCTCCGATCATATAACACCTCAAATGGGCTCATCTTCAAAGAAACTTTATAATTCTTGTTATACATGAATTCCACTAAGTGAATATACTCTTCCACTTCATGGGTTTCTAAATCACAAACATCCTAAGCATGTCTTCCAACACATGGTTTACCCTTTCAGTTTTTCCATCAATCTGAGGGTGGTTAGCAGTACTTAATTGCACTTGTGTGCCCAAACTAGTGAAGAGATATTTCCAAAAGGCGGAGGTGAACTTTAGATATCTAATTGAAATCACTATTTTAGGTATCCTATGAAGCCAAAAAATATATTTAATAAAAATATCAGTAATTTTCACAACCTTATAGGTTGACTGTACCGGGATAAAATGAGAAGTTTTACTTAGTTTTTACACCACCACCATTATTGAATCATTTTGTTTCCTCGTCTTTGGTAAACCTATGATAAAGTATAATGTAATTATTTCCCATTTCCATTCAGGGATGGGTAGGGGGTGGAGAAGGCCGGTGGGGTGTTAATGTTCCACCTTCACCTATTGGCATTCCAAGCACTACACCAATTATTGGGCTACCTCTTTTTTCATATCCGACCAGAAGCCATGTTTTCTTAAGGCTGTAATAAGTTTTTGATACCCTGGATGCGCAACATATGGGTTTCTATGATATTCATCAAGAATAAATCTCTTAACAACTTGCTAGTTGGGTACATAAATTTGACTTTAATAGTTCATCAAGATCTCATTATTAATATCATAACCCAACCTCCTCTTAGATTTTTCTTCCTGTTTAGCTTACTGCCATAGGAAATGATATTCAATATCCTTTATGGTTACCTCTCAAATTTGATTAGTAAAATAAAATTTTACTTGACTAAAGGTAATCTCATATATAAAATTCAACCTCCTGCTCATAGCATCTACCATGTGATTGTATTTTCCTTTTAAATTTTTAATTTCGAAGTCAAATTCATTTAGAAAAACGGTCCATCGATCTTGACAGGCATTCAGGTTTGGATATTTAAAGAAATTGGTTAAACTACTATGATCTGTCATTAGAATAAACATATTTCCCAGTAAGTAATTTTGCCAAACTTACAAAGCATGGACTACCACAGTAAGTTCCATATCATAGGCACAATAGCATTGTTCATGCTCTTTTAGCTTCTGTGATTCGCATGCCACTATTCAGCCTTCTTGCATCAGTACAACACTTACCCCAGCTTGACATGCATTAGTAAAAACCATAAATACTTTGTCTGAGTCTTTTATTCTTAAAACTGGTGCAGTAGTTAGCAAGTGTCTTAGTTTATCAAAGATTTGTTGACATTCGGTGGTCCAATTAAAAACTTTCCCTTTATTTTGTAGAGAGGTTAAAGGGTTGGCTACTCTAGAAAATACCTCTATAAAATGATAGTAATAACCAGTTAACCCCAGGAAATAATGAATTTCTGCAAAATTTTTAGGGACAACCCACTCCATTATAGCTTTAATCATCTTTGGATCCACTTCTATGCCTTCTTGTGTGATAGTGTGTCCCAGATATTGTATATTTTCTTTGTAAAATTCACATTTACTATATTTGTTGTATAGTTGATGTTCTCGCAAGGTTTGTAGCACAACCTGTAAATTTTTTTGGTGTTCCTCCATGTTCTTATAATAAATCAGAATGCGATCAATAAAAATTGGCACAAATTTGTCTAGGTAGGGATGAAATATCCCATTCATAAGACACATGAATGTAGTCGGGGAATTAGTCATCCCAAAAGGAAAAACTATGAATTCATAATGTCCATAGCGGGTACTAAATGTTGTCTTAAAAATATCTTCCTCTTTTATTCTGATTTGATGATACCCAAATCGTAAGTCAATTTTTGAGAACATGGTAGCGCCCTTGACTTGATCAAACAAATCATCAATTCTTGGCAGTGGGTACTTATTCTTAACAGATAATTTATTTAATTGTCAGTAATCAATGCATAACTTTAAAGTGTAGTCCTTATTCTTAACAAAGAGCACTGGGGCTCCCCATGGTGATATGTTGGGGAGAATATAATTTTTGTCTAAAAATTCTTGTAATTGAATTTTTAATTCCATTAATTTTGGTATACTCATCTTATAGGGTGCTCTAGAGACCAGGGAAACTCTTGGTACTAACTCAATGGTGAGATCTATGTCTCTTTTCGGTGGTAATCCCAATATTTCCTCAGGAAATAAATCTGCAAAATCTTGGATTATTGGTAAGTTTTCGAACGTGGCTGCTTTTTCCTTAGAATTAGCATATCACACATGCACTGTGTAGATTTTTCATCCCTTCCGCATACACTTTCTTAATTGGGAGGTGGTAATTGGTCTTGATTTCACATGCCTCCTCGTCCCTTGCACTTCGCACCTTGTGTCAACCTCACTCAAGAAGTTACAATTTACAAGGGACCAATGGGCCTCCAACTGGTCCATCTTGATTAAGACGTCATAAGACCCCAAGGGAAAAAAATTCAAATTAACCTTTATAAGTTGATCTGCTAGCTCCACCAAGCAATTCTCTACTTTAGCCACCACTCATCTCTTTGTTCATGTAGCTAGTTGGACTAGGCATGGGATTTTGAATTTTTAAACTAGTAATTGACACAATTCTACCACCTTAGGGCTTATGCAACTTAAACTGGATTCAAAATCTATTAAAATAGAAACAACATGTTTGAAGAGCTTACCTTCAACTTCAATCATGTTGGTTTGATATTTTGCCTGACTTGGCCCATTGTTGAATCTTCTTTATGTTAGATACTGGTTCAAGTCTCCCACAATAGGGGTATTTCTTGACATAATGTGGTCCTCCACAACTCCAACATTGTAGGGGCGGTTATTTTAGTTGGCTTCCTTCAGGTCTGGTGGGTTGTTCTATTATCTTAGATTCATTATATAGTTTATCTTTCTGTTGATCCTTATCCACCATTTTCCCTTGCTACCCTTTATGGGAACTCTTGAAATTAGTGGCTTTATAAAAAAAAATTCTCTGCCTATTTCTCTTCCCATTTTTAACTACCCAGGTTTTAATTTTATCTTTCTTCTTCATCTGCTAGTAGAAAATTTGAACTTTTCTTGTAGCATCATCCATATTTTTGGTGTTATCAAATTCCAAGAATTCCTTCATATGCATGGCCAAGATGCTAACAAATATTTGAACTTTGGCTTTTTCCTCACGTATATATGGTACATACCATAATAGGGAGGTGAAATTTGCTACATATTCATCCATGGTTAACTTTCTGAGCCGCAGATCATGGAATTATTTCTCTTTATCATCATAAAATTGTTCAGTTAAATATTTCCCTTTGATGTGTTTCTGGAATGTTTCCGAAGTGACTATTTGTTCATCAATTCCATGTACCGCCTTGACCTCCTCCCACCACAGGTTTTCATTTCCTTGCAAATGATAGATGGTCAATCAGGCCTTCAAATTTCCATCATATTCATAAATTTTGAAGTATTTTTCCATGTTAACCTGCCACGATTCCACTACCTCCTTGGCTCCACCATCATAGTTCGGGGGTTGTATCTTTTTTAATTCTCCCTATAATTCAACCTTCCTTTTCTTAAATTTACTTTTAATATTGCTCCCAGAGGTATTACTAGATTCTCTCTCATGTGTTTTATGGTCTCCCTCAAATTCCTATGTTTGAATCCCTTCGAGCGTACTATCTTCCCTTCTCCTGTGAGATTTTGCATCATTTCCATTATCAATAGTCGGGTTTGAAGCCCAATGGTTCTATCTATTTGTCAAGATTTTCAATATTCTCTCTTGTTCTCTCAGTAAATGTTTGTTGTCTAGTGTGAGAGTTATCATTTCAGTTCTAATTTGTTGCACAGTCTCCATTAATGCTCCAGTTGTACTACAAGACTCATTCTCCAATTGGATCCACAATTTTGGGTTGGTTCCTCCAATGGGTGTTGAACTAGATCTTGCAGTAGGTCTTTTTAGGGTTGTGAATGATGTACTACTACCCCTCCTCATAATTTTTTTCATATGAATCACACAACAAAACTTATTATTTGTCATGTTTCCCGATCAGGCCACAGCGTCACAAAATTTCCTCTGATACCATATATAACATACCATAGTAAAACAAAATCCACTTACCTTAATTCACCAAATCTTGAGCATGTCGAAAAATGTAAACACATATACATATGAGCTTAATTAACAATTATATTCTTCTACCTAAGCCACTATTTTCAATGCTTGGTTTCATCTTTTTTGTAAATTCCAATGTCAAATTACCATATTCACAACTCAACCATGTATCAATCCATAGGTCAAATCACCGACACAACATTCTATGGTGGAAATAATTTTTAACAACATAATGAATTAGGAATCAATGTTTCATACATACCCATGCCAAAACATATTGTGGATAACATAAACATAGAACTAATGTTTGGTTTATTCACGCTAATGATGTATTTCTTAAGACCTTGGTAATTTCCTTGTAAAGAAATATATTATAATTTTTGCACACAAATCTATTCCCTTCCACCACTCTCTAGTTTTTATCTCAGTTGCAGGGTAATTAATGGAAGAACTCTTGAGAAAGTGGTTGGATTCATGCCATGTGGTGATTATCCTTTCCCTAGGAATTTGGGAGAATATCCATAGCTAAGAAAATTTATGGTTTGATCAAACAGCTGTGGTGAGAGCTAGTTGTTATAGGGTAACTGCCTACCCCCCTCCTGACATTCCATTTCTCATTTTTCCTCCATCTATCAACATGTTTTCCATATGCAACCTCAGAAAAACCCTATCAATGGAGAAAATAAACACCATGGTGCATACCGTGTCAGGTAGGCTGCTCACACCCCTCCTTATTCCAGAGGTATGAAGAGTCTTCAGTTCTTACCCTCTCAATATCATTCATCTCCCATCTTCTTGTTCTTGATTCAAAATTTTTGAATTTTAGCAGGGTTGGAAAAATGTACAGGGCCAAGTCGACCCTTGACAAGCTCAGGTAAATCTTGGATGTTTAGTTTAGTTCTTCTCAATGGCTTATCTTCAAATAACACCGACACTAACTCTAGGGTTCTCGTCGTGGCTACGTAGGTACAACCCACGACCACCCTCAGGTAATCATTCCTTTTGTTATGCGATCTGAGGGACATTTTCCCTTTAAAGGGTTTCAACTTACCAGGCAAATTGTCTTACGTTGTTTGAAATAAGCATTTTCTTTAATTCTTATTAATTCCTAATTCCTTCTGAGTATGCTTAGGCTCATAGCTAACTATTTTTTGTGTTGCGGGTACAAAACCTATCTCTGCACACCCACTAGTCTCATTTTCCTCTTACTGCTTCATCTCAGTGAGTAAAAGGGTTGTTGCTCACCTTGTTTCAAGCATGACTATGTGCTCGCTGACTTCATCTACACTAGAATTATTGTGGCTTTCTTATAATATACTAGAATAAAGTTATAAATGTCTAATACTTCTCTTGTTAGTGGATTTATTAAGTTTCTTGATAATATAACGTCGAATCCACATCTCCATGGATCAATCGTTATTTTTTATTTATAAACCCCATAAGGGTAGTTGTACCTATAAATGTGTTTCTAGTCGAAACCTTTTACACAGATCTTTCTTAATTCATAGATTATCACATGGTTTGACTTTCTTATGTGGTCAGAGATTCCACTCTGTTCTGTATAATTTCTCATTTTATGAAATTATGTTAGAATGATTTCATAATGGAAGGGTTTACTATTCAATTGTGCATTTTTGCTTGTTTGGTACTATGGGTATTTAGTTTTGTATTTTCTTTAGTTAATTCATTGTCAAGATGTTTAATTTTTAGCAATTCTCGTGTCCTCTACTAGATTTTATTTGATGGATTAAGTGTACACTTATAGTTGTATCTTGTTTTCTAGGTCTGATTTAGTTTATACACAACAAAGTTTTTTTATTTTTTAAACATAGGGGGTTATACAGGAGTGACATCTTGTTCAAGGTTTATTTTTTTTCATAACAGTCTTCTCCTTTCAAATTGCAGCAGGTGCTTTGTACCCTATCGGCCTTTCAAATTGTAGCAGGTCCTCTATACCCTATCGGCCTTTCAAATTGCAGCAGGTCCTTTGTACCCTATCGGCCCTTTTTTTTTCTCAGGAGTTTTTCTTGTCTCCCGGGAGAGAGGTTCGGCACGCAACTGCCTCATCCCATAATTGTTTTTCTAACCATTCTTGAATATGAAATTCACTTTTATTTCTTTCCCATAGTTTGTAACTAACTTATTTATTATTATATTATATTTTTTTTCTAAAAGAAAAGGCTTACCAATAATTTTATATTCACAACCACATTCATAACTCATTCAATGCACTTTACTTGTAGTTTTTGTAAAGCCAAGTAAACAAAAATTAATCCGAAGTTATGAGTTATGGAGGGGTATTATAATTTATAAAAAAAAAATATTAAAAAAAAATACATTAACGTTGTTTATAATAGAATATTCAATGTGATTTATCAATAAAATATTTTAATATGAATTAATATTGACATATATTTAAAAATGTATTAATAATAAAAAAAATCATTCATGATAGAATGTCTAGATGAACATATTATGTAAAATATTTTAATGTCAACTATGTATATATTATATATCATTTAAAAAAAAATATGTATTTATCATGAATTTTTTTATGGTTAAAACCTTAATTTGGTCCTATATATACTCCATTCAAAAATATAATTTAAATAATGAAAAATTACACATTGTATTTTGCACTCTAAAGAAATTTTCACGTGAAGAAATTTGATCCCCTCTCATTGAGATGAGAGGCTCATTCTATAGTCCAATATGAGGGAGATGTGTAAGTTGATCCCTCTCATTGAGATGAGAGGCTCATTCTATAGTCCAGCATGGGGGAGATGTGTAAGTTTGTTCATCAATGGAGTTGACACACGACCTTTAAAATAAAAATAAAATATTCTCTAAATAGAAAAATAATGCCTACTATAATAATAAAAAATTAATATGTTGATGACAACATCATAAATATCTATTTATAGAAAAAAATTGTTAAAATAAAATAATGTTGTTTATAATAGAATATTCAATGTGGGTTATTCATAAAATATTTAATACGAAATAATATTGATATTATTATACTTAAAAATATATTAATAATAATAAGAAAACCATTTTAATTTGGCCTCATAAAATTTCTTGATGAGCATATTACGTAAAATATTTTAATGTCAATTATGTATATATTATATATCATTTTAAAAAAATTATGTATTTATCATGATTTTTTTATGGTTAAAAAGTTAGTTTGGTCCTATATATACTCCGTTAAAAAATACAACTTAAACAATGAAAAAGTACTCACACACATATATTTACAACTTAAGCAATGAAAAAGTACTGACACACATATATTTATATGGTATTCTTCTCTAAGAAAAAATTATATGTGTGTGAGAGAGAGAGAGAGAGTGGCAAGATATTTGAGCCCTTTTTGAGCATATGGATCTAGGTTGGTATAGCCTATTTAAAGGTGTGAAGACTCTTTTGTAATTTTTATTTGGGCCATAATATTTTTGTGGCCCAATGTCAAATTATATATATATATATATATATATATATATATATATATATATATATATAGTAGAGATCCATTTAACTCAATATCTATGAAGTATAGTAGACGATAAAATGGTTAGAGGTGAAAACATTTAGAGTTAAGATGGATTTAGGTTGTGTTATCACCCGATTTGGACCTCAGGCTGAAAAAGGGAAATCAGGGTAACATCTAAACCATGCTCAGCCTTGTAGCTAGCCCTACAAGGTCAAGAGAGGGCTCTCTCCGTGAAAAGATATTCAACAAGGTACAACAATGAACTGATTTTAGGCTAGGTATAAGAATGGGAAAATGTTTTAATGAAATGAATGAATTTTTCAGGGATGTATGGAACAAATGAGACAGTTCGAAACTAGGGAATTAAATCAGGATACAGGGTATTTCATGGGGCAAGGTAGGCAAGAAATTTTAGCAATTAAAGTTTAAATAATGATGGAATGGAAAGACTGGTGAGGAGTTGAAAAGGGCATGGGGAAATGGATCCTTTTCAAACAGAAGAAAAACACAAAATATTGAATGATTTCCCAAGGCATAGCATTAAAAATGGATTCTACCTTTCTATCTTGAAAGCATTCAAAACAAAGATGTTTATGAATGAATGGTAGAAATAAAAATTTACATATGAACACAAAGGAGAGAACAAATGCTAAATTTCATACCACATGGATCCCACAAATTAGAGCTGCATCTCTTTATTAATTCCCTATCCAAAACTGTTACGATGGAGCGCATAGCGTTCTCCTTGACTTCCACACTATTCCCCTACTTACTGATTTACAAACTGCTTTACAAATGATTTACAATTACACTAAATAGACTGAAATGTGGGAACATAGATCCACAAAAAAGGGAGTTGTTTTAACAGCTCAAGAACTGAAATCTGAATATGGAAAATAAAACCAACAATCTGCCTCTAAAAATAAGGAACAACAATATGTTTTAACCACTTGGGCAGATTCACTAATACGTTGGATGGATGTAAAATAGGCAATCTAAAATCTAGATCCCTATTTCCCTACTATCGTAGAAATCTCTGTCTCATTTTAGCTCTCGGCCCTTTGACTGTTTCTTTCCATTATTTCTTTGAAGAAAACTGACTTTTAATAAAATGATTTTGAAATAAAATAAAATGAAATTATGCCTTTAGTGAATGGAAAAACACATTCCAAATGAGGAAGAGCGAAGGGAAAAGAAGTGGGGTTCATAAGCGATCGCAAATCGTAATCGAAGGAAAGGAGGGGTAACCTACAATGAAAAACTTGCGATGCATTTTAATACATAAGGGCAATCGCAATCAGGGATGGGGGAAAGGAGAAGGTGCATTAGGACGTGGCATAAACTCCGATGCGATTGGAAAGGCCCGATGGGTAATACAATAAGAGAGTGGCGAAATACCTTTGAAAGTAAAAAAAATGGTTTTTCACTCTTTACAAAAGGAGGAAGGAATTTTACATTTAAAGAGCAGAGAGCCTTTTAAGGTGGGACCGGGGTAACAATCGGAATCGGAATCAGAAGGGGAGTGGGGTCAAATGTATTACACAATAGGAGTTTCCCGATGTGATGGTGAATAAATGATGAGGGGGAAAGTCCTTTATAAAACGAATTAATATAAAATTCTATGTTTACAAAGTAAAATGGCTTTTAAATTATGGAAGGGTGGAATATTATATGGTGGGACCCGAAGGTCCATCGGCATCGGGAGATCGGAGGAGAGCGGAGGCAAAGTCTTATGTGAAAAAGCCAATGTCTATGGAGTGACGGGTTGTGGGCCGTCGGATCGTTGGGCAGATCGACGACGGTGGTGTAATCAGAGGGAGTCAATCAGAGGGGAATGATCGAAAGCATCGATCGAAATCGCCGATGGAGTATGGGCCGTCCGATCGAATGGGAAAATCAATTGTCGGGATCTAACCAATCGCATCGAAGTTTTGGTAGTCACGAGGACCATCGGGATGCACATTATAAATGTTGCGATTGCAATGGGAAAGGGAAGGGTTTTGGAACGGCGGGGATTTATAATAAGACTTTAAACTTTTTTATAAAGTTTTAAAAAGTATGGAGGGGAAGTGGTTTATATATTGTGATTGCGACCAGAGGGAGGGGGTATTTATAATATGAAACTTTGACTTTATTATAAAGTTTCAAGGGCATGAGGGGAAGTGGTTTAATCACATCGGATTTATGTATTAAAATATTTAATAATGTGATTTTTCCATCGGATGGGGAAAAAGGGGTTTTATAAAGGAAAACATTAAAAAAAATTATGAAATAAAGTGTAGGAGGGGAATGGGAAAAAGGGAGTGTTTAGGTTATAGCGGACTTTATTCACTTAGGCATAAATTTCAATCCAGGAGTCAGTTTTGAGAGTGCAATATACCGTTGGAAAGCTCTTTCTGGGCTCTTTTTGATGAAAATACCTAGAACATTATTTGAAACTGAAAATGTTGTGGAAAACCTCTTTGAAGGGCAGGGTGGTGACTTTGTGGAGATAGCAGCTTTTGAACTGACTTATTACATATGCTGACATAAAATTACATAATAAATGATAATAAGGGCAAAGTATCATGTTTTCACCTCAAAACATGGTTTTGAGGTGAAAATTACATCAAACTAAATAAAACATTTATTTGATCTTCCCAGTTGTTGTGACTTAGATTTTATTGACTTCCTCATGACCTTGTTGATATTTATTGACACTTGACTCATTAATTTGACCTTGGTGAGATCCTAGAACCTAATGAGACCCATCCTATGACCTACTAACATGACTCACAAACTAAAAGTAGCTCGTGACTGAAGACCATAGAGAGGAGAATCAGCAAGTTTCACATAAGGGAAAAATGATGAAAAAACACTACCATCAATGAATCCATGACCTAATGGAATGGTGAAATTTATTGGTATGGGACTCCTAGTATGCAAATCCAAAAGATAAATTTTGATCACTAATGGCAGTATGACTAGACTGACACTAACATTGGCTCCAATGGGGATGATAGCTCCTTGGAGGTGCCAAGAACACCGTAGACCAGGTAGCCTTATCCATTGGGCATGGAGTCAAAAATACTGAAAACTGACACAATGAAAACTAACTCTGACTCAAGACTAAGACTAAAAACTGAAATAAAACCAAACCATACACATATCATTCGAGTTTTATAGCCTTCACCTCGGGCCCCAAACTTCAATGACTGTGTACTTGAACTCTGACCAAAACTAACATGGTATATACAATGATTGTGACATAGTTTCTGGTCCATTGTCTTCAACGATGGTAGTGCTTCAAAATCCTACCATTCACTGCTCCTCCAGGGCAATATTGGCCATCCATTTCTGAAAGCAAGAAAGCATTATGTCCCCTGTATGCTAAAATCCTATATGGTCCTTTCTACAGGTTGTCAAACTTACCATGCTTCCGTTTGTCCTCATTTCTTGCATCCCATTCTCAACACTACATCATCCAACTGAAACTTTTCTGCTTTGGTCTTTCGGTCATAGATCTTCTTTATCTTTTCCTTTAATTGAATAGAATTCTGTGATACTTCCTCTCTTGTTTGTTGAAGGTGGATCATCTGATTGATCCTTCGCTGATTGTCATCATCTTCACTACTAGCTTCTTGCAATAACTTCATGACCGGAACTGTAAGAGATGTAGGAAAGACAACATCAGTACCATAAACCAATTCAAAAGGCAACATACCTATGGATTTCTTGCTGCTAACGTTGTCTGCCCACAATGTGTTGATGAGTTTTCGATGTCAGTTTCTCTTATTTGCCTCTAGCATTTTCCTGATTATATTTATCAAAGATTTGTTCGATGATTCTGCCAAGCCATTGCCTTGTGGATAGTACATTGTTGAATGGCCCAGCACAATGTTATATTTGTCGCAGAACTCAACCATTTTATTATACTTGAAAGTTGCTGCGTTATTTGTTATAATTTTGTGAGGGCAGCCAAAACGAGACAAAATATTCAATTCTAGGAATTGAATAATTACCGTGTCTGTAGCTTCCCTTGCTAGGACAGCCTCAATCCATTTATTAAAGTAATTTGTACCTGTCAATATCCATCGATGCTGTGTTGATGATGCGGGATGGATCTCTCCTATGAAATTGAGTCCCCATTGCTGAAAGGGAGCGTTCACTGAAACTAGTTTCAAAGGAAGAGGAAGCAATTTCTTCTTCCCTTGGAAAATTTTACATTCATGACAACTCATCACTATTTTATACAAATTTGAAAATAACGTGGGCCCATAATATCCTGCCCTCAACACTTTGTTAGTTGTAGTCTTCCAAAAAAAATGACCACCACAATCACCTTTATGAAAGTCATGCATTACCTTCTGAGCCTCTTCTTCAACCAAACAATTAAGCAGAATACCTCCAGGATCTTTCCAATAAAGAGCATTGTTTAAAATACAATATTTAGCATATTTAAGTTTCAGTGATCTACCTTTGCTTTTAGACATCCTTGGAGGTGGTGAAAGGTGCTGAAGGACATAAACAATATCTGAATACCATGGGGATTGTAGAAAAATATCTGAAACTGGAACAAGCAAACTTTGATCTTCATCCTCTGACATTGTTGTTATGAGGTTTATATCCATGTCATGCAGATTTGATTGGGCCATTAATTTTTCCAAGCCTTTCCCTTTGATCAACTTCGTGGGTTTGATCTCCAAGTCATACTCCAACATGGCTACTATCCACTTGCCTCTTCGACCTTCTGGATCAGTTTGCATCAAGACATCCTCTACTGCTGCATTAGGAACATATGCTATAGTATGTGAATGTAGAATATAGACCCTAAAATCCTTCAATGCCTTTATAAGAGCCAATTCTTGTTTTTCAATAATATTATACCTCAAAGCATCATCTATAATAGTCCTACTAAAAAAGGCAATTGGCTTTTCAATCTGGTCTCTCTTTTGCATTAAAACAGTAGCCATAGTATGCTCCGATGCAAATGAAAAAATAATAAAATCTTGAGTGTAATCAGGACCGATCAAGATTGGGGCATTGGACAAAGAAAACTTTACCAGATTAAATGACTTGATAGCTTCTTCACTCCATTTGACAGTGCTGTCCTTATTCAACATGTTAGTCATTTCTCTTAAATGTTCAACCAAATTGGGTATAAATCTGCGCAAGAATTTCATCTTACCATTGAATTCTTGAATCTCCTTTTTGTTCCGTGGAAGATCTATGTGTTGAATTTCCTCCACTCTATATGGATCAATACAGATACCATATTTAGAGATGATATGCCCCAGCAACTTGCCTTCATCCATGGAAAAGAGACTCTTCTTTGGATTGAGAGAAATCCCAAAATTTCTACATCGCTGAAAAACAACTCTCAAATGGTGCAAATGCTCATCATCAGAACCAAAAAACATTGTCAGATCATCCAAATAAACAACAAGAAAAACATCCTTTTCATTGGAAAAATCAATGTCCATTACTCACTGGAAAGTGGCTACAGCGTTCTTCAGTCCAAATGGAATTTTGGCATACTGGAAGGTTCCCCAGGGTGTTTTGAAGGCAATTTTTTCTTGGTCCTTCTCATGCAACAAGATCTGATTATAGCCTGAGTAGCCATCAAGTAGTGACATCCTAGATGCTGCAACTACTCTCTGCAAAATATGGTCCATCTTCGGAAGTGGATAATTATCCTTTAAGGATGCTTTATTCAGATTTGGAAAATCTATGCACAACCTTATCTCTCATTTTTTCTTATGTACCGGGACCAAATTTGAAATCCAGTCAGAAAATCTAATTGGAACTATGATACCAGCTTTGTACAATCTGTTTACCTCTTTTTCGATGGATGGAAACAGCTTTGGGTTGATTCTTCTCAGCTTCTATCTAAATGGCTTCTGATCCGGCTTGATGGGAATAGTATGTTGAATTTTGTTTTTTTCATACACCTTCAAATATGAATAATCCCATGCAAACACATCAGAAAATTCAAAAATAAATTTAACATACTTTTCCTTTACCTCAGGGGATAATGCCTTTGAAAACTTCACAAACTTGGGCTTTTTAGTTGTTCCAAGATTCACATCTTCAACTCCTTTCTTATTAGGCACCAAAATTGGTTTCTTAGCAACATCATCCTGATAAAAAAGCTCCTCTAAAGGTATGAGACCTCTAGGAATTACATTATCCTTTAGTTGCAATATGTCCATCTGAATGGTTTCAATTTCTTGATCATCAACCTCATAATCACCTTCTATTAGAGTGTCTTTGAATTTTCCATCATTCTACAAAAAATCATTGATTTCATTGTCATCCGAAAACAATTGCTAATACCTTAAATTGTCAGGAACAGCAAGCCTATGTTTGACATAAATTTCAAACTTGTTGATGGAGTTCATCAGAATCTTCAAACTGTTTGCAGTAGTGGCAAGAGAATTAGCAATAATGTTCTCCATCCTGGGTAGTGCTATCAAAGTGTACTCAGGGAATGTCTTCAAGATATCCAGGACTGCATTTCTGTATGCCCTCAATCGCGGATGTTTTTCTTGGTATTCTCCCTTAACCTATTTGATTATCATCTCTGAATCTCCATAGACAGAAATCCTCTTGGCATTTAACTTCTTCAAAATTTTCAGACCTGCAATGAAAGCTTCATACTCTGCTTCATTGTTAGAGCAGTCAAAATCCAACTTATAAGCACATACTCTAACATTACTGGGAACTATTTCAGGATGGAAAACAGGGCTCTGAATCCATATTCCAATACTAGCTCCATCCTTACCAACAGCTCCATGAAAATCCATGCTCCATAGGCCTTCTTCTTCTTCTTGTAGATGTTGAAACTTTGCTTCTTTCTCTACTTTACCTCGACTGATTTCTGCGTCTTTCTGTTGTTCACTGTCTTTTTGCTGCTGGCAGGCAGGAGGCTCAGAAGTTCTTTCTGCTTTATCTTTTTCCTGTTTGAGGACTTCCCTAAAATTCTCTGAAATCTCAGGTATCTCATCTACTTTTACCAATTGAACATTCTCATCATTCAAACCACCATATGATTATAATACAAAGGACTCTAAATCTGTGTGGACATCATTAATGGGATGATTTACTGGCTTCTCTTTGCTAGTGATCATATATTTCATTTTCTTCTCCCTATATAGTTTTCTCAACTGGCCAAACACGGGAATGGTGGCATAAGAGAATTCAAGTTGCATGGTTCCTTTAAATTTTTCACCCCAAGACCTAGATAGAAGCATTCCAAACCGTGGTGGAACATTGGCAACCACTACATCCATCAAGACATTCTTGGCTGGGATTTGATCTAAAGACACTACCAAGTCTTTAATAAGACCAATACAATGGACCCTACTGTTTGGTCTCAATCTAGTCTCCTAAACTGAGCTCATTTAATTGTCAACCAGGATTTGTAAACTGCTGAAGTGAAGTGTACTGTATGTACCTAGGTGCTTGTTTCCTAAAGCATGAGGCTCAACACCTACCTAAGTCAAAGGAATACAAATCATGATATTTACAGGTAATATCAATTCCTAAATTCTCCATAATGTCTTTGGGCATCAAATTATGTGAGGCTCCGGAGTCCAACATAGCATTATGTAAGATGAACTCATGTAATCTAAGACTCAGGTAAAAGGGAGGGACTTCACTCTCTTCTGATTAATCTTCAGTGGCTGAACCAAAAATGAGTTCAGGGTAGTCATCTTCTACATTCACCATATCAGAAACTGAGTCTATTTGCAAAATTATAGACACCTAAATTTTATAAGTGTTATTCTTCACTAACTCAGTTAGGGGCATGGACACTTTTAGCTTAGAAATTTCATTCTCCAAATTAAAGGAAGGGACTTTTTCCACCTCTTTAATGGGAGGATCTTTCTTCTCTGTTTGCCCCTTTGATGCGATCTGTTGTTTCTTCTCATTTGGACTGTTAATCGCTGAAGGTGTTTTTCTGGAGGAAGGGTTGGCTGGCTCTTTCCCTTTCTTCTAAGAATCGTTCTTCATTTGGAGCTCTTTTCTCTTCTGAATGGGATTGATCGGAACATCTCTATTCCTCAAATAATATTGATTTTTTTGGGCTGATAAAGCGTTCATGTACCCTCTTTGGCAGTCATCGGTCTCATCTTCTGACACTACATCAATAGCCAAAATGAAATCTTCATCTTTTTGAACGTATGCAATCATTGTATATTCCTCATCTTTAGTGAGAAAAATTGGTGCACCATCAGTGGTGAAGAAATGGTTGGCTTCAATCAAAGGATCATCATCATCTATGTCAGTTACTTAAACATAATTCTGCTGTAATGGAGTTTTGATCTGTTGCTGTGGTGCTACTTGGTCCTATGTTCTCTGTTCTCTCTGCTTAATTCTAAATTGCGGCTGCTGTCCTCTGAAATTCAAATTCCTGATTTGAGGTTCAGGTCTATCTGAAATGGTTAATCAATCAACCATCTTTTCCACTATCCGAATCAAAGTGTCCATCTTAATGTCTGAAGGGGATGCTTCTTCTTTCACAATGACTCTTTTTTTAGCTCTAGTTCGAGCTCTTTTGGCTAGCAGGTTTGCTTCTACACTCACAGCTATCTTCTACATGTCTTCAAGCATAGTGGGATCTCTCTCTTGCAGCTGATGTGCCATGTCAGCATCGAAACCATCTGGAAATTTGAACAAGGCTAATCCCACAGGAGGTTTCAGGTTAGCCTGAATAGCATTCTATACAGCATTGAATCTTAGACAATAATCCTGTACAGTTTCACCCACATTTCTTTTAATATTTTCATACTCAGACAAAATTTGGAGTGGGTTCTTCTTTACCTCCCACCGATCTAAGAATTGCGTGTGTAACTCCTGCAAAGTGCGAATAGAGCCTGCTGGTAAGGCTTTGAACCACTTTCTAACTTCACCTCCAAAGCTTTGGACAAACAACCTTGTGGTTACATTCTCTGCTTCTACCTCATGAAGATCAAAAAATTCATTCATATTATCAACATATTGTTGGGTTGTGATGCTTTGAGTGGCATCAAAGATAGGAATTTTACTTTGGTAATCAGCAGGCATATCATTGAGAACCTGAGGTAAAACCAGGGGTGCATACTGGGCAGCCATGATTCGAGATGGATTTTCAACAGTGCTTGTAGTACAAGGATTTAAGGGAGGTGTTGATGGAGGAGATGATAACTGAGAATTGATTGATGGGAATGCTGATGAATTAGGAGGAGGGAATGTTGTTTCTGATGACTCTGAAGGCTCAAGGATATTAGTTACAATGATAGATGACTGAGGGGAATTCAAAATGTAGTCATCAATTGAGGAATTTTCCCTTTGAACTTCAATATCTACAACGAATTCTGGATCTAAAACTGTGTCATCAAGTATAGTTTTAGATTTATTTCTAAACAAAGAAAGCTCAAAACTCTCATCAAAAGAAAGATCTTCTACAAAGAGCCACTCACTGGGCCAAGCATGGGATCTGAAGATAGGTCTAGGACTTAGTGATCCATCTTGTCTTCTAACTATTCTTGGGATAAGATTAGGATTCTCAAACACAGGGGGAGGACTTGGATCTGGATTAGCCCTTGTGTATCTTCTTGAATCCGGTGTGGTTAAACTTCTATTTTACAAAATTATATTTCAACCCAGAAGACTCTAAACATCATCTTCTAGAATCTAGGAATTTACAAGAAAATATTACTGGGGTGATCTGTCTTTATGCTCTGATACCATAAATATACTATGACTGTGGATCTTTTGTAATAAGTGCTTGTAATTGTATTCCCTTCCAAAGCGCTCTAACAATGTTCGCCTTTCAATAATATTCAAAGCTCTCAAGCAAATCTTTAAAGTTTAGTGTGATATAGGGGAACACATTAAAAATACTTGAGCAAACCTTACTCCGGTCGTAATAACAATGGCGTGATTCCTTTAAAAAAAACACCAACCTTCAAACTTATAACATAAGCCACATTTAACGCGACATATATTTCATTCAACGGGGGCCCACGCATCCATATTTCACCTTTTTATGAATCAAATAAACATTAAATAATGTAAAACCGCCGGATCATACCTCGATTTATTGCTCATGATCTTCACTACGCGATTTCCGTCAGATATAATGCTCTCCAGATCGGAAAATCCTCGTCAATTTCACGTTTTTTCAAAGGCCGAGGGTTAACACATGAAAGTTGCGCGATATGGGTGGTATTTGGGAGATGACGTGCCCTTATATTACTGGATCGCGTTTTTTTGGCGTGGTTTTGCTCCGGGTCAAAAGTGGCCTGACAAAGGCAGTTTTGGTTTCTGAAACCCACTTCTGGTAAATAAACTGCACTTTAACTCAAGTTTCTCACTGTGGTTTGGCGCTTAACTCCTTGCGTTAACTCAATGGCTGGGTCCCACTAATATTACTTCGCCGGCAATAGAACAAAGCTTTTTAACTTGAACAACAGAGATTTCTAAGGTTTCGTCACGTTCTATATAACCGGTGTTTAAACCTTAAGACATAGGTTTCAATACTTGCTCATTCACATAGGGCCTGACTATGATTTGCTTTGAAAACAGAATAACACATTCAGTTCAAGTGCTGAGAATATGTGCTCACAGACAGTCAGATTGCGTCCCTAGTGGAGTCGCCAGAAATGTTATCACCTGATTTGGACCTCGGGCTGAAAAAGGGAAATCGGGGTAACATCTAAACCACGTTCAGCCTTGTAGCTAGCCCTACAAGGTCATGAGAGGGCTCTCTCCGTGAAAATATATTCAACAAAGTACAACAATGAACTGATTTTAGGCTAGGTATAATAATGGGAAAATGTTTTAATGAAATGAATGAATTTTTCAGGGATGTATGGAACAAATGAGATAGTTTGAAATTGGGGAATTAAATCAAGATACAGGGTATTTCATGGGGCAAGGTAGGCAGGAAATTTTAGCAATTAAAGTTTAAATAATGATGGAATGGAAAGACTAGTGAGGAGCTGAAAAGGGAATGGGGAGATGGATCCTTTTCAAACAGAAGAAAAACACATAATATTGAATGATTTCCCAAAGAAGAGCATAAAAAATGGATTCTACCTTTCTATATTAAAAGCATTCAAAACAGAGATGTTTATGAATGAATGGTAGACATAAAAATTTACATATGAACACAAAGGAGAGAACAAATGCTAAATTTCATACCACATGGATCCCATAAATCAGAGCCGCATCTCTTTATTAATTCCCTGTCCAAAACTGTTACAATGGAGCACAGAGCGTTCTCCTTGACTTCCACACTATTCCCCTACTTACTGATTTACAAACTGCTTTACAAATTATTTACAATTACATTACATAGACTTAAATGTAGGAACATAGATCCACAAAAAAGGGAGTTGTTTTAACAACTCAAGAACTGAAATCCGAATATGGAAAAGAAAACCAACAATCTGCCTCTGAAAGTAAGGAACAACAATACATTTTAACTGCTTGGGCAGATTCACTGATACGCTGGATGGATGTAAAATAGGTAATCTGAAATGCAGATCCCTATTTCCCTGCTGTTGTAGAAATCTTTGTCTCATTTTAGCTCTCAGCCCTTTGACTGTTTCTTTCCATTATTTCTTTGAAGAAAACTGACTTTTAATAAAATGCTTTTCAAATAAAATAAAACAAAATTATGCCTTTAGTGAAGGGAAAAACCCATTCCAAATGAGGAAGAGTGAAGGGAAAGGAAGTGGGTTTCATAAGTGATCGCAAATCGCAATCGAAGGAAAGGAGGGGTAACCTACAATGAAAAACTTGCAATGTGTTTTAATACATAAGGGAAATCGCAATTGGGGATCAAGGAAAGGAGAAGGTGTATTAGGACGCGGCATAAACTCCGATGCGATTCGAAAGGCCCGATGGATAATACAATACGAGAGCAAGGAAATCCCTTTGAAAGTAAATAAAAATGTTTTTTCGCTCTTTAAAAAGCGAGGAAGGATTTTTACATTGAAAGAGTGGAGAGCCTTCTAAGGTGGGACCAGGGTAACAATCGAAATCAGAATCGGAAGGGGAGCAGGGTCAATTGTATTACACAACAGGATTTTCACGATGTGATGGTGAACAAACGATGAGGGGGAAAGTCCTTTGTAAAACGAATTAATATAAAATTCGATGTTTACAAAGGAAAATGGCTTTTAAATTATGGAAGGGCGGAAGATTATATGGTGGGACCCGAAGGTCCATCGGCATCGGGAAATCGGAGGAGAGTAGAGGCAAAGTCTTATGTGAAAATGCCGATGCCGATGGAGCAACGAGCTGTGGGTCGTCAGATCATTGGGCAGATCGACGGCGGTGGTGTAATCAGAGGGATTCAATTGGAGGGGAATGATCGAAAGCACCAATCAAAAGCACCAATGGAGTATGGGCTGTCCTATCGAATGGGCAGATCGACGGTCGGGATCTAACCAATCGCATCGGAGTTTTGGTAGTCACAAGGACCATCGGGATGCACATTCTAAATGTTGCAATTGCAATGGGAAAGGGAAGGGTTTTGGAATGGGAGGGATTTATAATAAGACTTTAAACTTTGTTATAAATTTTTAAAAAGTATGGAGGGGAAGTGGTTTATATATTGCGATTGCGACTGGAGGGAGGGGGTATTTATAATATGAAACTTTGACTTTATTATAAAGTTTCAAGGGCATGAGGGGAAGTGGTTTAATCGCATCGGATTTATGTATTAAAATATTTAATTATGTGATTTTTCCATTGGATGAGGAAAAAGGGGTTTTATAAAGGAAAACATTAAAAAAATTTATGAATAAAGTGTAGGAGGGGAATAGGAAAAAGGGAGGGTTTAGGTTATAGGGGACTTCATTCACTTAGGTATAAATTTCAATCTAGGAGTCAGTTTTGAGAGTGTAATATACCGTTGGAAAGCTCTTTCTAGGCTCTTTCTAATGAACATACTTAGAACATGATTTGATGCTGAAAATGTTGTGGAAAAACTGTCTGAAGGGCAGGGTGGTGACTTTGTGGAGATAGCAGCTTCTGAACTGTGACTTATTACATATGCTGACATAAAATTACATAATAAATGATAATAAGGACAAATGAAAATTCCATCAAACTAAATAAAACATTTCTTTGATCTTCCCAGGTGCTGTGACTTAGATTTTATTGACTTCCTCATGACCTTGCTAATATTTATTGACACTTGACTCATTAATTTGACCTTGGTGAGATCCTAGAACCTAATGAGACCCATCCTATGACCTACTAACATGACTCACAAACTGAAAGTAGCTCATGAATGAATACCATATAGAGGAGAATCAGCAAGTTTCACATGAGGGAAAACTGATGAAAAATCACTACGATCAATGAATCCATGACCTAATGGAATGGTGAAATTTATTGGTATGGGAATCCTAATATGCAAATGCAAAAGAGAAATTTTGATCACTGATGGAAGTATGAATAGACTGACACTAACAGGTTGTAATATATATATATCTATATATATATATATATATATATATATATATATATAATGTAAATTGGTTTTATGTGTGTTTTTGTGTTAATTGGGGTTATTGAGCTGAAAGGCTCATTGCGGAGGTTCATTTTACAACCTAGTATGGGGAGATGTGTAAGTTTGCCAGTGGGGCTGATGAAATTTCATTCTACAACCTAGTATGGGAGATGTGTAATTTTTTCATGGGGCTAATCTAATATTCCCAATTAGCAACAGCTAATTGGAAATATTAATTTTGATTAATTTTACCTTATATAGTTAAAATATAAATAAAGTGGGTAAAAAGGAGAATGTGACTCACTTAGAATAAAACACACTCCCTAAAAGTCACCTAGGAGACATAACGATGTGGTCAAGGTGGGCCAAGGGGACCAAATGACAATGTAGGGGGTGACTCAATTAGACTGCATGGGCCAGCCAGCGCAGATGAGTTGTCAGCATGGGCCAAAGAGAGACAGAGTGAACATGGTGAGGCCAAGGAGAGAGGGAGGCTCACCAAACATAAATAGAAGGGAGGCTACCTCATTTCTCATATTGATGATTATGAATTTTGGAGTTTTTCTCTAGACATTGAGCATGCTTGCTGTTTAGCTAGTCTGCACGTACTGTTCAGTACGGTGGGTGTCTCCGTGCGGAGATCCCAACCTCAGCCCCGGGAGACTTCGAGTGCTTTCTCGGGTGAGGAGTCCTACCATATTTTGCAGGGAGAGATCGAAGCTTCAGCCATTGAGGAGCATTCCTTGGAGAGGCTACGTAGTCTTGGAGAGGAAGGACGCAGCTCTAGTTGGGGAGAGTTCTGGATTGAGGTGATTTGGGTGGATTCAGACTGGAGGATTAGGGAAGGGACCAACCCTTACCTATTGAAGACATTTTTCATAGGGAGAGGCCATATTTTGCAGTGTTGCCTTCAGGGTCAGCATTTTCCCTTGAGGGATAGCGTAGTGCCTCAAAGGAGGTATTTTTCGAGGTCATCCATTCTCAAAAATCTCTCTGGGTTTTTTTTGGGTATTGGGAGAGGAGACCATTCCCAATGTTTCAGCATTTTCCGAGTTGGGAAGCAGTCACAAAGACTCATTTCATTCCAGCAGCTTGGAGATTACGCATTTGATAGAGGGAGCAGCCATTCCACACATTGTCCAAAGAGTATTTCTACACTTGCCTTGTGCAGGTTGAGGTGCCATCATTCTGATCACCTTTGTACTTATTTCTTATATCTCAGTATTAATAAAATGGCTTAGCGTTCTCCATTTTGTGTATTTCGTCTCATGGTTTGTCTCTAGTTGTTGTGTACCTTGTTTGTGTGCTTTATATTACTATTTATTTCCCTTCGAGATATTACAGTGGTATCAGAGCCTCATTCTTGGCTCAGCCATGGGTATTTTTTTCTATGAACAAAGAGGGTAGGCAGAATCTTACCCACCAAACGTAGTAGAGGTGGGAAAAATGGGGGTCTCACAACAATGTGACCAGCATTTACCAGCCTTCAGTAGGCCAACCAGGTTCATGATGCCTACATTCTTACCTCCAGTACCGAGTGAGAAAGGGAGGTGGCATGATCATATACCATATGGAGATTATTTCTGCGAATGGCAGTCCATGGGGGAAAACTTCAGAGCGGCTTTTCACTTCAGAGATTATTGTCAGCTCAAGTAGGATGAAGGAGGAAGGAACAATGGGGGGTCTAGCACGTAGAGTTCAGAGTTGCAGTGTACCATTGGGAGGACACCTTTTCCCACGTATGATAGATCCACTGATTTCACAGTTCGAGATCGGGTGGAAAAGTTGGATACCTCTTTCCAGCTTGACTGAATAATGGAAGGGGAAACCATCAAATGGCTACCTCACACTTGGAGGATGAGGGCACACAGGATCATGGGGAGCATGTGGATACACCCAGTATGACGCAGGGGTCACCTGTGTTGGAGACTTCTTTGACCATATCGGTTGACATCTTAGTAGAGAGAGTACAGCTTACCCCAGTAGTGCCATCCATTGAGGTGATGACTGGGGTCGTGTCCGAGTTTTCAGGTGGTAGCAGCGCGCGGCAGATGGGTGAGGTGCCAGGAGATGTATCCACCTTTGATGAGGCACTAGGAGATACAGTGGTATTGGACGATGGTCGCACATAGCAGTGTCATCAGCTTCGAGTTGACCTTCTAGTTTTGAAAGGGAAGGCCACATCAGTACGAGAGGCTATTTTGTTACAAAACGAGGAGCTAGAGGGCATGAGAGTGGTTTGTGCTGAGTCAGCAGCCAAGTTGGCCCACATAGGGGAGCAACTGGATTCCCTAATGGTACAGCTAGAGAGCACATTGGAGTGTCAGAGCAGCCCCCTGTAGGCATGCATAGACAAGGCTAGCAGCATTGTTGGGTCACCTCTTTCCATTGGAGAGAGAGAGGCGGAGCCACCTAGTCATATCTCATACGTTGACTTGGATAGTGGGATGAGACGATCAGAGTTGCACAGGGTGAAAAATCCACATGTTTAGGTTGGATGGCAAGATATTTTGAGTTGGTACCCGGTGGAGTGGGTAGATAGCGGTGGACCCAGGTGTAGTTCAACAGGAGTTTCTAGGTGCTGGGAATACAGGAACCCCATATTGGCATTGGGATCTAGGCGGGACTACCTGTCGTTTCCCAAGCAGGTCGGTTGACTATGTCTTGTAGGGTACAGTTGGCCTAGCAGTAGAGCATGCACATTTGCTAGGGGAGTTTTGGTCAGCTCCAGTGGCCAACCAGTTTATGGGCAGACTCCCTAGGTTGTCTTGGTATGACACTTATACACGGGATCACAGGGTGATCAACATACCTTGGCAGGAGCTTGTCGGAGGAGGTGGCATTGGCAGGCCACCAGATGGTGCCTTGTATGGAGCCAAGGATTCTTCACCTTTGTGCTTGGCACAGAGGTCACAGCGGAGCCGAGCAGTGATGGTATCACTATTGACACATAGGGAGATTCACTTCTCAGACCCCTCGGGGAGGATTTGGAGTGATGATCCATTCGACGGCGGGTATATCGATGCGACGGTTGAGATGATGATATTGATTGGGGGTGGTCTGACATGTAGAGACACAACTCTAGGTCATCACATCCAAGGATGTGTGGGAGCCTCTAGCATTGAGTAGTGGACTACCGGTGGACAGGGAGTTGCATGGTGGTGTACCGCAGTGTGTGGGACTACATTGTTGAGTAGGAGTGTCCTACATCACATTGAGAACATGCGAGGAGTGATCGATTCCTTGACACAGACCAGGCACGAGACGGTACAGGGTGGTACGGCAGTAGCAGGGGGTATCCAACAGTGTACATGGGGTATGCCTCACTGTGCAGTGGCATGTCGAGGAGTACATGGATGATCGGTGGTATGCGAGGGCGTACGGTGCTGTACAGTAGGGTCTTAGAGTATTGCCTCCAGGGAGACTTACGGACAGGGACACTAGGCTTACCTTTGGGGGTGGTTCACCTAGGATCGATAGGGAGATAGAGGAGCGATACTTGATGGTATCTGTGGGGACTCACGCACCCGATCTTCTTCTACATCACTCAAGGCACAGTTGATTATGTTGTTGTCCTTTGGCACTTTGGGCATGAGCAGCGGGTTATGCAAGGCTCACCCAAGATATTTGGATGACACTCAGCACACTAGGGGAGAGACTTCTCAGCAGTGACACTGGGTCGGTGCGCTAGTCAACAGCCACAGGTCACGGGATGAGATGATCCTCTGCAGGGGTGGCACATCAATCATCGTTGAGCCTACGCTTGGGGAGAGGGTCATGAGGGAGACATGCATCACTGTTTTCTTAGGGCATGTTGAGACCATGCATGAGTAGAGGATACTGGGTATAGCAGAGGTAGCATCCCAGTATGCGTCTAGGCTCCAAACAATGTATTGACACAGCATCGAGAGGGTGGATGGCATACCTAGTGGAGATGGTTGGTAGGTATAGGAGGGATCCACGTACCTTGAGTCAATTGCGAGTATCGGATATCCATCTATTGATTGCCTTCAGGGGGTGGATGTTTGTCACATATGGCTTCCAGTGATCATCGATACTACACAGTGGCAGACAGAGGGCAGGTTAGCATACATCATGTTTTCCCATGATATATGGACCTTCTATGTTAGTCATGAGCAGGATCTAGAGATGAGGCACGGAGGGATTCCCACAGTTGTCAGAGCTATGGTGCAGCAGGTTTGACTATAGGATGCAGAGATTCAGTTGATTGATAGCCCATTCTAACTCATGATGGTTGGAGTTAGGACAGAGAGTGATCTATTTCACTGTTGGGTTGGCACATGGGGGTACATGGAGGCCTTCATCAGATGGCAGGGTAGAATTTCTCTATTGTTGCATAGATTCAGAGCTGCATTCGGAGGGGTAGGTATTGGCATCATGGCGATGCATGGGTCGGATGAGATTTTCTCTCATAGATCTCCTGCCACTAGGTCTCAGGAGAGGAGGATACATTCTGCGCATGAGAGTATCTCATGATCATATTAGCACAACATCAGCATGGTGGCACCTCTACGAGATTAGCAGGGGACTTGAGCATTACAGCACTACACAGCTCGATAACCTCTAGGGGTGAGCTGTATACTACATGGGGAGATCATGTACATCTTCCATTGGGCTTTAGCGAGTCATTAATGAAGTGGTGGATTTCATTAGCATGGCAGGATGGTGAGTGGAGTAGGTGGAGCCTCATATTGGACAGGATGGCTTGGGATCCCGGCATTGAGAGATCCCTCCATATCAGGGTGATACAAAGGACAGGGAAGATTTAGTGGAGCATCTGGGACCCAAGCACATTTTACAGTGATGGTGGGGAGCATCAGCTAGAGAGGAGGCTTGTTCAAGCATTGCTTGAGGACAAGCAATTTTTGGCAGGGAGGACTCTAATATTCCTAATTAGCAGCAGCTAATTGGAAATATCAATTTTGATTAATTTTGCCTTATATAGTTGAAATATAAATAAAGTGGGTAAAAAGGACAATGTGACTCACTTGGAATAAAACAAACTCCCTAAAATTCACCTAGGAGACATAACGTTGTGGTCAAGGTGGGCCAAGGGGGCCAAGTGACAACATAGGGGATGACTCACTTAGACGGTGTGGGCCAGCTAGCGCACATGAGTTGGCAGCGTGGGCCAAAGAGAGACAGCGTTAACGTGGTGGGGCCAAGGAGAGAGGGAGGCTCACAAAAGATAAATAGAAGGGAGGCTACCTCATTTCTCATATTGATGATTATGCATTTTTGATTTTGTCTCTAGACATTGAGCACGCTTGCTGTTTAGCTAGTTTGCACGTATTGTTCAGTGCATTGGGTGTCTCCGTGCGGAGATCCCAACGTCAGCCCCCGGAGACTTTTAATGCTTGCTCAGGTGAGGAGTCCTTCCATATTTTGTAGCGAGAGATCGAAGCTTCAGCCATTGAGGATCATTCCTTGGAGAGACTGCGCAGTCTTGGAGAGGGAGGATGCAGCTCTAGTTGGGGAGAGTTTTGGACTGAGGTGATTTGGGTGGATTCAGACCAGGGGATTAGGGAAGGGATCAGCCCTTACCTATTGGAGACATTTTTCAGAGGGAGAGGCCATATTTTGCAGTGTTGCCTTCAGGGTCAGCGTTTTCCCTTGAGGGATAGCGTAGTGCCTTAAAGGAGGTATTTTCTGAGGTCAACCATTCTCGAAAATCTCTCTGGGTTTTTCTGGGTATTGGGAGAGGAGACCATTCCCAGAGTTTCAGCATTTTCTGAGTTGGGGAGCAGCCCCAAAGACTCATTTCATTCCATTGGCTGCAACAGCACGACAACATTTCCAACAGCTTGGAGATTACACAGTTGACAGAGGGAGTAGCCATTCCACACATTGTCCTGAGAGTATTTCTACACTTTCCTTATGCAAGTCGAGGTGCTATCATTCTGATCACCTTTGTACTTATTTCTTATATCTCAGTATTAATAAAATGGCTCAGCGTTCTCCATTTTGTGTATTTCGTCTCATGGTTTGTCTCTAGTTGCTTTGTACCTTGTTTGTGTGCTTTATATTACTGTTTATTTCCCTTCGAGATATTACAGCTAATGAAATTTCACAACGTTAGCCAAAATAAAATAAAAATAAAAAAATAAAATCTAAATAATGCTGTGTAAACAATAACTTACATAATCATATATAAACAATTAAAAATTCATTAAAAATTAATTCTAAACAATATAATTTTAAAATATGAAAAGGTTTACGAACACTAAAAAAAGAGATATGGTAAATAAATAATACCTATTTTTATATTTACTTCATAAACCTCTTTACATTTACAAAAACTCAAAAAAGAGGTCTTATTTAGGTGAAGCCTATTGGTTAAATACCATGGGAAAAATTATTATTAATACCATGGGACAAATACCATGGGCCAAATACCATATTTAAAAATATGTATGGTAAATAAATAAATATAAATTAAATAAATAAGAATATATCAAATAGGATTAGAAATCAAATATTATTATTATTATTATTAAACCCAATATTCATAATAATATATGATAATATTAATATTATTAAATCTTATATTATAATTTTGGATTAATAAAATAATAAATTTCTTATATTATAATATATATTAATATATCATGATATATATATTAACTCTACATATATATGGGAGGGAAGAAAAAATACATATGATAGAGGTGGAGAAATAGGGGGAGTGACAAGGGAGAGATGGAGATAAACTGAAAGAGAGGGGAGAGGAGGAATGAAGAGAGAGAGAAGGAGAGGAGTGAGAGAGGTAGAGAAGGGTAAGAGAGGGAGAGCGACACATAAATATGGAGGTGGGAGAGAGAGAAGAATAGAGGGAGGGAGAAGAAGAGATGATTGGAGAGAGAGAGAGAGAGAGAGAGAGAGAGAGAGAGAGAAGGGGAAAAAGAGAGGAAGGTAGGAGAGAAAGGGAGAGAGAGGAAGGATGAGAGGAGGAGGAGAGATGGAGCTGGAGGGGGAGAGAGGGAGGGAAGAAGAAATACTTAGAGAGTGTAAAGTTGAGAGAGAGGGCGTGAAAAGGGAGAGATGTAGAGAGTGTGTGTATATTTAGGGGTGAGATAAAGAGACATATAAGGATAGATTGAGACAAGGGGGAGAGAAGGAGAGAGAATGAGAAAGGGAGGGATATAGTAACATAGTTGGAGAGAGAGACAGAGTGATGGGGGAAGAGAGAGGATTGGAGGGAAGAGAGAGAGAGTGGCAGTTGGAGGGAGAATATAGGGGAAGACAGGAAAGAAAGGGAGTGATAGGAAGCACGAGAGAGAGGAATTAAGAGAGTGGAAGAGAGTGATGGGGGGAGAGAGAGTATTACAAGAGATATAGAGAGTGAGTGATGGGGGGAGAGAGAGGGAAGTATGAGAGAAAGGGAGAGAAAGGAAGGAAAAGACAGAGGACTTGAGAGAGAGGAGGATAGACAAATGGATAGAGATATGGAGTTTGAGGGGGAGAGAGGGAGGGATAGAGAGATGGAGATGGAGGGGGAGAGATGGAAGTAAGAAGATAGACATAGATAGTGAGAAGTGGAGAGAGAGAGAGGAAGTGACACATGCAGAGAGTGTGTGTATGTTTTGGGGTGAGATAAAGAGACAAAGAAGGAAATATGGAGAGAAGGGGGGAGAGAATGAGAGAGAGAGGCATATAGTAACAAAGTTGGAAGAGAGAGAGAGAGAGAGACAAAGAGAGAGAGAGAATGTGAGAGAGTGGAGAGAGGGAGGGAAAGAGAGATGGAGATGGATGGGGAGAGAGAGGGAGGTAATAATAAATACATATAGAGATAAAGATGGAGAGAGAGAGATGGAGTGATAAGTAATATGGAGAGAGAGGGAGATAGGACAACAGGAGGGAAGAGAGATAGAAGCGGGGGAAAGGGAGGGAAGGGGAAGAGAGAGAGAGAGAGAGAGGAGGAGGGAGTGATAGATAGATAGAGTGGAGAAAGAGAGTGTATGTTTTAGGGTTGATATGGAGAGTTATAGGGAGATATGGATATAGATGGAAGGTGAAGAGAAATAAGAGAGAGATGGAGACAAGGAGGGAGGGACAACGAGATTGATAGATATGGAGTGAGATAGAGAGACAAAATAAAGATATGGAGGGAGATATAGATACATATGGGGGGGTAGAGGGAAGAATATTTCTTGCACTAGATGCATTGATTTCAATGTAGATGGTGATTTCTAATCCTATTTTATTGCTTGCACTAGATGCATTGATTTTAGTGTAGATGTTGGTTTCTAATGGTATTTGATTACTTTCACTAGATGCATTGATTTAAATGTAGATGATTTCTAATCCTATTTGATCGCTTGCGCTAAATGCACTGATTTCAATGTAGATGGTGATTTCTAATCTTATTTTATTGCTTTCACTAGATGCATTAATTTCAATGTAAATGTTGATTTCTCACTATATTTGATTGTTTGCAGTAGATACATTGATTTCAATGTAGATGATATTTAATCCTATTTGATTGCTTGCACTAAATTCATTGATTTCAGTGTAGATGGTGATTTATATTCCTATTTTATTTCTTGCACTAGATACATTGATTTATGTGTAGATGTTGGTTTATAATCTTATTTTCTTACTTCCACTAGATGCATTGATTTTCTTGTAGATGTTGATTTCTGATCCTATTTGATTACTTTCATTAGATACATTGATTTCAATGTAGATTTGGTTTTCTAATCTTATTTTATTTCTTGCATTATATGCATTGATTTTAGTGTATATGTTGATTTCTGATTTGATGTAATTGGATGTATAATGGTATATGAATTTTAAAGTAATTGGATTAATAGTGTTCATTGATTTCAGTGTAAGCACCAAAAATTATGAACAATGTACATTGATTTTTGTGTTATATTAATTAAACCTATTAATATTGGAGAGAAAGAGAGACAAGGTATGATGTTTACTACAATAGCTCGAGCTAAATATTTAAATGGTTTACGATTTCAAGTGTCTTTTTCATATAATCGATATGAAAAGATGACAAAACTAACAAGGGTGAAAATAAGAATAGTAGAAGAAAATAGTTTGAGATTGATCACATTTAAGACTATTTGTAATTGGCCACATTCTTATTATTCACATTTTCTATGATCATTAAACACTATTACATTGTCACTTTGCATTCAAAATTTTTATTTCATCATTTTTCATCATTAAAGTTATTGTACAATATTTATCATCTCGACAAACTGAGTTAACTGAGAAAATTAAAAATTAAAAAGACTAGATAAATCTGAGACATATTTAGCATATTTGAAATGGTTATATTCATATTAGATGTATTTACATTTTATTGATAAAATTAATTATATGTTCGATAGATTTTCCTTGGTCGCACACGACTGAAACCAACCTAGATCTATCAAGCATTGAAAGGGATCAAATCTCTCGAAGTGAAAATCGAAACCAACTAACCAACCTAGATCTATCAAGCATTGAAAGGGATCAAATCTCTCGAAGTGAAAACCTTTCCTCAATTTTTACACTCAAAACGGAGGTTTTCACCTCCAGAGATTTGATCCCTCTTGGTAGTTGATAGATCCGGAATTAAGATGGATCTAGCCTAGTTCTACAACCCAATATGAGGGGGATGTGTAAGCCTGCCCATGAGTTCATTCCCCTTTAAAATAAAAATAAAAGTTAAAAATTATGTTCTAAATAGAAAAATAATGCCAGCTATAACTTAAAAAAATGAATATGTTATAAAGTAATTAGAAGTTTTTATAGTTAAAACGTCTATTTGGTCCTACATATATTTTATTTAGCATTCAAAATTACAACTTAAACAATGAAAAATAACACATTGTATTTTACAGTAATTTTCACGTGAATAAATTTGATCCCTATAGGCTCATGTTAGATCTATGATGGTATTAGGTGGTTGGGATGGATGGTTGTTATCTTCTCCACCCAAGCTCAGACCCCCTCCAATTATATGATTAGCCTAAATCTAGCAATGCAAATGAAAGAAATATTGTGAATTTTGTTATTTAAAATGCATTTTTTAATATAAAAATAAATTCAACACCTTAAAATTCACACTCCAAATAAGTTAAAAAATAAAATATTAAAAAAATAACATGTTATATAATATTTTAAAGAGTAATCTAACCTCATGACATTTTTTCTCCTTAATTTTAACTAAAACCTCACAGATATTTTAAAAAAATTGAGATTAAGTTTAATTTGTAAAATTCTAGTGCTAAGGGTTTTTTTAGGGTGTTGAATCCCATGAAAAAAGGAAATTCCATCTATAAGCTACAATACACCATATTTTAATAATAAATAAATATATAAATAATAACAATAAAAGGGATGTGGAGTCCTCCTCCCCATGGCCTTTTCAAGATGAATTTTGATGGTGCTTCCAAGGGAAATCCTGGTGCAGCAGGTTTTGGAGGGATCTTCAGGGACTCAATAGGGAATCCCCTCATCATTTTCTATGGTTCCATTGGGTGGGACACCAAAAACTTGGTTGAATTGGAAGGCCTCATGCAAGGCCTGCATCTTGCTAAGGACCACAACTTCTTTCCATTTGAAGTAGAGGGTGATTCATAGATTATCATCAACACTGCTCTTCACCTTCTCTCTGGAGCATCTGCCTCCAAATTCTCCAAGATTTGGTGTCTAACAATGCGTTTTGAACACATAGAGCGATGGTTGTAGACTCACAATGCCATTTCTTTCAAGCATGTTCTTCGTTTGGCCAACAAAACAACTAATCTTCTGGCTAACAAAGGGGTTGAAGCTGATATCCCCCTCTTCTCGGGCCCCCTCTCAAGTATCAATGATGAATCCTTCCTCACTACCTGCACTCGGATGGTGCAAAAAGAATCACTACTCCCGGATGCGGGTATTTCACAATGACACGTAGTGTCCTGGCGTGTGGCACATGCCACAGCCACATGGCTGCGCATGGCCCAAGAACTCACCATTAAAAGCTCCAATGTTTTCTCGTGTTTATTGCTTGTCCTTCCCACGACCAACTTCATTAAATCATGGAACCCTACCATATTTATCCTGCTCCCTCCGTTCGATGCCTATTTGTACAGGTTTCAGGGCTTTGCTCGCAGAGCCTCTACCCGCATTCTTTGCCTCCTTTTCAACTTGAATTATCTTTTCATTTCTGTGCTCGCCATCCCGTCTCCCCTCATGCCTCCCCTGTGATGCCATCTTGTCTCCCCTCAGAGGTCTCCTGCGATGCCATACCTCGACGCCACAGGATGTGTTGTCATTGGGGCCGAGGACGAGGCCAAGCCTCCCATCCACCCATCTCCTTTCACGATGATAGTCACTCTCCCCTCCATGAGGATTGACCTGCAGAACTTAGACTCAATTTGGACTCCATTGAAGAACGTGAACATCAATGTGTCTTTGCCACCATCTCTCTTCGTCTTCCGTAAGTCCACTCCAGTTCAATTGGGTTCGAATCTCGGAAGTGCCCGCAGATGTCAACTATTTCACAGTCCAATCACCAGCTCTCCAGAAAATCGGTAGCCCTTCCAGAAAAAACGACATTGTACTCCTCAGATAGTGATAGTGGGGAGAGCTCGGAAGTAGAAGATAAGAAAGAGATTGCAGGGGCGCGCTTAGCCTCAACGCTAGTGTTTTCAATGAAACAAATGAAGAACGTCGATGGTTCTTCCGAGGAATATGGTTGCTTCATTTTCGAAGAGCCTCCCCTAGATGTCTGAAGCATGACTAACTATGGAAGATTTTTCATTTCGAGGTCTCCTACTTCTGCAAGCTTTTACGCTACTATTTTTATGCCTTTCTTGTTTACACACAGTTTCTTCTTTTTTTGGACAATGATGGCTCATGCTAGTTTCCCCACAAGGGGCAACAAATTATGGACTTGTTTCCCTGCTCGGGGCAGTCCATATTTTGAGTTTTTGAACTTTGTCTTGGTCGGAATTGGCTAGCACAAGCAATTCTGACAAGCATGTGTCGATTGTAAATCGTTTTGTATTATATAATAGAATTAATCTTACTTAGAAAAAAATAATAATAAAAAGGATTAATATGAATTTAGATATATTTTAATTTTAAATTTATTAAATATTTAAACTTATTAAAAATTTTTAAATAAACTAAATAATAAATATTCATTTTAATGTTAATTTTCACTAATAAGTTTGTGCCTTAATTTTATTTTATTTTGTATATAATAAATATAGAATTAATATATATCACCTCACTTTTACATTTTTCACAAGTTACAAGCACTACAAAATTAACAGAATAAGCTAATTTTGAAAATTTTAAATGTCTTTGTTTAAAATTAACTTATTTTGCCTATATAGTAATGTAAGCATGTAAACAATTTTAAATGTTCGCTCAATTAAAAAAATAATAAAAAATTAAAAGTAATAAATAAAAAAGTTAAAAGTAATAAACAGAAAGTTAAAAATAATATAAACTGAATAACTGTAAACATTTAACTGTTGGATCAATTACGAATAAAAATTTAAAATAATAAAAATAATAAAATTTGATTTGTTATATTTTGATTTTTTTTATTCAATTGTGAATAAACTTTGTTACAATACCATGGCTTATCATAACCACATGCCCAAAAACCTTATTTGATAAAGAAAATATTTTATAACAACATGAAAAGATTCTTAACCATAGATATTCACCCCCCACTTTCTGGTAGATATTATTGACTTGTAAATAGGCTTTGTTACAATACCAAGTGCCAATACCATGGTTTATCAATACCACATGTCCAAAAAACATAACTTATTTCACAATCAAAATATTTTATAACAAGATGACAAGATTCTTAACCATGAATATTCACCCTCACATTACCATAGGATATTATTAACTTGTAAATATGATGTGTTACAATACCATGGGCCAATACCATGTATTATCAATAACGCATGCCCAAAAAACATAACTTATTACACATTCAAAATATTTTATAACAATATGACAAGATTTTTAAGAACTTGTGAATAGGTTTTGTTACAATACTATAGGTGAATACCATGGCTTATGAATATCACATACCAAAAAAATCATAACTTATTTCACAATCAAAATATTTTATAACAATATGACAATTGGTATTCACCCCCACTTTACCATGGATATTATTAACTTGTAAATAGGCTTTGTTACAATACCATGGGCCAATACCATGGCTTATCATTACCACATGCCCAAAAACCATAACTTATTTCACAATCAAAATATTTTATAATGGATTTTATTTTATTTTAATTTTATAACATTTTTTCAATTGAATCTAAAATGAAAAAAGTTATAATTAATTTTGAGATATATCTAAACACTTTATCCCCGCAACTACTAAAAATATTGAAATATAAGTTAAATCAAGGTTTTAATAAAATTAAAATAGAGAACACTTATATATATAAATATGTGAAATTTGTATAATATAAATAATATTATTAAGAACCAACATAGATATCTCTTTACTAAGGATCCAAATGATGAGAGAAAGCAAAGTGACTAACAATAATAGAGGAAAAATACTACATGATTTTTAAGTTTTTCAGTATTGTATTTTCTTAGATATGATTGATCCAAAATATAGGTTTAATATTTTACAACCAATTGATTTTTTTTAAATTAGATACCTTCATAAACATAATACAATGGGATCAAATTTAAGAGAGATGGGGGAGGAGAGAGGGAGGGATATAATGACAAATCACAAGGCGAAGAGAGAGAGAGAGAGATGTGGGGGGGGGGAGGGATTAAAGAACAAATACATAGAGATGTAGAGGTGGAGAGACAGAGGGAGTGACAAGGGAGAGATGGAGAGAGATAGAGAAAGAAGGGGAAGAGAGAGGGAGACACATATATGGAGGGGAAAGAGATAAGGAGAGAAGGAGGGAGATAGTGACATAGTTCGAGGGAAAAGAGAGAAAATGAGTGATGGGGGAGGGAGAGACGAAGGGAGACAGAGGAAGGAAGAAATAAAGCCTCCCAAGAGAGAGAAGTAGAGAGAGATGGAGTTGGAGGGGGAGAGAGACGGAGGGAAGAAGAAGGACATAGAGGGAGAAAGGTGGACATAGGGAGACAATGACAAGGGAGAGATGGAGAGAGATTGAGTGAGAGAGGAGAGTGGGAGGAAAGAGAGAGAGAAGGGGAAAAGATAGAGAGGGAGAGGAAGATGTAGTGAGATAGATATGGAGAGAAAGTGTGTATGTTCGGAGGGTGAGATAGAGAGATGGAATAAGAAAGAGACACATGGATACAAATATAGATATTGTATAATATTATATTTCCAGCCTAAATCCATCTTAACCCCAGATCTATCAAACACCAAGAAGGATCAAATCTCTAGAGGTTAAATTTTTCATTATTGTATTCTCTTTGACATGATTGATCCAAAATATAGGTTTCATATTTTACAATGAATCAAGAGTTTTTTTAGTTTAGATATTTTCTTAAACACAATACAGTGGAATCAAATTTAAGAGAGAGGGAGGCGGGAGGAGAGGGAGGGAGATAATGACAAACCTGAGGGAAAATAAAGAGAGAGGGAGAAGGGGGGGCGGGGGAGGGAGAAGAGAGGGGGCAAAGATAGAGGTGGAGAGAGAGAGGGAGTGACAAGGGAGAGAGATCTATGAAACACCAAGAAGGATCAAATATCTAGAGGTGCAATTTTTCATTATTGTATTTTCTTTAAAATGATTGATCCAAAATATAGGTTTAAAATAATTGTATTTTCTTTGACATGATTGATCCAAAATATAGGTTTAATATCTTACAACGAATTGAATTTTCTTAATTTAGATATTTTCTTAAAACACAATTAAGAGAGAGGGAGGGAGAGGAGAGGCAGGGAGATAATGACAAACCTGAGGGAGAAGAGAGAGAGGGGGGGTGACAAGGGAGAAATGGAGAGAGGTAGGGAGAGAAGGGGAAGAGAGAGAGAGAGAGAGAGAGATGGAGGGGAAAGAGAGAAGGAGAGAGGAAGGGAGATAGTGACATAGTTGGAGGGAAAATAGAGAGAGTGAGTGATGGGGGAGTGAGAGACATAGGGAGGAGGGAGAGAAAGGGAGACAAAGGAAGAGAGAGAGGACCCAAGAGAGAGATGGAGTTGGAGTGGAAGAGAGAGGGAGGGATGAAGAAAGACATAAAGGGAGAAAGGTAGATAGAAAAATGTAATGAGAAGGGAGAGATGGAGAGAGAGTGAGGGAGAGAGGAGAGTGGGAAGAAAGAGAGAGAGAAGGATAGAGAGAGAGAGAGAGAGAGAGAGAAGGGGGGGAGGTGGGGCAGGGAAGAGGGGGAGATGGGGGGGGGGGTGAGGGAGGGGGCAAAAAGGGGGAGATAAATATGGAGAGTGTGTGTGTGTGTGTTTGAAGGGTGAGATAGAGAGAGGGAATAAGAAAGAGACACATATAAAAATATAGATATTATATAACAAGCCTAGATCCATCCTAACCCTAGATCTATCAAGCTCTGAGAGGGATCAAATCTCTCTAGGTGCAAACTTTTCCTCAAGTTTTTCACTCAAAATAGATATGGAGTTAAGATGGGTCTAAGGTGATTATTAACTTATAAATACAAGCAATAAGTATGTTCAATATAACTTTTAAAAATTATAATATTTAAAAAAAAATAAGAATGCCATTTTCATTCTTCTTATATATTTTAAGATTTGTATTTTTTTTAAGTAAATATGGAAATAAAATTATCTATTTTATGAAAATGATAAAATAAATTGATATTTTATTAAAATGATTTTTGTATCAACAAAAACTTTAAAAGGAATTTTCTACCTTTTCAATAGGAAGTTTAAATAAATAAATAAATAACTCTCTCCAATAACAAATTAAATAATAACTTATTTACCTTATTAAACTAGGTTACATCATTAAAAAAAATTGAACTCTATAATATCATATATTTTATAAATAGGTTACTTAAAATTGACGTTTTTGTCTGATTGATTATTATTGGGCTTGGAGTATTCCCTAAAACAACTAAAGTGTTTAGCTAAGAGCTTATCTTCCTCACAGTTAAGGAAACATGTTGACGACTCAAGATCCAAAGACATTTGGCGGGAGGGAATGTCTGCCCCTTAAAGACTACCAATGAGTAATTATAGGTGGTTTTGTTTTCCACAGTAATGAGTCAACTTGCATTTATGGATAGTGAGTGATGGGTCAAATAAATTATGTTAATTTTTCTCACTATTTAAAAAAATTCATTTATTATCACAAATATATGTATTTTGGTGAACTAAACTAAATATAATAAAATAAATATAAAAGGTTGTTGTTTAAATATAAGTAAACATTTGAATAAAATTATAAATTTTTGTTATTTAAAATAAATTTTTAATTAG
The DNA here is from genome assembly GCA_034641835.2 of Pinus albicaulis. Lineage (NCBI taxonomy): Eukaryota > Viridiplantae > Streptophyta > Pinopsida > Pinales > Pinaceae > Pinus > Pinus albicaulis. The sequence goes on along the minus strand of CM076575.1, from coordinate 1,329,190,382 downwards.
GAAACCTCTAGAACACCCAAAATATTGAAGTTTGATAGCTATAATCTAGATTTACAAAAATCCTTGCCAAATTTTCTTAAAATCTTACCTCAATTTCAATGATTTGCAGGGCAAAAAGACAATCTAATTAAACTACTGCTTTTAATTATATAAATAAATTCATTTCTACTTTCCCAGCCCTCAAATTTTAAAAAATTTTACCAATTACATAATTCGAATTTTATAATTTTAAAATATCCGAAAAACTTGCACAAAACAGGACAAAAACGTCTCAGAATTAGGGCACGCTAGATTTGTCGCGAAAGGGATCAAACTATATAGAAAGATAGAAGAAATTGGAAATTGGTAGGGTGGACGAGTAGTGACCGCATGGATTACGTCATCCGAGGGAGACAGAATAAACGCTTATATATTTCTTACTCAGGTCAGCGCCTACCCATGTGATTAACGATGGAAGCCACGTCAGCGGTCAGCGGGCAGGCAGTACCCGGTATGAGTGGTAGGACGATCGGGGATTAAATTATCGGTTAAATATTCAAGGTCAGTGAGTGGGTCCGGTTAAGTTTTCGCTAACTACTCGAGCGTTTCCAATTTTCCCCGCGAAAATTGTGCGGCCGGCATTAAAATGCCCGGTCAAACACTTCATTTTCAGGCAACGAACGGCAGTCGACGGCCTACGGTGAAGGGTGTGGTCAACTATGGGGCCGCGCTCATAGCATAAGGGGTGTCTATTCATCCATCATTCATACATACATACACATAATACCCCACCTCCTAAATTCGACATTTAAAGGTTATGAGATGAAGGGTATTGTATGTGGTCCTCTATATATATAGAGGGGTTGAGGATCAATACCATGATTGTACTCAAAGTATATATCTAAGGATGGGAACTTTCTAAATTAAAAAAATAGTTTATGGCCACACGTAAGTGAGAACTAAGATTCCCTTGTCTTTTGTAGTAGTTATAATGCAATGCCCCATTTGAAGGCGACCATGAAAAAGCAGGGATAATAGGATGGATTCCATCCAATAATAAGTAAAAGAAAATTCCATCAACTAATTTTTAGTCTTACCCTCAAAACTAAGATCTTAGAGATTAGTCTATAAATAAAGAAAGAAATGTAGGATAGGGAATTCTGAAGTTAAGCAAATTATGTGAAATGATTGTTTATTTAGTAACTTATTTAATAATTATTATTATATCATTGTGTGATATACATGATTGGCTCTTTGATACTAGTTTTATTATACATCAAATATTTTGTTGTTTGTAAAAAAAAAATAGGGTTAAAATTTAGGTTTAGGGTTTCTTATGTGGTTGATGTTGGTCACGTCGTCGTATTAGGGTTCCAAAACCTAATGCGGCATCCTCTTTTCCAACGAGTCGTGGGACATTGGGGTGGAAAATAAATGGGAAAATGTTGTGGATCCATCAAAGGATCCAAGAATGAAAGGAATAGTGTGTTGCGGCTTCTATTACACACATTATTGTTGAAGTTGTCCAGGTGTGTTGTCATTGCATCAACTTCTTTAACAAAGGCCTTGCAAATGACAACCTCATAGCTTACAGAGCTTTATCGTAAAAAACTATTAGGTCATAGACCTCTGCAACATCTGTTTTTGATAACTTCTATTGAATCGCCCTTTTGAATTGTAACGTAAAACCAACTTTGCAAAAGAATGATAGATTATGCTTATTGAGATTATCCTATTTTAAATTTCAAACGAACAATTTTTTGTGGTGCTTTAACATTTTTGTTCATTTTCATGCAAATGTGTCACAAAAACAAGGTGATGCATTGGGACCTCAAACCTGAAAATTTCATGTTTGCGAATAAAAGGAGAATTCAACGTTTGGGTAGTCTGAAGGTTGGGGACCCTTTGTGGTGAATTTCATAGAGGAATTCAAAAGGAACGTTTGTCAGTTGTTGCAACTCCATTACTATGTTAGAAATCAGGACAATACTAAGAGGGGGTGAATCAGTATTGCAAGAATTTTATAAAATTTCTTTCACTTGCAATAATATTAGGACACCTAGAAAAACTTTATCAATTAATTTAGATGAGCATGCCAAGAATCAATATAACTAGCACAAATAGTACACAGACTCTTCAAAAAAATTCTGCAATTTCATAAGGCATGCTACAACTTGTTGTTACAAAATTATTTGGCTACAACAAGCAGGAAGCTACAACTCCCTCATTTATCAGCTACAATTGAAAGGAGCTCCAACCCATGAAAATTTACCAGTAACTATTGGAAGGAGCTCCAACCCATGAAAAATTACTAGCAACTATTGGAAGGAGCTCCAACCCATGAAAATTTACCAGCAACTATTGGAAGGAGCTACAACCCTTGATATACAAGCTATAATTTTTTTGGCCTCAATGATTCATCATTCATCTATTTTCAAACTAGAGCCATGATTTCCACATATTTTTACAAAAAATAAAATAATTTGTCTCTTGAAACACTCACTAAAGCACCTTCAAAAATCTTTGGTTACTAAGAAACTAACCATCCACACCAAAAGCCTCAATCCAACCCAACTTACACATTCTTGCAACACTCTTTTTGAATTCCCCAATAAATTTTCCTTATAAATAAACTTGTTTCTAAATTAAGCTCCTTTGCCTCTTAGTTAAATTCAATTTATTAGTTGCATGTATCCCTCATTTTTTTCTTCCTCTTGCTTCAACCGATTCTTTTGAATATGATCTGCAGGTCTTCAAATACTTTTTTGTTGTTTGAAATTCAATTTATGATTTAAAATTTTAATTTAAGCTATTTCAGCACATTATAGGGTTTAGCTGCAATTCCTAATTTGGCTAACCTCCAAATATAGGGAAAATTCCAAATATTGTGCCAATAATGCCCATGCCATTGAATCTGTCCTTGAATCTCTTGTCACAAGTGCACTGGCCATTTTCACCCATAAAACCAAGGCGTTATGATTGTTGCATTAGTCCTTAAGCGCTTCACCAATCCCACACCTTTAGTCATGATTGTCGCACAAAACCAAGTCTTGGCGCTTGTGCCTTGGCCCCTGATGTCTTTATCTTGATGCTATTTTATTGTGCCCCTTTAAACTTTACAAGGTCATGTTGTTGGGTTGACATGTCCCGTGCGGCAACCTCTCCTCTTCTTTCATTATCTATTGTTGCCCGACTGTCTACCACCATGTTCTACCTCTTGTCATCCTACCAGTACCTTCTTTGTGCTCATAAATTACCTTTGGGCTTAATTTGCAGATCGCACAGATGACATGTCTTGGTGGGGTCTGTCGTTGCACTTGTGCACCAATAGAATGCTACTTGGGATGATTTGGCTTTGACATCTGCAATGTCACCTGCGGCCTTTCCATCTTGATGAACCCTTCACATGCACTACTCAAAACTTCTAGGGTTGACCATATAGGGTGACATCATGCTCATGTCATGAGTGCCATATGGCACTCTGTAAGTGGTCCAAATGTCATCCTGATATGGCCCACTAGGGTACCCAAAACCACCAAATCTACATGTCATGTTTCCTCTAGTCTGTACTACCACATCACCTATGTTGACGTCATCTTTGACCAACCAAATGTTGTGATGTGTCATGTTAGAGAGGAGAGATAAGGCGTCTCAGAGCCTTGGTTTTGTGCCAATTTTCTGACCAATGGGTTCTGACCATTTACTGTGTTACCATTTCTCCTTATGCCACATTAGATGGCCTTGATACGAAAATCATTTGTGGTTTGTGTTGGCCAAACCACCCATTCTGATACCCCTTTTCATGGTTTATGGTATTGAGGGGGGATGGTGTCAAATTCAATCTTCTTCTTTGATCACAAGATCGACGGTATGGGAAAACCACCTATTCTAACACTTCCTTGCATGTTAACAATTTCGCTTGCTGACCCGTCGGAATTGTCTCTGATGCATTGGTGGGATGCATGGGGCCTGATTCGCCAACGAACATGTATGATGTTTAATTGTTGCCTCCTGCTCTAAAACTCTACCAATCAATGCGCCTACCACTCTTTTCAAAGCCACGTCTTCCTTGGCTCATGTCATTATGATTGTCCCTTATGCACTCCTTAAGGTTCTTCCAGGAAAGACCTGTCGGGATGATTTGTTAAGTGGGATCTACTATGGGCCAACAAAAATGCTTCCAATTGAATTTTTTTCTACCAAATATGCCCACCCATTTGGATAATCATTATGCTAAGAGGCTCAACCAGCTTTGGCCACACCGCCAAAAATAAATTTCTCACCAAACTTGTTGTTGTTCTTCTACACCATGAGTTCTATAAGACTTCATGATTTTTTTTATCACCAAGACATCTCCCCCTTTGGCATCAATGGCAGAGACATGAATGGACTCCCCTTGCAAGTTTCTTCCCCTATCAAGAATCTTCCCTTGTCTTGTTAGTCCTATGGACCTAGAAACTTCATCTTGATATGTTGAAGGTATACTAGTTTCGTTTATTCCTATTGAAGGAAGATCTAATGGAGGGAGACAAGAGGAACAAGTTCTATTCTTTGCCTCAAATACTCAAACTAATCTATGAGGAGTGGTTCATGAAAATATTAGCAACATGTTCTTTTGTAGGAAGATACTCCAGCTTCATAATATGATGGGAAACTTGCTCTCTCAAGAAATGGTACTTGATTGGAATATTTTTTTCTTTGAGTGAAAAAAAATATTCTTTGATGCGCGGATGGAACTTGTGTTTACTGAAGAAATCTCGGAATTATCCACAGTTTTCAAAAACATTGGTCGATGTTTCGAATCCCAATGGGGATCCATCTTCAAGACAAGATTTTTGAATGAAGAATGAAAGAAGGAAAAAAGGTCAAGGTTTATATAGTGATAAAGATAAAATAGACCGACAAGAACAAATAAATTAATAATCTATAATTTATTTAATAAATTTATTAATTTATTTTAATAAATTTTATAAATTTTTAATAAATTATGAATTTTTTTAAAATATATATATAATATCATATATATATTTTAAAAAATTATCATAATTTATTTTAAAATTATAACATTTATTAAAATAAATTAATAAATCTATTAAATAAATTAATAAATCTATTAAATAAATTAATAAATTTATTAAATAAATTATAGATTATTAATTAATTTATTCTTGTCGACCTTTTTTCTCTTTATCACTATATAAACCCTGACCTTCTGTCCTTCTTTCATTCTTCATTCAAAAATCTTGTCCTGAAGATGGATCCCCGCTGGGATTCGAAACGCTGACCAATGTTTTTTAAAACTATGGATAATCCGGAGATTTCTTCAGTAAATGATAACCATAGAAGCTTGAAAATGACACTTGTGTTGTCAAAAATAATAGGAATAGGATGATCATAAAACACGTGTACATCTTGCAAGGTCTTATTCGTCCACAATAGTTGAGTGCAACAAGAAGTTGCTACAATATATTTTTCTTGAGCTTGTAGGTTTTAACCCTGTACATAAATTATCTGCAAACAAACTCTTAAAACATAAAATAAACAATAGACAGAGCATAAAACATAAAAAAAATATACACAGAGATTTTCCCCTGGATTCCAAAACTAGGAATACCAATTTTATTTTTCATTATATTCCCTTAAATGCTACAACACATATATATACATCTTGAAGCATTCATAAACCTGTTGGAGAGGTAAATCCCCTCCGCGGACAGAGGTGATCCCACTAGCCCAAGAGTGGGTCTAGCAACAAACGAAACATGCTGCGATATTGATTCCTAGTTACAAAAGACAAAGCTACAATAGATAGCCTACCTCAAGTCCTACGCTGCTATTGTCGAAGAAGACGTGCTATTTCCCGTTCCTATCTTGACAGATCACCATCCTTTCGCTCACCGCATCTGGACACCTGTACACATGCAAAGAAGAAATGACGGCATACAACGTAATAATTCGAACATGTAACTATCAATCAGTTGGAAAAGATTGAACTAAATTGCATTACACAGATAAGAAATACAACAGTGGAACCAATAACGTAGTCGAGCATATATTAAAATACGAAAGAAAGATTACAACCGAGTTTCGACGTTGCATTCTTCCTTTAGTAGGGCTTCCAGCAGAGCGTGTCTCACAAAGCTTGTGGGGAATTTGGACAAGGCTCTCTCTCTTATAGGGTTCTCCTTAGCTCTGCTCTCAATAGTCGCTCAGCTATAGTTTTCATCCCAAATGTTCAGCTATGTTGTAAGTAGAGAGGGCAGGCTTTTATAGAGGGAGAAGGAGAGGTTAGGCTCCCTATAATCATGGGGGAGAGTCCTATCACTTAGGAAGGTTCCATGAGAGGTGGAAAACCACTTCCTAAACAAGGAGATCCGGAGCCAAATAGCCCAACCTCTTTTTGATGATTCATTCTGAAGTTGTTAGAATTGAACTTCTGCCTCCAATTTGTTAAAAAACACTCCAAAACAGGTTGGCGCGGGTGCAACACAGGGACATAGTGCCAACTCGCACGCCCACTAGTGTATATTTTCCCCATTAGCGCGAGGATGAACTGGCTACTTGCACTAGTACCAAAACATGGGCTTTTGGGGCTTTTATGAGGAAATGTTCTGAAGAAGAATTCTTACCCTTATGTAGAAGGATGCCATCAAGGTGTTTTCAGGACATTTTACTATTCATAGGTCACGGGAATAGTCCTCCAACGTACGGGACGAGAGATTGCAAGGACGGTGACAAAATGCTATGTAATAGATGCCCCCTAAAGCATGAGGTCCGAGAGAGAGGGAGGGGTGAAATGCTTTATGAGAACACGTTCAACTGAAAACACTGCCATCAGAAGACCTGCGAGTACAAATACAACTGATATCTTTGATATATGACATGTGGTACGGGCACAGCCAACCATAATAGAGTGCATAAAAAATGAGATCCGAGGTATGGACATAGCCATCTAACAGTAGGGATCAATAGATAGACTCATGTATGGTTGCAGCCATCAAATCAAAAGAGTGATGTAATAAGTCATAACAATCCACAAAGAACCCGCAACCTAGATTTCATCAGACAAAAATCCAGGGTCTTGCGCTCCATCTCGACCTGAACATAGTACAAATTCGAACATGCGAATATGTGAGCTGAAGTCGAACATGCAAGAACATCGTCAGATTACCAGTCAATGATGAAAACTATTAACAGACACGAGAGAGACCACCAATAATGATAATGTCTCTCAAGGTACAAGAGGTACAATCCACGGAATGTGAACAGGGATCTTGTGTTGAACACCCATAGAATCATTCGATCGAAGGTCAATAATGAAAACCTTGCGTCGAATGCGAAGAACCTGCCATTGAGGCATGGAGGCTCAAAGCTACCTGAAGGGAGTCTCTAGATCAACTTCCTGGATAATGAGATGAAGTTGACAGGAAGTGACCTTGATGGAAGGTGGGCCATAATTTTTCCCACATCATCGACACGAGACAGAGGAACATGATGTTTATGAATAAAGACCAACAGAGAATCAGAGGGAGGTTGAAAACTGCAGAGGCCAACTTCTCTTGAACATATCGGCGGCACGACACTGGATTTGGCAGCATTTGAAATCAAGGGATCTGAGGTCATGGTGACGTGGAAAAGAGCAGATGAGTAGTCAAAAGAGATTACCCAAACCCATGGAGGCAAGCAGATAACGAGATGAGATGTCCCCAACCCGACACAAATGCAGATAAGTGCCATGTTTAAGAGAGACATACTGCCGATATGACTATGATTTTGGTTCCATTTTCCCCCACAATTTCTGGCGAGTACCCCAATTATTTTTGGAAACAAGCTTGAAGGGGATAGCATTTTCTTGTGATGTAAGTTTTTCCTTTAGACAAATCCAACCTAGTACATTTTACAAGTCCTAGGAAGGAGAAACTCGAATAACGTCATTGCGACAGAGTTCGATGTCATCAGTTTTTATCGAGTTTGACAAAGGAAGAACTTGGCATATTTTCATATTTAGAGAGTTTGAAAAGAAGGCAGAAAAGAAAACTCCAGCAGTCCCTTTTCGTAGATAGTTCCTCAGATCCGAAAAGGTAGAAAAATGTGTCTGAGAGAACCTCCTAGTCGCGATAGGCTAGGGTATTCCTTTTTGTAAATAATCTATCCCAGCCCGAAAAAGCGGTAAACATATACTGTGTAGATATCACTTCACAGCCAATTTAACGAGCTCAAAAAGACAAGCGACTCGACAATCTTTTTAGTTTTAGAGAGTCAGAAAAGAGCTGAAAGATGACTCCTGGAGGAACGAGTGGTATTAAGGGTAGCTACTAGTTCCAGAAATGGTGGAACTGCTCAGAACAAGTAAAGGTCAAGAGGCTGGCTAACAAGACCACTCAGTGCAGCGGTTCCTCAGTAATGGGTAAAACAACCAGGTGAAGGTATATGATCAGCCAAGCAAATAGTGATGATGGAGTGAGAAAACCAAGGCTCATCTGGCAAAACAGGCTGATAAAATGGCAATCATGAGAGGTAAAATGGGAATGGGTTCATTTTTACACAAGCTTGAAACAAAGATAAACTTGTAATATCCCATTTTTTGGGGATATCTCAAAGACACGGAAAAAGCTCAAAAGCTCTGATACCACTGTAATATCTCGTTTCGGGGATATCTCTAAAGCACGACAAACTCCAACCAGAGATTGACTAGGAGGGCATTTACCGGATATGTCGTCTCTAAGGAGAACGAGATCCGGAGGCTAGCTAGCCCTTTCCAGACTCTGTCTATAGATCTGCTTTAAGAATCCCACTCAAAGGTGACATACAGCAATAGACAAACGCATATATGAGCACACCATGAAGAGACAACGTTTTTACAATGAGCTGTGAGCCAAGAATGATGTATAGCTGTGAGACAAGAAGATGAATATATAGCCAAGAATAATGTATAGCAGCAAAAGAGTGTACAAGTCTTGAGGAAATAACCTCTCAAGAAAAGAAATCCAAGTCTCAACAACACATGTACATGAACATGAAGAACACTGCTATTTCTGCATAAACCCAAGCTATGAAAAATGCAGTCTGTGATAGAATGCTGCTCCAAAATGATGACAACACATGGATATGACAATATATGGCCCAAATACAATAGGGGAGCAAGGCTCTAACCCTTATAAGAAAAAATATCTCAATCCTCCAAGGGATTGGCTGAAATACACAATATGAAAAAAATGTCGGAGTTGCTGGGTAGCTACGGCAACTCCAAACTGAAACCAAGTAGAGAAGGCTGAAGATGATGAGCAACTGAAGTAGACCTCCTCCAATATATCTCCAAAGTGGAAGGTTGATCCTTACACTTGAGATCTTCCCCTCAAATCAACCTGCAAACCCTCACTACAGATACACCATAAAAATAATGCAGTAACTGAGAGGGACTGCGCAGTAGGGGCAGAATAAGTGTTGGCCTGATGCCAAGATATGAAAATCAGCTCCAATGTCTCCCAATATGATCCTCCAAAGGAAAGAAGGACTCTCCCTCTGAAAAGCAAGAGAAGGAAGTGGTGTCGTGACGACTCCATGGCAACACCCAACAACACAGTATTATGCTGCTGCAGCAATAATGTTGTCCTAAAGGATGATGCTGAAAAACTAACCTTGCCCGAGCAAGCACTTGAAGTCCCCCGGGGCTAAGGGTGAGAACTCCGCACGAAGACACTCGGTGCACTAAACAGTGCAGTAGACAGGCTAAATAGCCAGCGTGCCAAAGAAGACAAATGTCTCACTCAACAATCAACAACTCAAGCATGAATGAAATGAGGAGGCTCCTCCATCTTTTATAACGTTGGTTTTCCCTCCAAAACCCAACTTATCCTCTCTCTCTCTCCTCCACATCCTCATCCTTATCCACATCCTCATCCTTATCTGCGTAGAAGCTTGCAGAAGCTTCTAGCGTGTACATAGGCCCCCTCCTCCACGTGATGTTGGGTCCCCCCTTGACTCCCACTTAAGTCACAACGTTGTGCTACTAGGTGGATGTCTTATTTCACTTAAGTGAGTTAGACCCTCTTCACTCACTTTTTATTTATTTACAAACTATATAAGGCAAACTAAACAAAATAGAATATTCCAATTAGCTGTAGCTAATTAGGAATATTACAGTCCCCCCCAGCAAAATGTTGCTTTCCCTCAAGCAACTGCCTGAACAAGTCTCCTCTCTGCAAAATGTGCCTGGATCCCAGATGCGCCACTGAATCTTCCCTATCCTCTGCATCATCTTGATATGAAGGGATCTCTCAATTCCAGGATCCCAAACTAATCTCTCATGGTACCAGACAACCAAAAATCCTCCCGGATCCCATTGCCATCATGGCCAATAATAGCCCAAGTCCTACGGCTCGGACTGCGCGCTGCCTTTGGATATGACTGTTGCTCTAAGAGGCGAAGACCATAACTCCTGTTGTGATGTATCTGTCATGGTGTAAGCTGTCCCACCGACTGTGTACCAACTCATCACCTCTCTCCACTCAAGGCATGGAGTCTGGAATATAATGAGGAACATCTCCCTCATGTGGATCCTCCATCTCCAAGCAATAATCCAAACAAAATGAGCCACCTCCCAACAAGGCAACTCCTGAAAATCTCCTTCCACCTCAAGCTCCGGTAATGAAGGTGGGCTGAAAATCTGAACTTGGCAAGCATCATAGCTTACCCCATGCTGTCCTTCTCTCCACTCATGACAAGTGTAGAGTGTATGCTGATCCTGGGCTGCAAAATTATTGCCCTCCAATGGCAAAGTGAAGAACAATCCTCCAAAGAAGGCTCCTCCAACAATGAAGAACAAGCTGGCCCAAAACAATCCATCCATGAAGAATAGGACATGGTCATCATGGAACATCCTAATGAGAGGTTTTCTGAAGGTCTCACATGATTATACATGATGCAAACAATTCCTCACAAGGATATAGTGCAGTCTCATCCACTGCAACTTCAGAAAATTACATGGCAAGCAATATCCATGATCCATCACATCTACTAAAGGATAGTAAATGGATGAATGTAACAACAATAATACATGATCAAGCACTTTCCCATGGCTTTACAATGGATGAATGTCAATTGTATGGCCCACCTCAAAAGAGAACAAACATCTGGTTGTGGTGGCTATATCTCCTCTCATGCTCCCATTAGAACATGTCGCGCAGAAATTGTGAGAATCTTTCCCACTAAAGGACACATCCAGCTAATGTGTCTCCATCATAATCAAGCCTCCCATACAAATATTATCTATATCAGCAAATGAATATATGATCAGAAATAGTATGAAGAGAATGCTGAAGGTTTCATGTGGTGCAAGAAGGTACCAACAGCTTCCCAAACAAGTACAACACAATTTTACAAGTTGCTGCTTGATGAAAGTACAAGGAAAAATGTTTCTTCTTACATGGTTAATCATGCATGTCTCCATATGATACATGTTAGAGTGTATAAAATGGACATACAAGTGATGATAAAACATTTTCCCAAGGCCACAAAAGAGATGCCTGCCTCCATCATGTATATTGGCCCAATACAATTCATGGAGCAATGTGACAAGCTTGCCCTCTTGTGAAGCAATGCACTTCATAAGAATGGTAAGAGTGTGCAAATTAATGAATGCATAAACAAACTTCTCACCATATGCTGGAAGTAAGATGGTAAATGGGTCCATACATGAGTCCTCCATAGTGTTTTGGCATGCTATGAAGAAAAATGAACCATGTGTTGCCAGAAGATAATCCTCCTCATGCTTGGAAATCCAAGTTAAGAATAATATGCCATAGTGATAAATTTCTCTATCATCATTACCTCCACTCTGTTCATAAAGTGCAACAAATATGAAGTGATCCTAGGATCTATGGGTTATGGATCCACCATTTCTCTGCTGGGCATACTCCATCCATAAGGTTCTGCTCCAAGGTGACAGTGTTGTGAGCTCATGCAAATAAGCTCCTGTCAATACAAAGCTTTGTTCTTTGACATGCTCCTTGTCAAAAACTCCTCTAATAATGCTGCAAAAAATATGGAATACCTCCCAATATGGAAGTGCTTCCCAATAATCATCAAATACCAAGGAGATAGTGCCATCCCCTATTCCTGCAACATCATACAAAGTGTGAGAGCAAATCTTCCCTTGCTCTCCTAGAAACAAACCAAGCAACAAGACATTGTGTTGCCTCCCCATATCTCCATCATACCAATCATGTGATGAAGACACAATGAACGATATGAGTATCATATCAACACCATGCATCCATACTCTATGCTGCTCAATGATGCAAGTATCCAGCCATCTTTTCCCCATCCTCCTACTCTTAGGAAGAGTGTTTTCCAAGTGATGGCCAAACTATTTCAAGAGTAACTAGCGCAGCCAAGCCTCCTGTTGCTCGGTATCATAGTTATGAAAGTACAAGTGATGGAAAAACTCCTTCAAGAGTAACCATCATAGCCAAGCCTCCTGCTACTCGGTATCATAGATCTGCAGGTAGCTCCCTAGCTCCTTGCTCATCATCCACATCCACTCAATCACCTGTGGATTCCTCCTTCTTCTCCTCATCCTGGTACTCCTCCCATGAGGGCTACCTTCCTCCCAAATCAAATTCTTGTCTTTGCACTTCATGGGATTTTGAAATGTAAGCTTCTCAAGGATCAATGAGACCCTATCAAGAATCAAATAGGTGGTAGGAAAAAACCTCCCATCATGATGTGTATGGCACAAGGGATGTCCAACACAAGCATGAGAGATGTTATCCATCCTAAGATGTCCTCCATCTTCTATCTTCTCTTGTGAGAAGGGAAGAAAAGCATTGCATTCCATGGTGTGTCGAAGTGCATCTCCAATAATATCTCTCCTTGAGACCTCCCCTTCATCCATAGTCTTCCAAAACTAATGAGGTCTTGGATCTTAAAGTAGAAGTTTCTCTTTGAGCTGAGAGGGGCTCATTGAGAAAGTGTCATCTTGAAGGGAGAAAAGGTTTCTTACTCCAAGATGTCTACCATCAATCTTCAAGGCTTCAAACCCCAATCTCCAATGTGATGTACAATCCAACAATGGCTCATGAGAATGATGGCTTGATTCCTTCTTGAGCGTTTCCATGTTTCACAGCACAGTGCAACCAAGCTGCTCTATAGTAGCAATGAGATTTGACCCTTGGTCATGCAAAAGTAGATCTCCACATTGATCAAAATAATTTGCTGCAACAATGGAATTTGGAAATGTTTTTATACCTTGATGTGTATTTGGAACTTCTTGTAGGGCTACAAGATTCCCTTCCTCAGAAGTGTTGGCTGCCCCAACTGTTGATGCATGTGGCTGCTCCTCCATGAGAGTGGCAACGTTATCACAGGCCTCCCCAAGAGGTGATGTGATCTCTTATCTCTTTTCTCTTTCTCCGTCAAAGGTTTGGATGAACCCTTGAGTGAATTCTGCAAAATTTTCCGCCCTTGCATGGCCCAAGTGGGTGCACCACCAATCATAGGCTTCACCCTCCAAATGCAGCACTGAGATTTCAACAACTTCTTTCCCTACTACAGGATGTAGTAGGAAAAATGCCTCCAACTTTCTCACCCAAGTTTCTGCATTAGATGACCCATCAAAAGTAGACAACAAAAATCTATTGCCTTTGATTTCTTTTTTGCTGCATGGCCTCTTCTCTTCATTCAACTGGATGAAATAAGGAAAATCTAGAGTCTCCCTGAAGGCTCTAGGTTGAGATCTATACTCAACAAGGTAATCACTGAGAATCTGATGATCCAAGTGTCTTCCATGCTCAATATCTTCTTGATGAGAATAGGAAGTGCATGGTACTTGCTCTTATTTTTCGTCAATCTTCTTGACCTCCTCAAAGGTGGATGCATTTTCTCTGGATCTGAAAATAGATGAAAATAAACTCATCTTTTTCACTGTTCTGATCTTCTTGGGCTTAGACTCACATGAATAAGTGGATCCCTCATACATGGGAAAATGTGACTTCCCAGTAGTACGCTGCAACTTTGAGCTCTGCGTTCTAGATCTCCCATTGTTCCATCCTCCTTCATCCTGCCTGAGCTGACAGTAATCTCTGAAGGGCAAAGCTGCTCTGAAGTCTTCCCCCTTGGACTACCATTCTCGGAAATAATCTCCAAAGGGTATATGATCATGCTGCCTCACTTTCCTACTCGGTACTGGAGGTAAGAATGTAGGCATTGTGATAACTAGATACTAACTCCACAGGCTGAGCCAGAACTATGCTCTGATACCACTGTAATATCTCGTTTTTTGGGGATATCTCAAAGACACGGAAAAATCTCAAAAGCTATGATACCACTATAATATCCCGTTTCGGGGATATCTCTAAAGCACAACAAACTCCAGACAGAGATTGAATGGGAGGGCATTTACCGGATATGTCATCTCTAAGGAGAACGAGATCCGAAGGCTATCTGGCCCTTTCCAGACTCTGTCTATAGATCTGCTTGAAGAATCCCACTCAAAGGTGACATACAACAATAGACAAACGCATATATGAGCACACCACGAAGAGACAACATTTTTACAATGAGCTGTGAGCCAAGAATGATGTATAGTTGTGAGACAAGAATATGAATATATAGCCAAGAATAATTTATAGCAGCAAAAGAGTGTACAAGTCTTGAGGAAACAAACTCTCAAGAAAATCAATCCAAGTCTCAACAACACATGTACATGAACATGAAGAACACTGCTATTTATGCATAAACCCAGGCTATGAAAAATGCAATCTGTGATAGAATGCTGCTCCAAAATGACGACAACACATGGATATGACAATATATGGCCCAAATACAATAGGGGAGCAAGGCTCTAACCCTTATAAGCAAAAATATCTCAATCCTCCAAGGGATTGGCTGAAATACACAATATGACAAAAATGTCGGAGTTGCTGGGCAGCTACGGCAACTCCAAACTGAAACCAAGTAGAGAAGGTTGAAGATGACGAGCAACTGAAGTATACCTCCTCCAATAGATCTCCAAAGTGGAAGGCTGATCCTTACACTTGAGATCTTCCCCTCAAATCAACCTGCAAACCCTCACTACAGATACACCATAAAAATAACGCAGTAACTGAGAGGGACTGCGCAGTAGGGGCAGAATAAGTGTTGGCCTGATGCCAAGATATGCAAATCAGCTCCAATGTCTCCCAATCTGATCCTCCAAAGGAAAGAAGGACTCTCCCTCTAAAAAATAAGAGAAGGAAGTGGTGTCGTGATGACTCCACGGCAACACCCTACAACACAGTATTATGTTGCTGTAGCAATAATGCTATCCTAGAGGATGATGCTGAAAAACTAACCTTGCCCAAGCAGACACTCGAAGTCCCCCGGGGCTAAGGGTGATATCTCCGCACGGAGACACTCGGTGCACTAAACAGTGCAACAGATAGGCTAAACAACCAGCGTGCCAAATAAGACAAATGTCTCACTCAACAATCAACAACTCAAGCATGAATGAAATGAGGAGGCTCCTCCATCTTTTATAACATTGGTTTTCCCTCCAAAACCCAACTTGTCCTCTCTCTCTCTCCTCCACATCCTCATCCTTATCTGCGTAGAAGCTTGCAGAAGCTTCTAGAGTGTACATAGGCCCCCTCCTCCACGTGGTGTTGGGTCCCCCCTTGACTCCCACTTAAGTCACAACGTTGTGCTACTAGGTGGATGTCTTATTTCACTTAAGTGAGTTAGACCCTCTTCACTCACTTTTTATTTATTTACAAACTATAGACGGAAAATTAAACAAAATAGAATATTCCAATTAGCTGTCGCTAATTAGGAATATTACAAAACTATGTTTGAAACCGGTTTCATTTTTACACAAGCTTGAAATGGAAACAAACTATGCTTGAAAAAATAAGCATGCCCCCAGCGTGGTGAATCAATTCGAGGTACATGCCCCCCAAGCTTCGGTCCATATGAAAGGCAGATGGAGTGAAGGTTCAAATTAGGAGATCAATAGAAAGACTCGACTGGGATTTTACGAGATCTGATCAAAGACTCGAATTGAACAGGAAAGTGTTTCATTGTTTTAATGAGGTTGACACATTAAAAGAACTATCCTCAATGCCTTATTTCATTTTTTAAGGAGCTTGACACAAGAAAATGAACTATGCTTCGACCACCTTGTTTTATTTTTTAAGGAGCTTGACACAAGAAAACGAACTATGCTCCGACACCTTGTTTCATTATTTAAGGAGCTTGGCACAAGAAAACGAACTATGCTCTGACCAGCTTGTTTTATTTTTTAAGGAGCTTGACACAAGAAAAATAACTATGCTCCAACCAGAGCTCATCATGATGAATAAGAAGTCATGGCTTCCAAGAGTTTCGCACAGGATGGGAGAAAAACATATTGGAAATTAGGACCCAATGCCCCCAGCACATTATGCACAATGGCAGTGTCACTGATTGCGGGCACAGGATAGGTAGCCACATAATTAACCTGTGGCAGGGAGTATACAACCGATGGATAAAGACCCGAAAGGGACGATGGTGGACCAGATGTCATGCCAGGACCAAAGAATGAA
This sequence comes from Pinus albicaulis, assembly GCA_034641835.2. Classification (NCBI taxonomy): domain Eukaryota; kingdom Viridiplantae; phylum Streptophyta; class Pinopsida; order Pinales; family Pinaceae; genus Pinus; species Pinus albicaulis. The sequence goes on along the minus strand of CM076575.1, from coordinate 1,329,173,844 downwards.
AGCTGATCAATGGTCACGATCCAACTTTTGTGCGGAAAGTAGATCACACGAAAGAGGGAAGAGACAACTGCCCCCATGACATAAGTATAATCACACCCTAAGAGTAAATTTAAATCTAAGGGGCCTGGAATAACCATCACGTCTATATGGACGGTTTTCCCTCCTAAAGTAATAGGCAACTTCGGAAGGATCCCTAATGGTTGACTGGTTCCTCTATTAAAAGCCAACAGATTCTGGGTAACAGGCATAAGCGGTGGGGAATCAAAATCTTTCCAAGTAGTTGAAGACATAATACTAACAGACGCACCTTCATCTATAATAGTGTTGGGTACAACCAGATCAAAGGTTTGTACCATTATCTCGAAAGGCACATAAGACAGAAGGCGATATCCGACGAATCAACTCCAATCAAAGGAAGCGACCAAACTACTTGGGGGGGATACCATCGAACTGAGATGGTTGTCCCCCAGTGTTACCAGAGCAAGAGGAGCAGCCTCCGAGACGTCCATCATGGGAGTAGGAGGAGTAGTTTCTTGGACTGCAGGGATGGAAGAATCTTTCTCCAAGTCCGAAGAATCTAAAGAAACAAGAAGAACATGGGGGGAATGAGACCGACTCTCAACGGAAAAGACATGATGCACCACAGATGGGGTCAGATCGACTGATTCCTTAGCCAATGGTTGGTCAGGAATAGATTCCTAAACTTGAATTTCCAGGGGAGTGGGATCGAGCAAGGATGACGCTTGACCGATAATGGAATCAACTAGCGAAGAACTCGAGGAAAGCTTCTGGTAACCAGCTGGAAGGAAGGGTGCAGAAACAGTGGAGTTTTCCAACACTCTCTTGGCTTCATCCATATACGAACAAAGGTGAATGGGATGATTCCCATCACACAACTTACATGGATTGGTAATCTTGCCCTGTTTTTTATGAGCCTTATTAGGGCTAGTCAAAGTTTTGCCAATAATATGACTTCCAGAAGCTAAAGGCAATAGCAGGCGGCCATCGGACCATGCTTCAAGTACCTTGGGAATACCAGGGCAGTCTCGAAGAAAATGCTTACCTTTACAGAGCATGCAAGGGAATTTGACTTTCCATGGAAGCGTGGCTGGTTCTGCAAGGGAAAGTTTCTTAAGCGCAGTAGCTGTAGTATTAGCCTCTTGCTTATCTGACTTCTTCTTCTTGCTCTTCCTCTTCTTCTTCTTAGCCACCTGGTTACTGGAATCTAGACTTTTTCTAGGCGAAGTAGAAGAGGAGGATGAAGAAATAGCCAAAGAAGGGGAGAGTTCCACCTTAGAAGCAACATGATGTTGTTCAGGTGGAGGAGATGGCTGTACGGTGGACAGAACACTCGGGACCACCGAGGTCGAAAATAACCATACAGGAAATCCAACAGTTAAACCAGGCAGGGACAACGTTGCCATATAAGGAGCACCAACATTCCCAAAAGTAGGAAAAGGACCAAGATTCCCTTCGGAAGGGATTCCTGGGTTAGTGAACTCTGGAAATGTTTCCATCAGAAAAAACTTTAGAACAACACTCTAAGGAAACTAACTTTAACCAGGAATATTCCGTGGGCAGTTAATTTTTAAAACATTGAAACAAAATTCTACCGTTTCATATTTTAAGAGTCAAGAAACTGGCAAAAGGTGACTCTATCACTTTCAGGTTGAAAACAAGCATGAAAGGACAAGTTCTCGATGATCTTTTCAAATTTATGGAGTCATTAAAGATCGAAAATGACTGCTCAGGTAGTCTAGGTAAAAGGGTGTACCAGGTTCCCGTGAACTATCATACACACCTTGGTTATAAAATGAAAGAGAAATAAACCAAGGACTTGACGTACATGCAGGTAGTCTCCCCGAATGTTGTGCTCGGTTTATCACGGTTACAAGGCGGCAGACTCGACTTCCTACGAATAAAAGGATTGCAACCGAGAGGGGTCTCCCTTTATATACTCGATGGTATGGGGAGCACAAGTCCATACTAGCGCTGTCTAAAGCCAGATGGCGAGTGACAGCTGCTAGGCTTAAAGACGTTGGAACACATCTCTAACTTAGACCACTAAATATTGCGTTAAGTTTCAATGTTGCCTTAGCTTAATTGAAATAAATTTTAAAGTTGATCTTCAATTTACGTTTCAATTCCAAGGTCCTACCAAATGTTGAATCTCACAAATCCCTGAATGCAAGCTACATGCCATAAAATACCATTTCGTTCAATGAAGAGCTATCTATGAGAGAGTTAAGAGCTTCCAAGTGATAGCAACAGTATGAAGATAAAAACATCCAACACTGAATCTGATGCAAGCTAATGAAACTGAAAAGCTCTTTCCTAGAATTATATAATGCTAGACATGTGAAATATTTTCCAATTTTCACTATGCTAATCAAGAATGCAAAAGAATTTTTTTTTTCAATATATCAGAGCAAGTGCACTAAATGATATGAAAAATAAATCAAAACTCTAATTTTGAGAATGGTGAAGCAAGAGCTGAAACAAAACAATTCCTTCAACTCAAAACAAGAAAAGCAAGACTCAAACCAATGACAAAATCCCTCAAATTAAAGAAATATCTTAAAAGAGACCCAAACAAGCCATGTAATCTAGGCTTGGAGTGACAAGAGAAAAACTGAACGAAAGATAGTACACTCACTCAATTAACGCATTCACTCAAATGGATAAAATAAGCTGAATGCAAAGAAGCAGAAACAAAGTTGACTGGGAAACCAAAGACTCGAAACTCCCACGGGAGGTTCAGTAGGTTGAAGCACCTAGAAGACCTAGGGTTGAAGAGAAAAACTGACAGAGAAGGGAAAAAAACCAAAGGAAAAGGGTTGATCTCAGTCAAAATTGACTCTAAAGCACTCAACAAGTCAGAAAAAACAACCCAAGATCAAGGCTTAGGCTCAAAAAATCCAAAACCAAGCAAACCACAAACCCTACCAGGGTTGGCGCGGTTGTCTGGCTGTAATCTGCGCCAAACAGGGAATGGCGCGAGTAGTTAACTGGAAACTCGCGCCCATTGGCACTACTGTCAGGCGGTAAAACGCGCCAAGAAGGTTTACTCAGAAAAAAAAAAAGGAAAAATGAACAATCAGAGAAAGGTTTGATCTCAAGGGGGCTGAACAGGGGTTTCAAACCAAGCAAGATGAACCAGGAACACAAACTAGACAAATAGAAAGCCCAAACACAACCCAATGGGAGAGGGACTAACTCACACTGATCCCCAACGGTCTCGCCAATTTGTTGGAGAGGTAAATCCCCTCTGCGGATAGAGGTGATCCCACTAGCCCAAGAGTGGGTCTAGCAACAAACGAAACACGCTACGATATTGATTCCTAGCTACAAAAGACAAAGCTACAATAGATAGCCCACCTCAATTCCTACGCTGCTGTTGTCGAAGAAGAAGTGCTACTTCTCGTTCCTAGCTTGAAAGATCACAATCCTTTCGCTCACCGTGTCTGGACACCTGTACACATGCAGAGAAGAAACGATAGCATACAACGTAATAATTCGAACATGTAACTATCAATCAGTCAGAAAAGATTGAACTAAATTGCATTACACAGATAAGCAATACAACAATGGAACCAATAATATAGTCAAGCATATATTAAATACAAAAGAAAGATTACAACTAAGTTTCGATGTCGCGTTCTTCCTTTGGCAGGGCTTCCAGCGAAGTGTGTCTCACAAAGCTTGTTGGGAATTTGGACAAGGCTCTCTCTCTTACATGGCTCTCCTTAGCTTTGCTCTCGATAGTCGCTCAACTATAGTTTTATTCCCAAATTTTCAGCTAGGTTGCAAGTAGAGAGGGCAGGATTTTATAGAGGGGGAAGGAGAGGTTAGGCTTCCTATAATCATGGGGGAGAGTCCTATCTCTTAGGAAGGTTCCATGAGAGGTGGAAAATCACTTCCTAAACAAGGAGATCTGGAGCCAAACAGCCCAACCTCTTTTTGATGATTCATTCCGAAGTTGTTAGAATCGAACTTCCGCCTCCAATTTGTTAAAAAACACTCCAAAACAGGTCGGCATAGGTGCAACACAGGGACAGAGCGCTAGCTGGCATGCCCATTGGTGTATATTTTCCCCATTGGCGCAAGGGATGAACTGGCTACTCGCACCAGTGCCAAAACATGGGTTTTTGGGGCTTTTCTGAGGAAATTTTCTGAAGGAGAATTCTTACCCTTATGCAGAAGGATGCCATCAAGGTGTTTTCAGGACATTTTACTATTCATAGGTCACGGGAATAGTCCTCCAATGTACAGGACGAGGGATTGTAGGGATGGTGACAAAATGCTGTGTAACAAAACCCCAATCCATTAACCCTGTATTAAAACATAACCATAGTTCGCTTAAACGAATCTACAAATTACTATGGACAGAAAACCATGTGCAAAACCCATGCACAAAACAATAGTTAGGTCCGCTCACCTAATATAGGGTCAAAAAAATGAAAAAAATATTGGGGCGCTACCTTGGACCCTATCCATTGGGGATACCACCCCCTTGTGACCCCCCTGTTGTATCTCTTGCATTGAAGGGACCCCTCGCTTCACGCATGAGGCTAGTCATGGAAATAATATAACACACACACAAAATTCTCCCACTTGTTATTTTATTTCCATAGGGGGCCACAAGAGATCTTAGTCATTGGTCCAACCCTGCAACCCCCATTGTTTCTCTACACTAAGAGAACTTCTGAATGCTCACAGACTTTTTAAATGCATCTGAAACATTCTTCAAATTGTCCACCTTTACTAGCAACACCTTTTTATCCTAAACCATATCTCTCACAAAGTGATATTGAACATCAATGTGTTTTGTATTTGAATGATAAGCAAGGTTCTTACCCAAGAAAATTGCACTTTGGCTATCACAGTCTATGCACCAACCCCATACTTGAACACAATCTATGCAACCAAATTTCTTCCTTGCTTGCATGAGTGGATTCCATATATTCTTCCTTTGTAGTTGAAAGAGCCACTACAAACTATCTTTTGCTCATCCAACTGATTGCACCTCAAAATAGGCTAAACACATACCCACTTATAGATCTTCTTTGATCTATATCTCCAGCCCAGTCTTCATAAACAAATCCACGAATTTCCAAAACTCTGTCCACTCCTAGTCTTCCTTGGTAGCACAAACGATAATCACTAGTGCCACGCAAATACTAAAAAATCGCTTCATTGTTGTCCAATGCTCCTTCCCTGGTTTTGACATAAACATCCTCAATACTACTACTACATGTGAAATGTCTGTTCTAGTACATATCATTGCATACATCAGGATACCCACTGCACTTTCATATGGAACACGTGACATGTCTTCTTCTTCTTCTTTTGACTTGGGACATTGTTCAGCAGATAGCTTTACACCTACATGAATAGGAACCTTCACCGGATTACTATCCTACATATTGAACCTCTTCAATATTGTCTCAACATAATTCCTCCTGTTTAACTAGAGATTCCTCTTTTCTCAATCTCGTTTAATTTCCATGCCCAAAATATAGTTTGCAGCACTAAGATCCTTCATGTCGAATTTGGAGAACAATTGGGTCTTCAAATCCTAGATAATTTCTTTGTCATTTCCAACTAGCAACATATCATCCACATATAAGACCAAATAAATAACACATACACCAATTAATTTAAAATACACACAGTGATCCTCTTGCTTCTGGTGAAGCCAAGTCCCCGTATATAGGTATCAAATTTTGGATACCACATCCTTGGTGACTGTTTTAACCCATACATAGACTTTTTTAACCTTCATACCAGTTATTTCTTACCCTTCATTGCAAAGCCTTCATTTTTCTTCATGTATATCTCCTCTTCTAGATCCCCATGAAGAAATTCTATCTTCACATCCATTTATTCTACCTCAAAATAAAATGCAACAACAACAGATAAAAGTAATCTAATAGAAGTTACATTGGAAACAAGAGAAAAAATATCACCAAAATTAATTCTCGACACCTGGGAATAACCTTTTTCTACCAACTGAGCTTTGTATTTCTCCACCTTTCCTTATGCATTCATCTTCTTCTTAAAAACCTATTTTCTTCCAATGGATTTCCTTCCAACCGGAAACTCCACCAGATCCCATGCCTCATTTTTGTGCAAGGATGCCATTTCATCAACCATGGCCTCCTTCCAGAGTTTTCCATCCTATGAATCCATTACCTCCCTGAAAGTTTTGGGATTATCAATAATGATATATAAAGAAAAAATTGAAGAAAAAGAAGATGGACTATACCTTTCTGACTTCTTTCTTTCCCAAACTTATCTTCTCATAGCTGGAGTTTCTGGCTCTTCCTCTTCTATATCTTGTTCTATTGTAGAGTCTTATTCTTCCTCCTTTATCTCAAACTCTATCTTCTCAGGTTCCTTTGGTAGGACTTCATATTTAACAACATATTTCACCTCTCTAAAAGCCACATCTCGGTTGTACACAACCTTCCTTGTTTCTGGGTTCTAAAGCTTATAACCTTGTAAGCCATACTTATACCCAATAAAGATGCACCTTTCATATTTACTATCCAACATGGTTCTTTCTCCTTTGGAATATGTACACATGCATCATAGCCAAATACCCTCATATGTGAAAGAGAGGTTTTCTTACCAATCCATACCTCATTTGGATTCTTATCCTCCAATGCTAATGAAGGTGATCTATTAACCAGACAACATGCAATATCCACTTTCTCTACCCAGGATTCTTTTCCTAACCTGGTACCAGTAAGCATGCTTCTTGCCTTTTCCATCAATTTCATGTTCATTCTTTCTGCAACTCTGTTTTTCTAAGGTGTGTATGGAGTAGTCTTCTATCTTGCTATATCACAGTTATTACAAAAATTTTCAAATTACTTCTTGCAGAATCTCCACCATTATTTGTCCTCAACACCTTTATCTTCTTCTTTGTATGGCTTTCTACCAAAGCCTTAAATTATTTAAATATGTCAAATAATTTAGAATTATTCCTCAATAGATCGATATATGTATTCCTTGAAAAGTCATATATAGATGACACATAGTAAGAAAACTTACCTAGTGATGGAACTAACACAGGTCCAAATACATCACTCTGCACAAGCTCTAATATCTTGCTTTCCTTCTTAGCACCAAAGAGGAAACTCACTCAATTTTGCTTCCCATATACACAATGTTCAAATCGAAATCCTGAGATAAATTAGGCATACCTTCTACCATACCATTACCATGCAGTACTCGAAGGCCTTTATCTCTAATATGTCCAAGCGTTTGGTGCCATAACATGTTATTTTCTCCACATAACACTAGGCTTTCTGCTCCACTTTCAGGAACCACAAAACTGTTGCACCCATCAATGATAGTGCTACCTAGAAGCTTGTACATAGTTACAATCCAAACTCCCTACATCTATACTATTTCTCTCTAAACCATCTTGTAGGTATTTTTCTCGAACACTGTTTTTACACTTACATCATCCATCTTGCTTAAAGAAATCAGATTTCTAGCTAATGTAGGAATATGCAGAACACAAGGAAGTGTTCTATCCTTCCACCTTGCAACTTCAGCTTGCATTTTCCACGTCCGATGATTATAGCCTTCCTATCATACCCTAGGATGGCATCATCACCATCATACTTCTCATACTCGCAGAACCACTCCCTATGTGGAGTGAAGTGAAAGTATGCACTTGAGTCAATCAACCATGCCTCATGATCTACATGTGTATTTGAGGAAGAAGCCATGTACACATCCCCACCTTCATCTAAGGTGGTTTTCGCCTCTCCAGAAGGAGCATCATCGAATCCGTTTCCCTTCTTAGGAGATTTAGATCTACAATCCTTTTTGAAGTGCCCTCCCTTTCCTCATTTCCAGCACACCTTTACAGAATTTCCTAGAGATTTAGATCTCCCTCTATATTTAGATCTCCTACTTGAGAAATTATTTTAATTTCTTTTCTAGGACCGTCCTCGTACAGACAAGGCATATCCATTTTGGCCCTCCATATTTTTCTATCTCATTTACCCCGACAGCAAGGGTGAGACAATTTCATCAAACTTTAAGGTAGTTGTATTTCTACCTATTGCAACAACCAAACTATCCCACGAATCTAGTAGAGAATTAAATAAATTGATGCACTTCTATTCATCTAAGATTTTTATATCAACCGATAACAACTAACTTATCACAGTATTGAAGGCATTCAGTTACTCTGTCACCGAGTCTCCACCCTTCAACCTCGGGTTATACAACTTTTTCCGTAGCAACAATTTGTTCACCAGAGAAATATTGATACAAATTCCCTAACTTTTCCCATAAATCCTTCAACGTAGATTCCCCAGATACATTCAACAATACTGAATCTTGGATACAAAACTGTATTGTTCTCTTTTCTTTCCGATCCAACTTCTCATAGTATTCATCTAACATTTTCGTTGGTTTAGTACGAAGATCTACCACGATTCGTTGAAATTTATCCACCAGCAGATCCTCTATCTTGAGCTTCCACAACTCAAAAATCTAACCATTAATTTTTTTGATCTCTATCTTTTCATGACTGACCATCTTCTTTCACCACAAGAATAAATCTTGTAGACCTTCCACTAAATAGGGTCTACCATAGGCCCGAGAAAAATTCTTCAGCAGCAAAGGCATCCCCTTGAAGTTGAAATAACTATGATACCAAATGTAGGTTTTAACCCTGTACAGAAATGATCTGCAGACGAACTCTTAAAACATAAAATAAAAAATAGTGAGAGAATAAAAAATAAAACATATATACACAGATATTTTCCCCTGGATCCCAAAACCAATACTACCGGCTTGATTTTTCATTACATTCCTTTCAATGCTACAACACATATATATACATGTTGAAGCATTCATAAACCCCAATCCATTAACCCTAGATTATAACATAACCATAGCTCACTTGATCGGAACTACAAAATACCATGGAGAGAAAATTATCATGCCCAAAACCATATGCAAAACCCATGAAAAAAACCATAGGTAGGTCCACCCACCTAATATAGGGCCCGGAAAAAAAAAAATCCCCAGGGCGATGCACTGGACCCCATACAAGGTGGCTACCGCCCCCTATTGCACTCGACGCAATGAAGCGGGAGCGTCCCCCCTCCCATGAGGCTAGTCATGGAAAGAATGTAACACACACCCAACACAACTGTAGCTAAATCCATGAAATATTTCTTTTTCTCAACCATGAAACTAAATAGTCTCCAAAAAAGAAGCACCAACACTAGTTCTCTTACAATCATCTTCATCACCTTTGCAATCAACATCAATATAAATAGTTAATGAAAAATATTGACCTCTAGGGTTCCATAGTCCATTGTGGCTCTGAGAATTTGAGAATCCTATTGGCTTCTAGGAGATGGCTCTGTCTTATGGCTACTTGAAATCTTCCAACAATACCAATGCCCTACATAATGGATGGTATTGAAGTTTTCCAACATAATAGGCTGCTAATGATAGATCTGTATAGAGTCAAGTCCACGTTTGGTGATTCATCAGACTTGCTAAGATTGAAACTTGTAACCATTGGTGAGCTCACTAAAGAGAATTCCTCCATGCCAAACTTCTTCAATACCTCCTTCAGCTATTTTCATTGTGAGATAAAAACCCCTTTAGTATTTTTTGTAATATGCAATCCAAGTTAATAAGAAATCTCTCTAAGAATATACATCTCAAAATTTACCTTCATATCTTCTACAAAGTGGCATGTTAACAAATTTGAATCACTAGAAAAAATAATGTTATCAACATAAAAAACCACCACTATGAGTTTTCCATCATTATCTTTAACATATATATTTCTATCAGGTGTGCCTCTTTTGAATCCAAACTTGAGCAGGTAGTTTTCCAACTTGGATACCAAGCTCAAGGGTCTTTCTTGAGACCATACAATGCCTTCTTAAGCTTGAAACATAATTTGGTTCATCTATTAGTTGAAAACCATATGGTTGTTCTATGTAAACTTCTTCCTATAACTCTCGATTTAGAAAGGCATATTTGACATCCATTTGATATAATTTTAACTTCTTGAAATAAGAAAATTCCAAAAACAATTTAATTGCATCTAATATGGAAATAGGAGAGAAAGTTTCATCAAAATCCAAACCTTTAATTTTAGCATAACCTTTGCACACCAATATTGCCTTATTTCTCACCACTTCACCATGGTCATTTAAATTACTTCTAAAGACCCACTTAGTTCCAATGAAATTCCTATTTTTTTTTCTTGGTACAAGATCCCATATCTGATTTTTCTCAATTTGGTCCAATTCTTCATGCATAGCTTTTAACCAATTTTCATCTTGACTAGCTTGTGTAACATCCTTTGGTTGCTCCATGGAGCACATGGCTACATGTGCTTGCACAGGGGGATTAAGCAAATTCCTTCTTGTGTAACACATGTTTTTAAATCACCAATAATCTCGTCTGCTGGGTGGTATTCTTGCACATACCTTGAAGGATATTTGGCTTGAGGACTCGAGGGATCTTCATTTTATTCTTCTGAAAGTAAGTCATAGTTCTCCTCACCATTGTTGACTAGTTCATTAGAGCTAGCATTTAATAGTTGTTTGAATTCATTTTCAACATATTCATCCACTTTGACACCAATGCAATCAATAATCCTCTTTGTGTTCTTATTATAGCATCTGTTAGGGTCCTATAATGTATAGGATCACAAGGTGATTGAATATTTTCTCTCAGTTATATCATTGAAATGTAAATAATATTGCATGTTGCAAATGATTTCCAAAAAAAATAAATAGAAAGAAAAGAAAGAAGAAGAAAAAATGAAAAGAGGGTATTTAAAAAGAAAAAATAGAATAAAGAAAAAAAAAAGAAAAAAACATAGAAAGAATAAAAATAAAGATGAAAGAACCCCATGAAAAAATAAGAACAGAACTGAAAGTGATAAAAATTTAAATGCCACTACTTGATAGATAGTTTGGTTTCTTGAATAAATTGAATGTTGTGTGCAGCTTGTTCAAAATGCCACATCTTTGAGTCATTTTTTAGATCATACAGTTTAACCATGGTCAAACAAGTTTCAATTTTTGTCAATTAGATTGGAGAATAAACTTGGCTAAATTGTCTAATATTGGCTAATGTCAGTTGGGTAGATAAATAAGTTGATTCAATTATTTAATCTAGATCAATGAAAAAATGATATATTGGATTAGATTAGGTTTTTTTCCCCTCAAAGAAAATAAAACAAGGATTTTCACATTCAAATGCACCCTTTGATTGGTCAAAAATAGTCTTAGGTTAGGAGAAAATTGAGTTCAAAAAGAGTATAAGGGTAAGAATGTGGTTAATTTTACATGAAGGGCTCATTAGTACACTTTATCATAAGTTTTAGAAACTTTATTACAAATGCACTATTAGCCTAATGCTTGAGTTCATTATGCTTTTATCCTAAGTCATAAGGCATTTTGTATTTTAACCAAAGTTTTCCGCTGTGAAAATAAAGTTTAAAAAAACGAAAAAATTGTGTGTGTCATATTCAATGAAGTGGCCCACTTCAATATGTCGCTTGATCACTTCTCTGCTAGATCAATGATTCACATTCCTTTTCAACCCCCTTTCCATCCTAGCTTTACTCAAGGGGGGGGTGGGCAGGGGGTCCGAAATCGTTTTTCCTCCATATTGGACCCACCATACATGTCATCACTGCAACACTTCATAACCCCCCTCAAAAATCACTTACCGCCTTGAACCCCCTCTGAAATCCACCAAACCGCCTTCCCTTCCCACCATTTTTCCTGCGCACTCCCCTCCACTCACATCTTGAAACTTGGACTAGATTGTTACACCATTGAATACTTTCCCGGGATAATTGTTTGAATTCGAAAAAGACCTAGCGCCTCCAACGGAAATGCACCATTACCATAAAAACCCCTGCCGCACACCATTTTCAATACTTTTTCCTGCAGAATGCTCACTCCACCATCCTTTTCAAAATAGTGCCTATACATTAAACCTTCATATCCGACCAAGGAATTAATCAAGCACAGGGAAATCTAGTTTTTTCCACCAAAAATCATCTGACAAACAAAATTATTGGTATTTCTTCACCATTGCATTCCTTTTTCCTGCATTTTGATTAACAGAATGCCTCCCAAAAGAAAAATAGTGAAGATCTAATAAACCCGATCATTCCTGCCCCTATCGATCTTGATCATATTCCACTTGCAGAGAGAGATTACAAAATTACAGAGACTAAGTGTGAGTTAGAATTTTTCGAACTGTATTGTTGGCTCGAGGATAAATACATTGATCAAACAGATGAAATTGGACTCTAGGAGTCCAATTTTCCCCTCTACATCTTCCCTCAAACCCATCATTTTCCTAAATTTAGTAGGAAATGTCAAGCCTGGTATTTATCCAATCATAGAGCTACCATATCCCCAAAAGGGGAAATTCTATTCACCATCACTTCCAAAGCAATTGATCAGATGATGCAGGTCCCCACTATTGAAGCCAATACACATTTTTCTATAGAAGTCTTAAAATAACTGTATCAAAAGTTATATTTCTCCAAAAGAACACATATTTTTGATATTTTTCTACCTGAGAATGCCCAATTTCCCAAGAAGAATCCACCTTATTCTTCTTCCATGTTCCTTGATTAGGCCAAACAAATCATTTATGTGCTTTCATTTATTTTAGGTTATGATTTTGATGAGTGGATACATGAACCCCTCCTTGTTTTTCTATCAATTTTATCTACATATCAAAAGCCATAACTTGTTTTTAAATTTAGAAATTTTTTGGCTGACAGTATACATAAATAACTCCTAAAGTTATCGACTGAAGGAGTATTCAAGTATGCTTCCATTCTTGAATATATGTTCATTTAATACCGATCAGACATGTTCCCATGTTCGTTGCAGAAATTAGATGAAGAAGGGAACCCACAATAAGTGTTTTTTTAGACCTCTTTGGTGAGAAAAGATTCAGATGACTACACCTTGAAAGAATACATAGAACAGTTTATTCATCCAGTCACGAGCCTACTGACCAACAATGTAGAGCCAAGAACCAGTGAATAAATTAAGAAGATCTTGCACCTGATAGAGCAGGCCAAAATAGGAGATTGGTACCTTTACCAAAATTACACAAATATCAGGGTGTATGGGTGTGAGCTACCACCATATAAGATTCCCAAATACCACCCAATGAGAGTATTTTCCATGGAATATATAATACAAATGATAAATTTGGATGAAATTCATTTTGTCTCAGCAAAGAAGTCTCAGTTGAGAATAAAGACACTGGTTGGTCACTTTATTTGTAACATTAGGGTAGTTGGTGAAGACGCAAACAAGCTCCTAAAACAAATGAATGTCACTTTGAGCTTCACATGATATTATGAACTATTCGGCCTAGTATCCAAGCTGAGGGTGGCACAAAAAGCCACTCCTTATGTGCACACACAAAGACTAGAGATTGAAAGGTATATGAATTAGTTGGAATGGTCAGAGAACACCTTACAGGAAGAAAAGGAGCAACTCATGTCCACATCTACTCTACAGACTCCTACTCCTCAAGAGAAGACAAATAAGAGACAAAGAGAGGAAGGATCCCCTTCAGTTTTAGGAAGCTCAACAAAGTAATTCAATATAATATGCAGAAAGAGAACTAAAAGGAGTCCTAAGGCTGATTTGGAAGAAGAAGCAAAACAACAAGCTACCATAGTCATTAAAAAGCCACTCTCTTATGCACAATTAGGTAGAAAATTCATAGGTTCCCCAACAGCATCATCAATGTAACAGGATCATCAGGACCCAACCAAAACATCTGGGAAATTCATGGAGATAAAGAGAAAAATATTTTTGAGAAATACAAAGAGATAAAGCTCAAGAATGAGATCCTTAAAGGCAACACCTACACTCAATTCTGGAAAAAAAAATTCTAGTGCTCAAAGCAAGCTTCTATCAACCTTTGATACATAGTAGGGAAGAATGAAAATGACATTCTTACAAGCTCGGATTCCACATCCACAGACAACTGTTGACTACAAGAAGACCTCATTTTAATTCTATACAAAGGACATTCATCCCATCGATCAAATGGAGATGCATAAGAAAGCAGGAGAGATGGTGTTTTCTACATTAACTAACACTTCTATGAATGCTTCAAAGTTGCAGGTGTCTCTCAAAAATGTTCAATCTCAGCTAAATATTGAAAGGATTTCATCTCTCGTAAAGGACACCAGAATCAAGTCATTAGAATATCTGGTCATAAAGATAGGGTATAATCCAGAGAATTTCAAAGAAACTGAAGAGTTAATCAAGATGATAAATGTGGATATTGCAACACTTAAAAGGAAGATAAATATGCCAGAAACCAAAGACCCACATGAAAAATAAATATGAGAATCAGAGAACCAGAAGGAAAAAATGCTCAAGTTGGTCATGGAGCAGAATGCACAAATCAGAAATATGGAGACAGGTATGGATAGATTGAACAAGGAGAAGGAACAAAATTTACAACTGGCCATGGTTCCTTTGGATGCAGTACCCATCACATCAATACCAACTATAGGTACTTCTACATCAACAACACCTAGAGCACAACCCACTGATGCTGTTAGCAAATTAACAAAGTAAATGGAATATATGTCAATACAAAATGAAGAAATCTTGAAGTTACAGGGACATGTAAAGGCCTTACAGGAGAAGAAGAACAGAGGTGAAGCCTCACACATGTATGAGGCACAAAGGTCCCAAATATTGATGGAAAGGATACAACAACTAGGAAAAGAGATAGGTATGGGCCAAGCCTTAGGCCAAGAAAAAGAGAACATATCGTTAAACATCCTTAAGTTAATGAATGGAATTTGGCCTTTAGTGAAAATAATTTGTGAAAAAAATGAATTAATTCATAAATCCAAATAAGAAATTGTGAAGATCAAAGAAAAATTGAGTGATAAGCCCAATTAAGGCACTGATATTATTAGATTTATAAATTCTAAGAATAAATATGAGTTGGAGGAAATGGGATTTTAAGATAGAACATAAACAATACTTGAAGTGAAGAAGGTATTGACCAAAAAGAACCTCGTCTTTCAGGTGGAAGAAAAATGTTGGGGGTTGGAAATTGGTGTTAACAGGTTTTTTAACTGGTTTGAAGTATTAAACAACAAGGGCCTGCCATGTTTATTTGTGATAAATGACAAGTTGATCACCCTGTGGACTACAACAAGAAGTTGAGAGACGTGGCTAGGGACAACTCCAAGTTTGCAGGTATAAAGGGAAACCTAATAGGAAAATATTTTTTGGAGACACTGGAGAATTATTTAACCATACATCATGACGTAAATCACATCTTGGTCATCAAGCCCACTTTTTCCAAGTACAATGAAGTAGATTATATCTACAGGAGGGTGACTAAATTGTCAATTATGAATGAAGAAAGATGGGAGAAGTTGTGTGAGTTTCTAGATTAAGTGATTAACTCTATCTTTAGTCAGAGAAACAATAGTGCAACAAGGACCAAAGTGAAATATCATCAACAACTTCCTTCAAATTAGGGCCACCTCTCGAACAATTCAAACTTGCCCTATTAGTTTGTAATAGGAGATATAATTTGCTTTAGAATTTCCTAAAATATAGCGTGATCATTTATGACAGGAATTTTTGTAAATATTTTTATAAATACTTCAGTTTTCAAAGTATTGAGTGTTGATTTTTTCATTCCATAAGCTATTATACTTTTTCATTTGAAGGGTTGATCAGTAATAAAAGGACATTCTTCACAGGATTCATGTGTTGGACTATTTGGTGATGTGTTTCTCTCACTGTCTATGTGTTTATTTATGTTTTCATACTTATGTATTCTTAAACTTGAATTACTTTGCAGAAATTTGACGAAGAAAATTCGTTGAAACATATACTTTGATTATAGCTGTGGGTAATTTAAATGTTTTCCTCTAATATCAAGTTAAAGAATTCTTAACTGCTCTTTAGCTTCAATTGAATCTATTTATTTTCTTCTATTACATCTCATTTAAATCTAAAATATCTAGTTAGTTCACCTACCTTGCCCTGTGAAACTCCTTTGAAAATCTGAAACAGATCCATGCTAGTTTGCAGAATCCATAGCCCAATGGAAGTTTATTCATTAAATCAACTAAACCAATTAAAACAAATCACAAAAAATCAAACAAAAAAATGACCATTCATAACTAGCCTAAAATCATCAATACAACAAAGTTAAATCTGATATAGAGATCCCTCTCCGAGTTTAGGAAGGCTAGATCCTAAGCTCCAAAGTGGTTTTGTGGTTAACTCTGTGGTTTCTTCGACAACCTCAGAAATTTCAGAGCGATAACAAAGTGGCAACCATACTGTGGAAGAACACATTGCGAACTTTTGTAAATTCATTTCTTTGGTTAAAGAAATTTATTTCAGTAAAACTAATGTTTTAATTTTCAGAAATAATTGTTCAGAGGTTGTGCACCTTTGTAAATAATAGTGTGTGTGTGTTTAAAATTTTTAGTTCTGGCTCCTAAAAGAATCTACAATAGATCTCATCCTGATCCAGAACTTTCTCAAATTGTAGATGACCTTGAGAAATTGATTATAAAAATGAGCTTAGCTGAAATTCAGGTAAGTAGTAGTCCCCCACCCAAAGCAATCTCTCTTCCTGACGGTTTTGTTAATTTAGAAGATATTAAGTTTGACATACCATTCGAACACAATATATTTATAAATAAGTCTCAGAGTTTTGTTGAAGAAATGATGTTTGATCAATCAATTCTGCAACCCTTTACATCTGAAAGTCAACCTATTGAACCAGAATCTCATTTACAAATTCTCCAAAGTCTTGAAAAATTATAGGATTTAGTATCTGACCTTGTTCAAGTTGTGCATGAAGCTTACGTTCAACAATTTGTTGAACTCTCAACATTAACAATAGAAAAATCTTCCTCTTCTCTTCAATCTATTCATCCTACATTATCTATCCCTACTTCCTCCATAATCTCCACTACTTCTCAAATAACATCTCAAACAATGCTTCAACCAATAGTAGGAACTCCTACACCTATATCACTCATACCCTCATCTATCGTTCATCCACAAATATCAATCATGGCAGCAAGATATGATCCCTTGGTTTTAGCTGCACCTTTGCACAAAATTCCACAGGAATACCAAAATAAAATCCCTTAGATTGATGGTACTAGACCCATCACTTCTCAACAACATGTTGACAGAATGACTGATTTTTCTAATCTTCAATAAGTTGATGAGGAATATGTCAAGATGAGGTTGCTTGCTCAAATTCTAACCGAGGAAGTTAGAAAATAGTTCAGGGCCTTAGCATCAACCAGTCTTAATGATCTCAATGCTTTTGACCAATCAGTCCTTTGTAGAAGGGAGATAAAGAAAAACCATCTTTAGATCCTATCAGAATATGAGAACATTAGAAGGGCCCCTAGGGAGAGTCTACAGGATTATTGCATAAAATTTAATAATTTTTACAATTGAATTCTTCAAACATTAAACCACCTCAAGGTTTAGACCTAATGGTTTCGATGATGACACATCTTACCAATTAAGAGAAAGAAATACTGCAACCTTAGAAGAGATGTAGAGAAATGTTGTCAATGTAGATGAGATTTTGTTAGCCAAGAGAGCTATACTTAGGACTGAGAGGAGGGTGACAATCAAATAATAACCATCAACATCTACCTCTGATGCTAAGATACATCCCCTAGTTATAATGATGGAGAGAATAAATATTACTGATAGGACCCCTCCATGGGAAAATCAACCTGGTCCTCAAATTAGAAATCCTAATTTTAGGAGGAACCGACCAAAAATTAAACGAAGAGAACAAAAGAGACCATAACAACAAGGTTTTGAAAATGCTATCATGGAGGTTCACAGGGAGTACAACCTTAGAAGTAAGAAAACCACAAATAACCCTGCCAAGAAAGATGTTGAAACTAAAGGTAAGAAGAAAACAAATACTCCTACAAATAAAACTCTTGAGATTCTTCCTAAAAAGACTCTAGAAAATCCAACCAAGAAGACATTTGATATTTCCTCAAAAAAACTCAGGAAGAAATTCCAGCCACTAGCTAGCCAAAAGAAAACACCCAAAAAGATGTTGCTAAAAAACCAGATTTCATAAACATGAATAAAATTGAGACATCCTTCAATATTGAAAATGAGTTATCAAAGCTTAAAATACCCATTTCGCTAATAGAGATTATGAGAAATAATGTATATCAGTCCCAAGTAATGAAAGATCTCAACATAGGGGAAGGGGAAGATACAGTCAATTTGAATGATGACCAACCTGAACTTTTGTTTGGGCCTAAAGTAGATGGAAAATACCAAGAAGGAGGTGTACCTCCATTCTATATTAGCTTAAACATTCATGAATTTTTTTTTCATAATTCCATGGTAGATTCAGGAGCCTCACACAACCTTATGCCTAAGGCTATCATGGAGAAACTAGGACTTGACATCACAAGACCCTACACAGATTTGTACTCTTTTGATTCAAGCAAAGTGAAGTGCTTAGGCCTCATTAAGTATTTGTGTGTTACTTTGGCGCAAATTCTAGCCAAGAGTCTGGTGATGGACATAGTTGTTGTAGACATAACCCCTAAGTATGACATGTTATTTTCTCGCTCATGGGGAGGTAAGTTGCAAGGAACCCTATAGATGGACATGACCTTTGCTATTACCACTATGTTTGGTCAGTAAAAGAGGTTATATAGGGAAACACTAATGAAGTTCATGGTTAGTAGCTAAGAGGAACCCTATAACTATCATTTATACTATGTCCACTTAGACCTTGATTCATTTATACGGTATAATGATGGGGATATGGAAAAACACATTGCCAACTTAGAGACTAATGCCTATGAAATCGAAAAAAACAAGATAGAAACGGTGGAACATAATACACAAGATAGATCCCTTTGGAATATGGACTTTGATGGAGTTGTTTGTAAAGAAGAATCTGGGGAAGGATTATGGGTTTCAAACCCAAGAACTAACCATGCAGAGGGACATTCATATAGGCTAAATTTTCAGTGTACAAATAATATAGCTGAATATGAAGCATTGATACTAGGGTTACAATTATTGAAAAAACTTGGTGCTAAAATAATTTCCATTCATGGAGATTCTGAGCTCATAATAAAACAAATCAAGGGAGAATATATTACTAAACACCCCAAATTAAGAGCCTACAAAAATGATGTCCTAGATTTTTTGGAATTTTTTGAAGAATATGACTTATTAGTAATCCCAAGAAATAATAATGTTCTAGGTGATATTCTAGCCACTTCTTCCAGTACTTGCAAAATCCCTTTTCGTCCCAGTCGTCAATACATAGTGGAATTAAAACATAGGCCAACTATTCCATAAAATGTTAGATATTGGAAATTTTTTAGGAATGATCAACAAATTGAGATTTTTTAAAATCCAAGGACGAGTTTCAAAAATCCAACATTGATGTAGAGTGTGAGATGGAAAATAATGTATATGTAAAGTTTGATTTATAAAATCAATTAGGAAACCATGTAAATAAAGTATAATTACTAGAGATAGATCAAGAAACAGAGGAACTAAAAATACTCCAATTTAAAGATAATGCTTTACCCCAAGGATTAGTTCACTCAAAAGAATGGCTTGACTTTAATGATGTAGCCAAGAAACCAAAAATTGAACCCACAGGAGCTAAAGTGGAAGAATGCAACATAGGAAATGAACAAGACCCAAAGATGATAAAACTGTCTAAATCATTACCTCTACTGGAAAGAAGTAATATATCAGTCTGTTCAAAGAATTTATTGATGTTTTTTCCTGGATTATGAAGACTTAAAATCTTATCACACCAACATAATACAACAAAAAATTCCAATTAAAGAAGATCAGAAACCTTTCAAACAAAAACTTAGAAGGATAAACCCATTGTTAATGCCTTTAATTGAAAAGGAGTTTAAGAAAATGCATGATGAAAATATTATAGTGCCTTTGAGGTACTCTAACTGGGTATCCAATTTCGTTCCAACTAGGAATAATACAGGTGAAATCAAACTCTGTGTATGTTTCAGGAATCTTAATAAAGTCTCACTAAAAGAAAATTACCACTTACCGAAGATGGATCATATTTTACAAAGGGTAGTTGGCTCCAGTATAATTTCTCTTTTACATGGTTTCTCTGGTTATTACCAAGTTTTAGTTCACCCTAATGACCAGCATAAGACAACATTTAATACTCCATGGGGTACCTTCATTTATGTGAATATGCCTTTTGGATTGATGAGTGTTGGAGCTACATTTCAAAGAGTAATGGACATTGCTTTTGCTGATGAAATTGGTAGATTCATAGTCGTATATCTGGATGACATTACTGTTTTATCCAAAACAGATGAAGAGAATCTGTAACATTTGAGGAGACTATTTGAGAAGTGTAGGAAGTTTTGCATTTCCCTTAATCCCAAGAAAACACTATTCAACCTAGAGGAAGGAAAAATTCTGGGGTATATCATTTCTAAACAGGGAATCAGAATTAATCCCAGCATGATCGAGGCCATTTTGAAGATAATTCTTCCTAGGAATGTGAAGGAGCTTCAATCATTTATTGGTAAAATAAACTTTCTAAGAATATTTATCCCAAACATGGCAGAACTCCTTAGGAATAAAACCAACATGTTAAGAAAAGACACAAAAGTAAAATGGAGTATTTAGGGTAAACATTCATTTGACCAAGTTAAATAAGCTCTAATGAAAACACCTATGTTATTTGACCCTGACTTCAATAAAGATTTCATAATATTTTCATTTGCATCTGAACACATTGTTGCAACAGTCTTGTTGCAGAAAAAAAAATCAAGGACATGAGAAGCCCATTTATTTCTTTAGAAAGGATATAAGAGATTCTTACCTCAAATATAATATAATGGAGAAACATGCAATTACTCTAATAAAAGAGATTAAGGATTTCAGAGTATATATTATTCATTCTCACATTATTTATTTTATTCCAACCCCTGTGGTCAAAGATATCCTGACTCAAAATGGAATTGATGGGAAGAGAGGTAAGTGGATTGCCATTATTATTGAATATGATATTGAAATTAAACCCACCAAACTAATTAAAGGTTAGGGACTAACTAAGTTAATGGTTGAGTCTAATTTTCATGCTTTGGATATTAATTTTGTAGCTACATTGGATGGCCAAGAAGAGAATATGACTCCACAAATAGATTAGGCTTTTATAAACTCTCCCTGGTATGCAGAACTCATTTTTATATTACTAAATTTCTAAGCTCCTCCTGGTTTGACCAAAACAAAAGCTATATTTCTCAAACTAAAGTCTATGAAATTTTTTATCTTAGACAATGATTTGTATTTGAAAGATACTGGCGGAGTTCTACTAAAATTTTTGTTGAAGGATGAGGCAGATAAAATCATGTAGGAATTCCATGAAGGAGACAGTGGTGGAAATTTATATTGGAAACCACTATTAATCAGATCCTAAGAGCTAGTTTTTACTGGCCCACACTCTTTGTTGATGTCCATAAGAAAATTACTTCCTGTCATAAGTGCCAATTTTTTTAAGGCAATAGGAAACTACTGCCTTTACCCTTGAAACCCATATCTGTTGAAATTCCCTTCCAACAAGGGGGTTTGGATTTCATTGGAGAAATCCATCCACCATCCTCAACCAAGCACAAATGGATCCTCACAACCACTAACTATTGCACTAAATGGATTGAAGCCATACCCTCAAGACAAGAAACAAATGTTGTGATCATCAAATTTTTAAAAGCCAATATACTGTCAAGATTGGATGTCCCCGGAAACTTATCACAGATAATGCATCAAATTCAAATTCAAAGAAAATTGTGGACTTATGTAGTAGGTGTCAGATCACTCTAGGAAATTCAACTTCTTATTACCCTAAGGGGAATGGGTTAGCTGAATCCTCAAATAAGAGTTTAGCCAATATCGTTAAAAAAATGTTGGAAGAAAACAAAAATTCATGGCATAATAAGCTGGTAAATGCATTGAGGGATGATAGACTCATCACCAAGAAATCAATTGGCATGTCCCCATAACAATTATTTTATGGAATGGATGTTTTTTTTTCAACATCTTTGGGTGTCCTAGTTATGAAAATGATGCAAGAGTTGGAGGTGGAGTCAAATGATATTCAAAGAAGGATAAATCAGACCATGTAGTTGCACAATCCAGGGAACAAGTGTACAAAAAAACACAATTCATATAGGAAGGTGTCAAGAAAATATATGGGAGGCGTAGTAAGGCTGGTGATTTTCAGTTAGGGGACATTGTTTTAAAATGGGATCCAAGAAGAGAAGAAAAGGGTAAGCATGGCAAGTTTGACAACCTTTGGATAGGACCTTATATCATCCATGCCTACAGGGTCATAATGCATTTTTCCTCAAACAATTGGATGGAACAGAGTTACCTGGTGGACCTGTGAATGACAAGATGTTGAAACATTACTTTTCATAGTAATAGAAGTGTTTCTTGATAAACTCATTGTAAATATAATTGTCTTTAATTTTTTTGATTGGGTAACCTATTATCAGCAGTTGAAGCCCGTAGAGAAGGCCCTAAGCACCTGATTAATGTGCCACGATAGCTACTATAACAATGCAAAAGAAATCAGATGCAGAAAAATGTTGAAAGCATACCATTCAAGGCTACTAGTCAAATATTATTGGAACCTCATAGGGATAGTTTCATCCGTAGCGAGAGCCACTGATAGGGTCGTATGATGTATAGGATCACAAGTTGATTAAATATTTTCTCTTATTTATATCAAAATGTAAATAATATTGCATGTTTAAAATGATTTCCAAAAAATATAAAAATAAAAATAAAAATAAAAGAAAAAAGAATGAAAAGAGAGTATTTGAAAAGAAAAAATAGAATAAAGAAAAACAAAAGAAAAGAAAAATAAAAAAACAGAGAAAGAATAAAAATAAAGATGAAATAGCCCCATGATAAAATAAAAATAGAACTGAAAGTGATGGAAATTTAAATGCCACTACCTGATAGATACTTTGATTTTCTAGAATAAATTGAATGATGTGTGCAACTTGTTCAAAATTCCACAACCCCAGGTCGTTTAGATCATACAATTTAATCATGATCAAACAAGTTTCAATTTTGTCAATTAGATTATAGAATAAATTTAGCCAAACTGTCTAATATTGGCTAATGTCAGTTAGGTAGATGAATAAGTTGATTCAATTGTTTAATCTAGATCAATGAAAAAAATGATAGATAGGATTAGATTAGGTGTTTTTCACCTCAAATCAAATAAAACAAGGGTATGCACATTCAAATGCACCCTCTGATTGGTAAAAAATAGTCTTAGGTTGTGATAAAATTGAGTTAAAAAAGAGTAAAAGGGTAAGAATGTGGTTAATTTTACATGAAAGGCTCATTAGTGCACTTTATCCTAAGTTTGAGAAACATTATTACAAATGCACTATTAGCCTAATGTTTGAGTTCATTATGCTTTTATCCTAACTGAGAAGGAATTTTGTATTTTAACCAAAGTTTTCTGCTATGAAAATAAAGGTTTAAAAAATGGTAAAAGGTGTTTGTCGTATTCAGTTAAGTGGTGCACTCCAATTTGTTGTTTAATCACTTCTCCACTACATAAACGGTTGAAAGTCATTTTCAGCCCCCCCTTTCCATCCCACCTTTATTTGCAGGGGGGGCTTCTAGAATGTTGTTTTCCTCCCTGATGGACCCACCACATGCGTCATCAACGCGGCACTTCATATGCACCCCCGTACACAAACCACTTACCACCTTGATCCCCTTCCGAAATCCAATAAACCACTGTCCTTTCCCACCATTTTTCTCGTGCGCTTCCCTCCATTCACATCCCGACACCTGGCCTAAACCATTACTCCATTGAATACTTTGCTAGGATAACCGTTTGAATTTAAAAACAGCCCCGTGCCTCCAATGGAAATGCACCATTACCATAAAATCCCCTCTCACACACCATTTTCAACACTTTTTCCTACAGATTTCTCACTCCACAATCCTTTTAGAAATAGTTCCTATACAGTAAAGCTTCATAGTCGACAAAGGAATTGATAAAGAATAGGGAAATCTAGTTCTTTCCACCAAAACTCAACTGATAGACACAATTCTTGGTATTTATTCACCATTGCATTCCTTTTCCTACATTTTGATTAGGAGATTTCTTCCCAAAAAGAAAAATAACGATGATCTAATCAACCCAATCCCTCCTCCCCCTGTCGATCTTGATCATATGCCACTTGCAGATAGAGATTACAAAATTACAGAGGCTAAGTGTGAGTTCGACCTTTTCAAACTGTACTACTAGCTCGAGGACAAATACATTGATCAAACAGATGAAATTTGACTCTGGGAGTCCAATTTTCCCCTCTACATCTTCCCTCAAACCCATTATTTTCCTGATTTCATTAGGAAATGTCAATCCCGTTATCTACCCAATTAGAGAGATGTTATAGCCCCAAATGGGGAAATTCTATTCACCATCACTTCCAAAGAAATTGATCAGATGATGCTAGTCCCTCCTATTGAAGCCAATACACTTTTTTCTATAGAAGCCTTAAAAGTATTGTATTAGAAGTTAGGTTTCTCCAAAAGAACACAGATTTTTGAAAAATATCTGCTTGAGAATGCCCAATTTCCTAAGAAGAATCCACCTTATTCTTCTTCCATGTTCCCTGATCAGGCCAAAGAAATAATTTTTGTGCTTTCATGCCTTTTAGGTTATTATTCTGATGAGTGGATAGATGAACCCCTCCTTGGTTTTTTGTCAATTTTCTCCACAGATAAGAATCCCTCAATTGCTTTTAATTTCAATCAATTTTTGGCTAATAGCATACATGAACAGGTCCTAAAGTTACCAACTAAAAGAGTATTCAAGTATGCTTCCATTCTTGCATATATTTTCATTTACTACCAGGCAGACAGGTTCCCATGTTCGCTGTAGAAATTAGATGAAGAAGGGAACACAAAGTTAGTGATTTTTGGACCTCTTTGGTGAGAAAATATTCAGATGAGTACACCTTCAAATAATACATAGAACAATTTATTCATCCAGTCATGAGCCTGTTGACCAGCAATGCAGAGCAAGGAATCAATGAATAGATTAACAAAATATTGCACCTGATAGAGGAGGCCAAAACAAGGGATTGGTACCTTTACCAAATTTACATAGAGATCAGGTTGTATGGGTGTGATTTGCTACCATACAAGCTGACCAAATACCTCTCTAGAATATATAAGACAAATGGTAAATTGGGATGAAATTCATTGTGTCTCAGCAAAGAAGAAGCCTCCGTTCAGAATAAAGACACTGGTTGGTACCTTTATTTGTAACAACAAGTATACAAGCTCTTGAAACAAATGAATCTCACTTTGACCTTCACATGGTCTTATGACCGATTCGACCTAGTCTCCAAGCTAAGGATGGAACAAAAAACCATTCCTTATGTGCACACATAGAGACCAGAGATTGAAAGGTATATGAATCAGTTGGAATGGTCAGAGAATAGCTTATAGGAAGCAGACGAGAAACTCATGTCCACATCTACTCTACAAACTCCTACTCCTCCAGAGAAGAAAAAGAGAGAAAAAGAGAGGAAGGATCCCCTTCAGTTGCATGAATCTTGGCAAAGGAATTCATGATAATATACAAAAATAGAACTAAAAGGAGTCCTAAGGCAGATTTGGAAGAAGAAGCAGAACAACAATCTACCATATTCATTAAAAAACCACTCTCTTCTGCACAATTAGGTAGAAAATTTACAGGGTTCCCAACATCATCATCAGTGTCACAAGATCATCAAGAACCAACCCAAACATCTAGGCTAATTCATGGAGATAAAGAGAAAAATATTTTTGACAAATACAAAGAGATAAAGCTTAAGAATGAGATCCTTAAAGGTAACATCTACAATCAATTATGGAAACAAACTACCAGTGCTCAAAGTAGGCTTCTATCAGCCTTTGATACGAAGAAGGGAAGAATGCAAATGACATTCTTACAAGCTCAGATTCCACATCCACAAATAGTTACTCACTACAAGAAGACCTCCTTTGAATTTGGTACAAAGGAAATTTATCCCATCGATCAGATGGAGATGCATAAGAAAATAGAAGAGATATTTTTTCTACTTTGACTAACACTTCTATGAATTCTTCAAAGTTGCAGGTGTCTCTCACAAATTTTCAATCTCATCTAAAGATTGAAATGATTTCATATCTGGAAAAGGACACTAGAATCAAGTCATTAGAAGATCCAATCATAAATATGGGGTATAATCTAGAGAATTTCAAATCAACTGAAGAGTTAATCAAGAAGAAAAATTTTGATATAGAAACACGTAGAAATCAACTAAAAATTATAGAAACCAAAGACCCACGGGAAAAAGAAATAGGAGAATAAGAGAACATGAAGGAAGAAATGCTCAAGTAGATCATGGAGAAGAATGCACAAATCAGAAATATGGAGATAAAGATGGATAAATTGATCAAGGAGAAGGAGCAAAATGCACAACTAGCCATGGTTGCTTTGGATGTAGTACTGATCATAGAAATACCAACTACAAGTACTTCAACATCAACAACACCTCCAACACAACCCACTGATGTTGCTAGCAAATTAACAAAAGCAATGTAAGATATGTCAATAAAAAATGAAGAAATAAAGAAGTTGCAGGGATAGGTAAAGGCCTTACAAGAGAAGAAGAAAAGAAGTGAAGCCTCACGCATGGCTGAGGCACAAAGGTCCAAAATATTGATGGAAAAGATACAACAACTGGGAAAAGAGACATGCATGGTCCAGATATTGGGCCAAGCAAAATATAACATATTGTCAAACATCCTTAAGTCAATGAATGAAATTGGGCCTTCAATGCAGATCATTTTTGAAAAAAATGAATTAATTCAGAAATCAAAAGAAGCAATTGTGCAAATCAAAGAAAAATTGGGTGATTAGCCCACTAAAGCCACCGATATTATCAAATTTTGAATTCTAAGAATAAATATGAGCTGGAGGAAATGGGAGTTGAAGATAGAATAGAAACAATACTTGAAGTCAAGAAGATCTTGTCTAAAAGGACCTCATCCTTCAGCTGGAAGAAAAATGTCAGGGTTTTAAATTAGTGTTAGCTGATGAACACTTAGCTAAACTAAGAGGGGGGGTGAATCAATTTAGTACATTCATGGTCATTTAAAAATATTTTCTTTAAACTTATTTACACCTCCATTTCATAAGCAACTTATTATATAGTGAATCAGCAAACTTAATGTGTGGGCAGAAAGTAATAAGCATATTAAACACAATACATCAACACATAATAATCATGCACATAGACAATAGATAAGAGTGGAAACCCATAAGGGAGAAAACCACATTTTATATTGTTGTGATGCAAAGGCAAGCTCCAACTCCCTCTCACAACATATTTTCTGTAGGCTCCAACCTATAGGAGGCTACTACCTCAATTTCTGCAAGCTACAACTTGTAAGGAAGCTCCAACTCTAATATATTTTCTGCAGGCTACAACCCACAGGAGGCTCCTACCTCAACCAGCTACAACTGGCCATCTATCAAGCTCCAACTTGAAACAGAAGCACCGAATCCCATGTATTTTATGCAGGCTACAACCCATAGGAGGCTCCTACCTCAACCAACTACAACTAGACATCTATCAAGCTACAACTTGATATGGAAGCTCCAACTCCCTCACATTACAATAAAAATCATATTCTAATTTACCTGAATATCAGCTCTCTTTTACTCCTTCTTCACTGCTACCTTTTTAGCCTTCATATCTGCTTCATATCAACTTTGGATGTGCAAAACATCTCTATCTACTCATTCTCATTCTTCCACTTTGTAACCTCTCTTTGCACACTGATATTACATCTCTTATATAGATAACTCCCTGATTTTTTACATTCTATAGGGAATACAACATGAATAGGCCTGTATCTCTGCCTTCCAACCATTCGATTCCTTATACTTCATTCCAGGTTATTACATCAGAAATAATAATTACAACACCCATTGGAGTTTTCCTATGCCTACGGAGACTTGCCTTTGCATCACAAATAATATAAAATAATCAAGTAATTTACATTTACAGTTACAACAAGTATATTTCACTCATCCCTTTTAGCTCTTGGGTCACTGTGCATTTGTCCTTTTTGCTGATGTCAATGTCTTTTATGTTTTTGCAGTTATATCATAACAGTTATGCAGAAGTGATTTTTTCACAACTTGACCTAGCTGGAACGTTTCCATCAGTGACGCCATATCTCCTTTTGCCCGACTCTGCCTCTTCTTCTCATGCCCACAGTGTTCAACTTTCATCTGCTCCTTTGCTTTGTGTCGGGTCACTCACCTAAGTCTCCTTCTGCTGCATTTAGAATTTTGTTATTAAATGACCGTACTAACCTTGCAAGAGTATCGGGTCACTTGCTCGAGTCTTTCCTCTTGCGTTCAACCTTTCCTTTTAACTCACTGTCGCAATTGCATAGCACCATTATGCACTTAGAGTCAGGTCTTACCCGAGTCTACTCCCATTCAGATGTTTTATACACCTGCGTCTTTTGCCTGTGTTCAGTATTTTCTTCATAAAATAGACGTATCCAAAGAGAACCCTGCATCTGAAATATATTAATATTTACCTCTAAAATATATCACGTCTAGTCACATCTATTTCATTTAGGCTTTCCATAGGTTTTACGTTATAATCCTCCTTATCCTCCTCCGATGCGATTTAACATAGGAAATGCTTTACATCAGGATTTGAAATACTTTGGAGTTCACCTTTGAAACTACATCGCATCTGGGCTCTTTTTTCTCTTCGCATTTTGGTGTTTCAACGTGGTTCTCTTCCTCCTGAGCTTTGCGATTGTGATATCCAATTGGGTCCCACATCGAAATTTAAATCCTTTAGTCTTTGGCCTTGTAACTCCATTGCGTCTGCTCCTCATATCGCATCTCGCACTTCGGCAATTTAACATGATTCTTGAGCGCTTATCCTCCCGAGCTTGCGATGTGCAATATGCGGGTCAGGTCCATGTCATCTCTACATCATCATGCCACGTCACCTTGCCATGTAACTGCCACGTCACCTTCCCACGTCATTATAAATTAATTGCAATCTATGGGGTAGGGGCCACGTCATTTGCCACGTCATCTTGCCATGTCACTTGCCACATCAACTTCCACATCATCTTTCCACATCACTTCTTACGTCACTACATACGTCATCTTGCCATGTCATCTCAAATATTCCCATCACAATATCACAGTTTTAACCATATCACAATGTTTGCGATTTTTTGATTTCACAAATTGCTGCAAATACCTTATTGCATGTCACAATATTTAGCTCATAGTAGTAACACGATTCCTCTTATCATATGTGATATGTGATCACATCGCATCGCAAACCCCACTTCTTATCGCATCGCAACTTAAAACAATTAACTTGCGATAACTTAACATGTACATGTAAATATTTCCGATAGCGATGTGCGCTAACAATCCTATGGCCGAATGTGATATAATATGGATTGTACGTTCTCCTACTTTATGTTCGTGATATGATCTCGACCGTCAATGTCCACTTCACTCTATGACTTGATCTTAAACATCCATCTCTCAACCCTCAAGCCGGTTTGCCAACTTGACCCGTGCATTCATGACTTTCTCCATTTTCTGAATGCATTCATTAGTTTACTTAGGCACATTCATGACTCGACCCAAAATTTCTTCCTTAACTGCCTTTGCTTCCTTTGCTCCTTTGCTACCTTTTCTCCTTTGATTCTAATGTTGCTCCTCTCAGCTCCTTTGCCTTTACTAAGGGTCTAATGGTGCTCCTTTCCTCTCTGTTTCTCCTTTGCCTCTCTTTTATGCTTTCACACTGCATCATTACTTGATCTTCTCCTTTGCCTTATTGTTGCTGCTTCTCTTCTCCTTTGCCTTAACGATAATTCTGGTGCTACTCCTTTGTGCTCCTTTGCCATCAATGAAAATATTTCCAACAGTCTCCCCCTTTGGAATTGATGGCAACACTTACTCCAACACTTCATCCCCCTTTCATTTGGAGAAGAGTTTATCTTCCTCTGCTTGTTTTTCCTCCCCCTTTGACATCAATGGCAAGGGGTTATAAATTTTTTCAGTCTAGATTTTGTTAGAAAATTATATATTATGGAGCAATGCAACACATAAAATATGCGGAAAATACAAGCACACTAAACACATAAAACCAGAGAGACACAGATATACGTGGTTCACCCAGTTTGGGCTACGTCCACCCCAAACAACCAGTCCTTCCTTTCTATTATCTAGCAAAATGAAGAGACAAAACCTACAGTAGATCCACTGTAATATCCTCTGTTCTCTCTCACAGTCTCCTTATCTATTTCCCGCTCAGAGAATACACATACAATACACAGCCGCAATAAAATACCCTCATAAAAGCGAGGGGTTTCCTTATAGGGCAAAAACCCTAAACTAAACATAACTTCTACCGTCAGATCATTTGCCTAATGAACGACCCAGATTGACTAGAAATTACTATACTTTTACAAGGCAATTTTACATCTGTTTTTAGCTTCGGGGGCACTGCCCCTAAAACCCCCCGCTAGGGGGGGCTCCATAAAGTCGCTGCCACCATCTCCTGGACCCCCCACGACAACGATTAATTTACAGGCGGCGTTGCCACCCCATTTAAGGTACAGGGGTCCAATGCTGTGATACAAAGTAAACAAGATAATCAGGCTCCACACCCAACAATCTCCCACTTGGACACTGATTGTAGCAACTCTACCGCTTCTTCATTTGCTGGACAATGAATCCTCTTTGGACCTGGCTGTTTCTCATCTTCATCGTCATCCTTGAAGACCAATTGAAACTGAGCACGTTCTCAGTTTCTCCCTGGTTACAACTTTCGTTAGCATATCTGCAAGATTCTGGCTAGTGTGTATCTTTTCCAGCTTCAACTCTCCATCTTCCAATACTGAACGTATGAAATGGTACTTGAGATGTATGTGTTTAGTCCTGGAATGAAATCCTGAGTTCTTTGCAAGATGAATGGCACTTTGGCTATCACTGTATAACATGCCCATATCATGCTTCTTACCCAATTCACCCATAAACCTTTGTAACCAAATCATTTCTTTACTAACCTCTGTAGCAGCAACATACTCTGCTTCTGTTGTTGAAAGTGCAACAACATTTTTGATTTTTGAAACCCAACTAACAGCTATTCCACCTACAGTAAATACATATCCTATAATGCTCCTCTTGTTATCTCTATCAGTTGCCATATCTGCATCAATATATCCCTATAGAGCAATGTTTGAACCACCAAAGCATAATGCTTGATTTGTGGTACCTCTCAAATATCTGAGAATCCATTTTACTGCCATCCAATGTTATTTTCCTGGATTGTTCATGTACCTGCTTACAACTCCCACTGCATGTGCAATATTAGGCCTTGTGCAGACCATTGCATACAATAAGCTTCCATCTGTTGATGCATATGGAACTTTATACATATATTCCATTTCTTCATGGGTCTTGGGGCACATCTCCTTACTAAGTTTGAAATGGCTAGCAAAAGGTGTACTAATCGGTTTTTCATTTTGCATATTAAATCTTTTCAACACCTTTTCTATGTACTCATTCTGAGACAGTGTTATTTTTTGATTTTTCCTGTCTCTAGTTATCCTCATACCAAGGATTTGTTTTGCATCTCCCAAATCCTTCATTACAAATGAATTTGCCAATTTGATTTTGAGCACATTTATTTCCTGCATGTTAGACCCTGCAACAAGCATGTCCTCTACATACAATAACAATATAATATAGCTGCCATAATTTTTCCTTTTTAGATAAACACAATGATCAGAGTGACTTCTAGTATAACCTTGTTCAGACATAAACTTGTCAAATTTTAGATACCACTGCGTTGGAGCCTGTTTTAATCCATACAAGCTCTTCTTTAACCTGCACACCAATTTTTCTTTCCCTTTTACCTCATATCCTTCTGGTTGCTGCATGTATATCTCTTCCTCCAAATTTCCATGGAGAATTGCTGTCTTTACATCTAACTGTTCAAGATGTAAATCTTCCGCTGCTACAAGACTTAAGATAGTTCTGATTGAAGTCATCTTAACAATAGGAGAAAATATTTCATCAAAATCAATACCTTTCCTCTGTGCAAACCCCTTCACCACAAGTCTAGCTTTGTACCTCTATTTTCCCCCATCTTCTTCCTTTAGCCTGTAAACCCATTTATTCTGCAATGTAGTTTTACCTGCAGGCAACCTGATTAAGTCACAAGTCTGGTTATGCATTAAGGATTCCATCTCTTCTTCCATGGCTAGCTCCCACTTCTTCCTACTTTCAACTTGCATTGCTTCTTCATAACATTCAGGTTCACCAGAATCAGTCAGCAATAAATAATATAATGAAGGAGAGTATCGTTTAGGGGGTCTACTTATCCTGGTAGATCTTCTAACACCAATTCAGGTGTTTGAGGTGCCTATTGCTGTTGTGGTGGTTGCTGCTGCTGTGGTTGTTGATTATTATTATTTTCAGGCACCTTTACTTTTTCAATTATCTAATCAAGAACCATGTATTCCTTGCTTTATTTTTTCTGTTTCTTTTCTTGCAACTGATTCTTATACAAGACCTTTTCATTGAATATTACATCTCTGCTCCTAATGATTTTGTGATTTTCATAATTATATAAGCGATAACCAAAATCATTAACACCATATCCAATAAAGGTACATTTCTTTGATTTTTCCTCAAGCTTTGTTCTATTTTCTTTATTAAAATGGACAAAGGCCTCACAACCAAAAGGCTTTAAAAAAGAGTAGTTTACCTTTTTACCTATCCATACTTCCTCTGGAATACCACCATCCAACGAACTTGAAGGCCCTCTGTTTATTAGATAAACAACACTATCTACAGCATCTGCCCAAAATTTTAAAGGCAATCCTGCATGCAATCTCATGCACCTTGCATGCTCCATGATTGTTCTGTTCATCCTTTCTGACACACCATTTTCTTGTGGTGTTCTTGGAACTGTCTTCTCTCTATGAATTCCATGCTCTGAACAGTACCTATCAAACTCTTTGCTGCAATATTCACCTCCAATGTCTGATCTGAGACACTTCAACTTCTTTCCAGTCTCAATCTCAACCAAAGCTTTCCATTTCTTGAAAGTATCAAATACATCAGATTTATTTTGAATACAATAAATCCAAGTTTTTCTAGTTGCATCATCAATAAACGTAACATAATAGCAAGAGCCACTGAGAGATGATACCTGAGCAGGTCCCCATACATATGTATGCACAAGCTCCAATTTTTCGCTCTTCTTTTCTTTCCCAACTCTGAGAAATCTGACTCTCTTTTGTTTTCCATAAATGCAATTTTCACAGAAATCCAAATCAACATTCTTCAAACCTGGAAACAAATTTTTTGAGTGAAGAATCTTCATCCCCTTTCACTCATGTGTCTGAGCCTATGATGCCATAATGCTGCATCTGCTCCTTTGGAAGTTAAAGCATTAACAGTGTTAGAAATACCATTGCATAAATACAATGTACCAACCTTTTCACCTTTTTCTATTACCAAGGCTCCTTTGGTGACCTTCCAAGCTTTATCTGTGAAAGTTGTCACACAACCTTCACCGCCCAACTACCCTATTGAAATCATATTTTTCTTCAGATCTGGAACATGCCTTACCTCCTTTAGTAGCCATTGGTTTCCATTCTGTTGTTTTACAAGAACTTTACCCATTCCAACAATTTTACAGGGTTTATCATCACCCAAACGAACTTGTCCAAAATATCCTTGAACATCGTCATGAAAATATTTCTTATCAAGTGTGGCATGGAATGAAGCCCCTGAATCTACAACCCAAGAATTAGTAACATTTTCGAAAGAAAGAATCAAAGCATCTTGTAACACATCACCTGTCACATTTGCTTCATGATTGTTTTCTTGTTGCGCGTCTCCTTCTTTTCCATTCTAAGATCTACAGTCTTTCTTTAGGTGTCCTTTCTTTCCGCATTTCCAGCACACTATCCCTAATCTGGACTTGGATCTGCCTTTCCTTTATTTACTGCGATATCCCAAGCTCTTTCCTCTTTCCATTCTTCTTCCCCTAGACTCTGCACTCAAATCATTACCCGATGTCTCACCAGAGCTTTTCCATCGCATTTCCTTGCTAAGGATAGCACCGACAACATCATCAAACTTTAAAGTACTAGATCCGGAGACAGAGTTACTAATGGCCATTACTAAACCATTCCAACTCTCTGGCAATGAGCACAAGAATAATAGAGCTCTAACTTCATCATCAAAGTTTAACCCTACAGAACTTAATTGACTGGTAACTGTATTAAAATCATTTAAATGGTCTGCAACAGATCCACCTTCTGACATCTTCATATTAAATAATCGTTTCATAAGAAATACCTTGTTTGAAACCGAGGGTTTTTCATATAGTTTCACCAACGTCTGCATCAAACCCTCTGTTGTTGTTTCCTTCGAAATATTGAAGGCGACTGACACCGCAAGGCACAACCGTACTGTTCTGAATGCCTTTCTATCAAGAATGTTCCATTCTGCGTCTGTCATGGCCGTTGGCTTCTTTGTTTTTCCGCTCAATGGTAGGTACAGATCTTTCTGATACAGATAATCTTCCATCTGCATCTTCCACAGCAGGAAGTTTTTTCCGTTAAATTTCTCGACCCTAAACTTACCATCTTCCGCCATTGCTCCCACTCGAACCATGAACCCTTCTTTCCTACGAGTTTATCAGCCAAATATACCTTCGGCTCTGATACCAGTTGTTAGAAAATTATATATTATGGAGAAATGCAACACATAAAATATGCGGAAAATACAAGCACACTAAACACATAAAACCAGGGAGACACAGATATACGTGGTTCACCCAGTTTGGGCTACGTCCACCCCGAACAGCGATTCCTTCCTTTCTATTATCCAGCAAAATGAAGAGACAAAACCTATAGCAGATCCATTGTAATATCCTCTGTTCTCTCTCACAGTCTCCCTATCTATTTCCCGCTCAGAGAATACACAGCCACAATACAATACCCTCATAAAAGCGAGGCGTTGCCTTCTAGGGAAAAAAAACCCTAAACTAAACATAACTTCTACTATCAGATAATTTGCCTAATGAACGGCCTAGATTGACTAGAAATTACTATACTTTTACAAGGAAATTTTACATCTGGTTTAGCTTCGGGGGCACTGCCCCCGAAACCCCTCGCCAAGGGGGGGCTCCATAAAGTCGTTGCCACCCCCCGTGGACCCCCCATGGCAACAATTAATTTACGGGCGGTGTTGCCGCTCCATTTAAGGTACAGGGCTCCAATGCTGTGATACAAAGTAAACAAGATAATCAGGCTCCACACCCAACAGATTCCATCATTGCCTTACTAGAGTTCTACATAATAATTCTTCATTTTGGTCCACATACGTGGCTGGGACTACTGACCCATTTGGTGTGTAAGTAATGTTGGGAGAATACTTTGGGAGTCATTTCATTTGCATGTATAGTGCTGAAATGTGCTAGACTGCTGAAATTTTTGGCTAAAATATGGAGAATTTCTTCATCAGTAGTTATCTTCAACAACATTTGAGGTTCTTCTTTACTTCTATAATCATGGATGATGGATTGTCTCCCCCTAGAATGATGCTTCTTGTCTGATACTGACTGGTCGATTACATTGTTTCTCTTCCTCATATTGCAGCCTTTGTTGGTGATTTTTTTTTTCTTCTTATCATATCAGAGAGTATCATTTGTAGACACTATCCTTAGTTTGTCTCTTAGATATTCGAATGATTCTCTAGCAATAGGTTTTGTAAATATGTCTGTTGTTTGTTCCTCTGTTTGGACGTATTCCATCTTTACTCTTTTCTCTGCTACTTGTTCTCTGAGGAAGTGGTACTTTATTGGGATGTGCTTGGTTTTCAAAGGAAGCACAAGATTTTTTGATTTGTTTATTGCACTTTTATTGTCACATTCGATAGAAATAGGTTCAGTGATGCTTACCTTCATGTCTTGAAGAGTTTGTTTCATCCACATCACTTGTGTGCAACAAGCTGCTACTGCTATGTATTATGCTTCTACTATAGATAGAGAGATAAATGTTTGCTTCTTGCTTAA
The DNA here is from genome assembly GCA_034641835.2 of Pinus albicaulis. Lineage (NCBI taxonomy): Eukaryota > Viridiplantae > Streptophyta > Pinopsida > Pinales > Pinaceae > Pinus > Pinus albicaulis. The sequence continues at coordinate 1,329,137,555 of CM076575.1, read as the reverse complement.
CCATGCCACCAGAATTTCTCCCAAATAAAATGCACCTCCACTTGTGATTTTCCCTTCATCCACACAGCTGGCCCAGTCTATATCTGTATATGTTGTCAATGTGAAATATTTTCCTTTTGGATACCATAGGCCATAATGTGCAGTTCCTTTTAGGTATCTAAATATCCTCTTGATTGATAGAGAGTGATTTTGTTTTGGTGCTGCTTGATATCTTGCCACAAGTCCTACTACCAACATAATGTTCGGTCTATAGGGTGTTAGGTATAATAGACTTTTTATCATAGATCTGTGAAGTCTTTGATATACATCTTTAGATCCATCATCAGCACATAACTGTTGATCAGTGGTTGTCATTGATGTCAACCCAAGCAGCTTTGAGGGCTAACCCAATATTGCATGGGAATTTTGACTTACCAAATTAATATATTCTGGGTCAATAATGCTTTTGATGGTTTTCTACATGTTGAGATGTTTAGTTGATATGTGTGCATGTAATTCTTCACGGTTTGAGAGATATTCATGTTTGAAGTTTGTACCCTTAGTTAGTGGGCTAAAACCCCATGGGGTTGGGGCATGGGTCATTGAAAAGTCATAATTAATATTTTTTAAGCTCCTAAAATCCCTCCCACATTCACTTGTTGAAGCCTCTCTCAACCTAAGCATTTATATAAATTGTGATCTTCATTTCCTCCTTAGGTAAGGGATTTATCCATCTGAAATGGGTCATTGTGGAATTTGCGCTCTAATTGTTTTTTTGCGAAGGTTCGGAAGCTGAAATATTTATGAGGCGAATCTGAAATCCTGAGGAAGCTACTGTAAAAATTTCAGATCAAGGTGCGCAATATTTTTGGAGATATGATCTGTGGAAGTCAGGGTTTTTGCAGGCTCTTCAAATTCATCTCCAAGAAGTGACCTTGGTAAAATTGTCATAACTCTCTCTCTGAGTGCTTGATTGAAATTCCATATAAAAATTGGCAGATGGTGCCTGAGTTTTTAGTTTTTCTCTATGATTTGAGACAAATGAAGAAACAGTGACACGTGGCACGCCATACAAGTGCGCTATGCTGAAATAGACCATAATTAGGGCATTGTGAGAGATTAGGTATAACTCTCTCTTAAAGAATCCAAATAGGGTTAGACCTGTGGCATTGGAAATATGACTTAGAGGAATACTACAGGACCAAAAATCAAATATTGAGGATCTAAAATAGTAGAGATACACTAGATTCAATATCGAGCTCCTAGAAGGAAATAAAAAGCTAGATCATGTGTTGTCAAGGATTGCAAAGGACCAGACTTTCTACGATAGAAAAGCAAAGAAAGGTGCAGCAAAGGGTAGCATGAAAAGAGTAGAAACCAAGGTTCATAACAGCAGCAAGAAGTTCATCATATGAAGTCTTCAAGTGGGCAGCACTGCATACAATCATTGTAAAGGTATCATTGTACTTAGTCATTGTAAATACGTTATTGTACAAATTGTACTAGTGTCTATCTGCCAAGGGTTGAAGAGGCAGTGTTGGGAGGTCTAGGATCATCATTAGGTGGTTGTGTCAAAGTTGGGGTTATGGTCTAGTATATCTTCTTCTTCTACATCATTTTATATCATTGTAAAGTGGACCATTTTCCCTGGTACGGGAGTCCATTCTTCTTTTATTCTTCTATAGGGTGCTAGGGTGGTGCTAGGGTGAGTTGTAGCTCATTAGGTGTTGGGGCATCCGTTCAGTTGACTACTGAAGAATTTCGGACGTTGGAGCGTCCATCTAGTGAGAGCTGGAGAAGAATGTTTTTCTAGATTCTAGGAAGTTGGAGCTTTATTTTCAATTGGAGTTGAATATTAAAGAATTATTAGAAAAGCATTAGGTGGTTTTTGTCCCGGAGTGGGTTTCCACCTTAAAAACTGTGTGCATTTGTGTTCCTCTTGTTTGCTTCTATCATTGTACAAACACTAATAATAATTGAAGATTAACTAATGCTCTAATTGAAAGAAATACTGATTCACCCCCCCTCTCAGTATTTCCAACAATTGGTTTCAGAGCTTGGTTCCTTCAATAGCAGTTTAATAGCTGGAAGGAGATCATGGAGCATACCAAGAATGGTGTACCTCTATTCAATGAAAATAATTATGCACTTTGGAAAGGAAGAATGGAGGTCTATCTCTTGGCACAAGGTTACGAAGTATGGGACACTGTTCAAAATGGATTTACATCAACTACGGATGAACAAGGTAAGAAGAATTTGGTAAATGATGCAAAAGTAAAGAATATTATTATCAGTGGACTTATTGAATCTGCTTATCATAAGGTGTTGGGTTGTAAAACTGCCAAAAATGTGTGGGACAAGCTTGAGAATATATATGCAGGTGACTCAAATGTCAAAGAAGCAAAGCTTCAAATCTATAGAGAAAAATTTGAGCAACTCAGAATGAAAGAAGATTGCAACATTGCTGCATACTTTCAATACGTTGATGAAATAACCAATACTCTGGAAGGATTGGGAGAGCTAGTTGATGAGAAGACTATTATACGGAAGATTCTTAGAACGTTACCAGGGAGATTCAACCCAAAGGTATCGGTCTTAGAATACAGTGCAAATCTAGACAAACTCAGTAAAGAGGAATTACATGGAGTTCTCATAGCATATGAAATGAGACTTGATGAAGAAGAGGGTACTTCGCATCTAGAAACTGCGTTCGTTGCATCTAAGAAAACCAATAAGGATAAACAACCTTCAATTGAAAAGACATGCACCTGCAAGTGTGAAGAAAAGGGAGATGATGAAGAAGGTATTTTAGATGAAGAATATGCTTACTTCACGAGAAAACTAAAAATTGGTAAGGGACAATTCAAAGGTAAAATTCCATTGATATGTTTCAGCTGTAATGAGGTTGGGCATTTTGCAGCAAAATGTCCAAAAAAAAGTAATGGCAACTCAAAAAGAAAGAAAGGCTTTAAGAAATTCAACAAGCAAGGATCCAAAAGGAACTTTCTCTCTAAAGAAGATATCTCATCATCCGATGAAGACAATGATAGTGAAGAAGAAGCCAATGAGAGAGTATTGTTTATGGCCAAGCACAATAAACCCAAGCACAATAAACAAGAGGTATCAAACAACGAAGAAGAAGGATGGACCATAGAATAATTTTATGAGGAAGCAATCAAGCTTATAAAATATCTCAAGGCGGAGAAGATCCATTCCAAAACTCTTGAAGAACAAGTTCAAGGTCTCAAAATTGAAGTTGAAGAACACAAATGCATTGAAGATTCACTTCAAAATAAGTTGGAAGAAAGCAACCAAGAAAGGGAATAATTAGAAGCCGAAGTAGTCTCGCTGCGTGAGGAAGTGAAGAAAGGAAAAACTATCCAAAACTATGCCAACAGCTCAAGGGCATTGGAAGAACTCATCAACAATCAACGATCTTACAACGAAAAAATTGGCATCGGTTACAAAGAAGAAGAAGCAGGACCTTCTACAACAAAATACAATGAACCTATGAGATCTAACATGCATGTAGACTTCATTGGACAAGATTCGCAAGAACAGCCTTGGAAGACAATTCCTCGATGAAAATTTCCATCCAGGTACCAACATATTTTTTATGGCTACTGTTATTCATGTGGAAATTTTGGTCATAAAGCTGTAGAATGTCGCACGTACTCTAGGAACGAATACAATTCTAGGAGATCTGTCAAATATGAACCTCCTAGGGCTCAGCGAAACATCAATAGATTTGAACATTTAAGAAATAATATTGAATGTTATCGAAACTTTGGACACATAGCCAAAGACTGCAGACTTGAAAATCCTCCAGAAGAATCTTCGAAGCCACAAAACGAATGAACATGGAAGAAGAAGAAGAATGATAATTGTGCTCTCACTTTCAAGGCTCAAAAGAACAAAGATGTGTGGTATGTTGATAGCAGTTGCTCAATGCATATTACTGGAGATAGAAATAAATTTGTATCTCTGAAAGAGAAGAAGGATGGAACCGTGTCCTTTGGAAATGATGGATCTTCAAATGTTATAGGATCAGGTACTGTCAATATTGGAAGCAAAGATGCTCTAGCCAAGAATGTTCTATTGGTTGAAAACATGAATCACAATCTGCTAAGTGTTGGAAAAATATGTGATCAAGAACACACAATCCTATTCAAATCCATGAAATGTGAAATCAGGAAAGGCGTGTATGGTGAAATTGTGGCTACATCAAGTCAAGCTCCAAATGACATATATGTTCTGGATGAAGAAACTAAAGCATGTCTAATAGCTAAAGAGGATGATACAATAATTGGTAGCAATGATGATCGACTAAGTAAGAAGTTTGCTACAAAGGTGCAAAGTGAATTTGAGATGTCTTTACTTGGTGAGCTGACATTCTTCTTAGGGCTTCAAATATCTTAGCAAGAGAAAGGAATATTTATATGTCAAGCCAAGTACATGAAGGAAATTCTCAAGAAATTTAAAATGGAAGATTGCAAACCCATCCTTACTCCAATGGTAACAGGTTGCAAATTGAGCAAAGAAGACTCATATAAGGATGTGGATCAAAGGTTGTACATATCTATGATTAGTAGTCTTCTATATGTAACAGCCTCCCAACCATATGTTATGCAAGTAGTTGGACAAGTAGCAAGATTCCAAGCATCACCAAAATAATCACATATTACATATTCTCCAGCATTGGAATATCTTCGCCAGAAGCTTGTGATTCTCCCAAGTTCTCATTAGATTTTCCTTTTTCATAATATAAAGGGGGAGTGGAAGTAGATTACAGGTCTGCAGGACAGTTGTGTGTTAGGGGGAGTGGAAGTATGTACAGGTTCGCAGGATGGTTGTGTTTCAGGGGGAGTTACCCTTTGCCATTGATCTCAAAGGGGGAGAGAATGTTCTAGCAAGAGGTGTCATGATCACAGGGGGAGTACTTGTGTTGCCATCAATGCCAAAGGGGGAGATTGTTGATCAGCGGTTGTGATTGATGTCAACCCAAGCAGCACCAGGGGCTAACCCAATATTTCATGGGAATTTTTACCTACCAAATTAATATATTCTGGGTCAATAATGTTTTTTATGGTTTCTACTTGTCGAGATTTTTCCGTTGATATATGGCACACCATGTAACTCTTCATGGTTTGAGAGATATTCATGTTTGAAGTTTCTACCCCCGGTTAGTGGGATAAAACCCCATGGGGTTGGGGCATGGGTCATTGAAAAGTCATAATTAATATTTTTTAATCTCCTAAAATCCCTCCCACGTTCACTTGTTGAAGCCCCTCTCAACCTAAGCATTTATATAAATTGTGATCCTCATTTCCTCCTTATGCAAGGGATTTCGCCATCTGAAATAGGTCATCGTGGAATTTGCGCTCTAACTTTTTTTCTACGACGTTTCAGAAGCTGAAATTTTATGAGGAAAAGTCGAAATCCTGAGGAAGCTGCTGTAAAAATTTTAGATCAAGGTGTACAATATTTTTGATGATATGATCTGTGGAAGTCAGGGTTTTTCCAGGCTCCTGAAATTCATCTCAAAGAAGTGACCTTGGGAAAGTCGTCATAACTATCTCTCTGAGTATCGGATTGAAATTTCATAAAACTTGGTAGACATTGAACAGTATGTAGTTGTCTCTCTATCAATTTCAGAGCCAAATGAAGAAACAGTGACACGTGGCACACCGTACAAGTGCACTCTTCTGAAACAATCCATAATTAGGGCATTGTGAGAGATTTGGTATAACTCTCTCTTGAAGAATCCAAATTGGGTCAGACTTGTGGCATTGGAAATATGACTCAGAGGACTACTAGAGGACCAAAAATCAGATATTAAGGATCTGAAATAACAAAGATACACCAGATTCAATATCGAGCTCCTAGAAGGCAAAGAAAAAGCTAGATCATGTGTTGTCAACGGTTGCAAAGGACCAGACTTTCTAGGGCAGCAAAGCAAAGAAGGTGCAGCAGAGGGTAGCATGAAAAGAGAATCAACAAAGGTGCATAACAGCAGCAAGAAGTTCATCCTATGAAGTCTTCAAGTGAGTAGCACTACATACAATCATTGTAAAGGTATCATTGCACTAAGTCATTGTAAATACATTATTGTAAAAATTGTACAAATGTCTATCTGCCAATGGTTGAAGAGGTAGTGTTGGGAGGTCTAGGATCATCATTAGGTGGCTGTGTCAAAGTTGGGGTTATGGTCTAGTATATATTCTTCTTCTACATCATTTTATATCATTGTATAGTGGACCATTTTCCCTGGTACGAGAGTCCATTCTTATTTTATTGTTCTATAAGGTGGTAGGGTGGTGCTAGGGTGAGTTGTAGCTCATTGGGTGTTGGGGCATCCATTCAGTTGACTACTGAATAATCTCGGGCATTGGAGCATCCATCCAGTGGGAGCTGGAGAAGAATTATTTTCTAGATTCTAGGAAGTTGGAGCTTTATTTTCAATTGGAGTTGAATATTAAAGAATTATTAGAAAAGCATTAGGTGGTTTTTGTCTTGGAGTGGGTTTCTTCCTTAAAAACTGTGTGCATTTGTGTTCCTCTTGTTTGTTGCTATCATTGTACAAACACTGATAATAATTGAAGATTAAATAATGCTTTAATTGAAAGGAATACTGATTCATCCCCCCTCTCAGTATTTCCAACAATAACTTGCATCTAGTGATCATGGGAGTTGACACAGGTTTGCAGTTTTCCATTTGGAATCTTTTTAACATGTCTTTTAAGTATTTTTCTTATGAAATGAATATGCCTTTGTTCTTCTGTAGAATTTGAAGTCCTAGGTAGAAGGTAAGCTCTCCAATCATAGACATCTCAAATTCTGACTTCATCTATTCTGCAAATCCTTTTACTAATCCATCCTTGTTGCTACCAAACATGATGTCATCTACATATACCACTACAATTAAAAGTTCATTTTCATCAGCCTTTATATATATATATATATATATATATATATATATTGATGTCTACTCCTCCCTTCTTGAATCCTTGTTTTTGAAAGTACTTGTCCAGCCTAGAATACCATGCACGTGGTGCTTGTTTGAGACCATATACGACTTTCTTTAATATGCAAATGTAGTTGTGCTTATCTGCTAAGGAAAAACCTTCAGGTTGTTCCATGTAGACTTCTTCCTCTAGACCTCCATTTAAGAAGGCAGACTTCACATCCATTTGATATACCTTGAAATCATGATAGCATGCAAAATCTAGAAACATTCTAATTGCTTCCATTCTTGCTACAGGGGAAAAAGTTTCATCATAATCAGGTCCTTCGATTTGAGAGTATCCCTTACATACAAGTCTGGCTTTATTTATGGTTACCTGACCTTTTTCATTCATCTTATTCTTGAATATCCACTTTGTGCCGATGACATTTTTCCCAACAGGTCTTGGTATCAACTCCCAGGTTTTGTTCTTCTCAATCTGGTCTAATTCTTTTTTCATAGAATTTATCCAATTTTTGTCTTTGTTGGCTTCATCGAATTTCTTCGGTTCTATCTGTGACAACATGGCTAGATACACTTCCTCGGTTTGTAAGCTAGCTGTATTCTAGTTTGGACTCCTGCACTCTTGTCTCCAATGATTTGATCTTCTGGATGGTTCTTCTGAGTGTGTCTCGAGGGTCCTTTTGAGTTTATTTATATATCTTCTATTGTCTTATTATGTTCTTTATTTTCTTGATTCTCATCTTAATGATCATCTTGAGGATTGACACAGTTTGTACTTCTGGTTTTGTCGAGTAGTTCTTCATTGAATCTTACATCAATGATTTCCACAAATTTATTTAGTCTTTTATTGTAGCACCTGTAACCCTTACTCTTTGATGCATATCCCAAAAATATTCCTTCATCAACTCTTGCATCATACTTCCCCAATTTTTCATCATTATTATTTATGAAACACTTACTGCCAAAAACTCTAAAGTGCTTGATTGATGTCAGTTTCCCATGCCACAATTCATATGGAGTCTTGTCACAATTTGGTCTGAGACGAGTTTTGTTGAGAATATGAAAAATTGTGTGTACTTATTCTGCCCAGTATGTTTGGGGAATATTTCTTTCTTGCATCATGGCTCTAGAAATCTGTTGTACAGACATGTTTTGCCTCTCTGCCACTCCATTTTGTTGAGGTGTATCTGCAACTGTAAACTGTTGCTTTATCCCACATTCATTGCACAGATCTGCAAATTCATTGCCTGTGAATTCACCTCCTCTGTCTGATCTGATGCATTTTAGTTTACATCTAGTTTGATTTTCTGCCAGTGCCTTGAACATCTTCAATTTATCAAACGCTTCGGATTTGTATCTGAGAAGTGCCACCCACGTTAATCTGGAAAAATCATCGATTATCAGCATGAAATACGATTCTGCACCTGGTGCATTTGTTCTTGAAGGTCCACACAGGTCCATGTGTACAAGATGAAGAGGCTTACTTGTAGATAGTTGGTCTTTGGCTTTGAATGATGTGCGACTTTTTTTGACCAGTTGGCAGGACTTACATATGGTATTTGGTGGCTTCTTTATTGTAGGAAAATATCTGACAGCTTTCATTTTGCTTAGATTGATGATGTGGTCAAAATTTAGATGTCCCAATATTCTATGCCATAGCCAAGATTCGTCAAGTTTGTTGATGTGGCATGCTTCATTCTCCTCTTCCACTATATAAACATTACTCTATGTTTGAACACCTTTGACCAAGATCTTTCCTGTGGTGATTGACCTAACTTCACAATTTTGGGCTCTGAAAAGAACCTCACAACCTTTATCACAAATTTGACTAACACTTAACAGATTGGCTTTCAGATCATCCATAAACAGTACATCCTGAGCCTCTCCTCTTCAATTATTCAGGCTAACTGTGCCTTTTCCTTCATTTTCCCTGCTCTATCATTACCGAATGTTACATTCCTAGATTTCTTTTCATCAAAAGTTACAAACTTGCTTCAGTCTCCAGTCATATGTTTTGAGCACCCACTATCCACACACCATTGATTGTTCTAATTTTGAGAAATTAGAACCAGATCACACTTATTTATCTTCCTTTTCCATTGCATGCAGTTGTTTGTTTGGTAAATTTCCTAAGGAGAGGGATCACCATATTTGAGAGGACATTCGTGAGACTTGTGCCCATTTTTATGGCAACAAAAACATTTGATTGTATTTCTGAATGGATTATGTACACAAGTGAATCCACCATTGTTCTTAATTCCCCTTGAGTTTCCATACTCCAGTCTCCGTATATACGCTCTGCACTCCATGGCTTTATGACTGAACCTTTTACAAAAAAAACAATATCCATGGAAGTAGTATATGTATTTGGTAGAGAAAGTTGTTTGGGGATATAGTCATCTGGTCATATGAAAATTATGTCTTTGGAAGCCATTTGATCTGAGCTAGAATGTTCCTTGGCAGTTTACTCCTCTTGATTCCGAGGCTTTCCTTGTGGTGGGTTTTTTTTGCAGTTCATGAGGATTTGAATGGTTTCCCACAATTTTTTTCTCAGATTGATGGGAGTCAACGTTTTCTTTTAGGACAACTTTCACAAATGTAATATCTTTCTTATCCTCTGCCTTCGACTTGTTGGATTCTCCTTCATATCCTATCCCAGTCTTTACAAGAGGAGATCTTTGTGCATTTATAGACTTGTCCAATTGTTCAACACCTTTTAACTGCTGAATGTTGTTAGGTCCCTATATTACTAGCATAATCCCTTATTGTTGTTAGTGTAACCCCATTATTGTTATTATTGTACCCCTGTAACCCCCATATTGTTATTATTGTGCCCTTAAATTATTATTGTTAGGTCGGCTAGGATTACATTGTGGCCCCATGGACTCCTATATATAGAAATGAGGTTTTGTAATTTGTATCATCCAAGAATTTTTCATTCATGTCATGTATTGGAGGTTTCCCCCTCGAAGTGGCTTATTTATAAGGCGTTGATCTCTCTTTTCTTCTATTTTTGGAGCTGGTTTCACAACATTTGGTATCAGAGCTTTGGATTCTACGGTTTCACTGCTCCAAACAAGTCATCATGGCATTTTCGCTATAATTTTTTTTCTACAAAGGTTCAGAAGTTGAAATTTTTAGAATATGAAGCTGAAAGCTTGAGGAACATTGTCACAAAATTTCAGAGCTTGGTTCACAATATTTTCGGCATTATGATGTGTGGAAGTTAGGGCTTTTTGCAGGCTCTTGAATTTCACTTAAAAAGGTCATCACGGAATTTTCACTATAAATTTTTTCTACGAAGGTTTCGAAGTGGAAATTTTTAGACCGCAAAGCTAAAATCGTGAGGTATAGTGTCACAAACTTTCAGAGCTTGGTTTGCAACATTTTCAAAGATATGATCTGTGGAAATTAGGTCTTTTTTAGGCTCCCCAATTTCATCTGAAAGAGGTGATCGTGGGAAAAGCTTCATAACTCTCTCTCTGAGCATCAGATTGGAATTCTGTAAAAGGTCACTGGAAGTACACGGACTATAGTTTCCTGTCTATAAATTTTAGACTCAAAGGAGCAAACAGTGACACGTAGCAAGTCGTACAAGTGCGCTCTACTGAACCAGTCCATAATTAGGTCATTGTGGGAGATTGGACATAGCTTTGTCTTGAAGAATCCAAATTTTTCAGACCTGTGGCATTTGAAAGAAGCTTCAGAGGAATACTACAGGACCCAATTTCAGATATTGAGGATCTTCAAGTATAGAGATAAGTCAATTTCAATATCAATCTCCTCAAAAGCATGTCAAAGGTGTGTATTTTGTTTTCCGAATTGCATAAGTCTTGTTTGAAGAATCAAGTTGAATTGATTCTAAGGACATATTGTAGAATAGATATCGGTATTGGATTCTCAAATGGCCCCTAAAAATAATTCAACACCCATTAAGCCTTTAGAAGGCTCTACTATGACTCATGAAGATGAAGAATGGCAACATGACATATCAAAATTACAAGAGCAAGTGCAACAAATTTCTCTCTCGCAAAGAGAAACAAAAAATGACAGGGATGTTTTGAAGAAAGGTGTGGAAACTAAGATGGATGGTTTGAAGAAAGGCATGGAATATAAGATGGATGGTTTGAAGAATGGCATGGAAGCTAAGATGGATGGCATGGAAGTTGGCATGGAATCTAAGATGGATGACATGGAAGCTAAGATATAAAACATGAAGAATGATCTAAAAGAAGACATGGAAGGTTTGACAAAGTTGATACAAGTAATGTTTCCTAATGGTGAAAAAATAGTAGAGGAAACTCATGATGAGAACAAAATAAATATTAATCATGATTTCCTAAACTCTAATTTTGGAGGGAAGAACCACCATATTCCAAAAATGGATATGAGGAATTTTGATGGAAAGGATCCTATAACATGGATACTATGGATGGAGCAATATTTTGATCTCAATAATGTGCAAAAAACACAAAAGGTACGCACTGCAACTTTACATTTAGAACAAAATACATTTGTATGGTATCGATGGCTTTGCTCCCATAGAAAAATTGTCACTTGGTCAATTTTTACAGAGGAAATGATAGCACATTATGAGGATACAAAGAGCAACACTTTCTTTAACCAATTGATAAATCTCAAACAAAAGTGTTCAGTGGGGGAGCACATTGAGGACTTCCAAAAATTGAATATAAGGGTAACTAATATTCTAGAGGAACACGGGATTTATCTCTTCATAGGTACTTTAAAGGATAACATCCAACATGAAGTTCGCGTTTTGGAACCTAATTTATTGGAGAAGGCATTCAGGTTGGCAAGAAAATTTGAATGTAAAATTATGGTGACAAGGAAGCCTACCATTCACTTCTATAAAGATGGAAGTGTTGCTACTCCTAGATTTCCTCAACCTACAAGGTTGACACCACAACAATTGGAAGAAAAAAGAGAAAAAGGGCTTTGCTACAGTTGTGATAGCAAATACATTAAAGGTCATAAGTGTGCTGAGAAGAAATTATTTTACATAGATTGTGACGAGGAAGAAGAAAATGAACAAGAAGAGGATATACACCATGAACCAGGCATAGAAGAGGAAGAAATGAGTCCAACCATATCATGTAATGCATTGGCAGGAATTACCACCCCTCAAACTCTCAAGATATAAGGACATATCAAGAAGAAAAATGTAATAGTGTTGATTGATTCAGGTAGCACCCATAATTTTATTCATTGGAAGGTAGCCAAGGAATTGAATTGTTTCCTATACCCAACACCAGAATGTCAAGTGATGGTTGCAAATGGAGGAACTATAAATTGCTATGGAAAATGCCATAATATCAAGCTAACCATGGGGGAATATGTATTGACTAGTCCAATGCTTGCCATTCCTATGGGAGGTGCTGATGTTGTACTAGGAGTACAATGGTTACAATCTTTGGGGACGGTAGCTTTTAATTTTCAAGAACTTTCCTTGAAATTTTTTTCAGAAGGAAAGGAAGTTGAATTACGGGGTATTGCGGGGAAGCCAGGAAGGATAATAAGCTCTAATGTCATGACAAAGCTTCTAAAGAAAGAACAGCGAGGCGTAATTGCACAATTATGCTCACTAGAAGTTCCAACATCAAAATCAACTATTTCTGCAGATCTCCAACAAGTCTTGGACAATCATTCCAAGGTGTTTGAAACTCCCAAAGGACTCCCACCTATTCGTGATCATGATCATGCTATTCATTTGATTCTAGGAAGTTTTCCTCCAAACATCAGGCCTTATAGATATCCTTACTTCCAAAAGAGCGAAATTGAACGTATGATTGCAGAAATGTTAGAGGCGGGTATAATTCAACCCAGTCAAAGTTCTTTCTCTGCTCCTGTAGTATTGGTACACGAGAAGGATGGATCATGGCGAATGTGTCCGGATTATAGGGAGCTCAATAAGCTCACCATTAAAGACAAATTTCCCATTCCTGTGATTGATGAATTATTGGATGAATTACATGGAGCAATTTATTTACCAAGTTGGATCTTCGTTCAGGATATCATCAAATTAGAATGAAGACTGAAGATATTCCAAAAACAACATTTCGAACTCATGAGGGTCATTATGAATTTTTGGTCACGCCTTTTGGCCTTACCAATGCACCTTCTACATTTCAAGGGTTGATGAATTCCATTTTCAAACCCTTCCTTAGAAAATTTGTGCTAGTATTTTTTGATGATATACTAATCTACAGCAGGTCTTGGAAGGATCATGTTGAACATGTTGACGGGGTGCTCAAACTATTGCAGGAGAAACAATTATATGCAAAAACATCCAAATGTTTCTTTGGAGTACAAGAGGTGGAATATCTGGGTCATATTTTATCTCACAAGGGTGTTAAAGTAGACCCTAACAAAATTAAAGCCATTAAGGAATGGAAAGTCCCCACAACCATAAAGTAGTTGCAAGGATTTCTCGGGTTAACAGGGTATTATCGCAAGTTTGTTAAGAATTATGGGAGAATAGCAGCACCTCTAACAACATTATTGAAGAAAGATGCGTTTTCATGGACTCCTGAAGCAACTAAGGCCTTTGAACATCTTAAAGAGGCAATGTGCCTAGCACCGGTCTTAGCTACGCCAGACTTCACAAAAACCTTTATTGTGGAATGTTATGCCTCAGGAAATGGAATTGGTGCAGTTTTAATGCAGGAAGGAAGACCCATTGCTTTTGAAAGTCGTCCAATCAAAGGAAAGTATTTACAGAAACATATTTATGAGAAGGAAATGTTAGCAATACTGCATGCACTAAAGAAATGGAGAACTTACCTAATGGGAAGACACTTCAAGGTAAAAGCTGATCATGATAGTCTTAAACACTTTTTGGAACAAAGACTATCTTCAGAAGAGCAGCAAAAATGGGTCACAAAGATGTTGGGTTATGACTTTGAAATAATCTACAAAAAGGAAAAGCTTAATGTTGTTGCAGATGCACTCTCAAGAAAGAATGAAGAGGTGGAAGCATTGCTTTGTGCCATTTCTATTATCCAACCAGATTGGATAACTGAAGCAAGAGATGAATGGAAGAAGGACAAAGATGTATGGATACTCATTCAAAATTTGCGGCAAGATCCTAGTACATCTGATACATTTAGTTGGAAAAATGATTCCTTATGGTACAAAGATCGCTTATATCTTTGTAAGAATTCCCAACTAAAACAAAAGATTCTTCTGGAATTGCACACTTCTCCTTTAGGAGGACACTCAGGATTTTTAAAAACTTACCACAGGGTGAAGAAAGAATTTTTTTGGGATGGCATTAAATCTGATATTCAAAATTTTGTGGCGGAATGTTTGGTTTGCCAGCAGAATAAAGTGGAAACAATTAAGACCCCGGGACTTCTACAACCTTTATCCATTCCAAGTCAACGTTGGGAGGAGATTTCAATGGATTTTATCACAGGTTTACCTAAGTCCGAAGGAAAGAGTGTCATCATGGTGGTAGTTGATAGACTTACCAAGTATGTACACTTTTGTGCATTATCTCATCCATTTAAAGCAAGTATAGTTGCTACTACATTTATGGACAGAATTCAAAAGCTACATGGAAGCCCAAGGGTTATTGTGAGCGACAGAGATCCCATTTTTACTGGAAATTTTTGGACGGAGTTATTTTCTTGTTTGGGTACTCAGTTAGCTCATAGCTCATCTTATCATCCTCAATCTGATGGTCAAACTGAGATAGTAAATAAATGTTTGGAAGTATATCTTCGTTGTTTTGTATCTGATAAACAAACACAATGGGTCAAGTGGTTACCTCTCCCTGAATGGTGGTATAACACTTCCTTCCATACTGCAGCAAAAATGACCCCATTTATGGCACTTTATGGATATCATCCATCATCCATCACATCATCTTTAAGAGAAAATTTGAAGTTTCAAGAAGTGGAAGATCACATCAAGCATCAACAAGAAGTTCTCCAAATCTTAAAGGATAACTTGAATTTGGCACAAAATCGAATGAAACAACAGGCAGATCAACGTCGCAGCAAGAGAAGTTTTGATGTAGGATACTGGGTAATTTTACGGCTACAACCATACAAACGAATGTCCCTCAAGCAAGTTAAGAAGGATAATAAAATATCGCCAAGGTACTATGGTCCTTACAAGGTGTTGCAAATTTTTTTTACTATGGAATACAAATTGGAGCTTCCTGCTTCTTCACGAGTGCATCCATTTTTCCATGCTTCATGCTTAAAGAAGGTTATAGGTGAAAATATTCCAGTTCAAAAAATATTTCTAGAACTTTATGAGGAAGGAAAAATCATATTGGAACCTGAAGTGGTCACGGAAACAAGAACTTGAAAAGTACAAAATCAATCAATTTCAGAGTATCTCATCAAGTGGAAGAACTTACCCAGTGA
Source organism: Pinus albicaulis (assembly GCA_034641835.2). NCBI lineage: Eukaryota > Viridiplantae > Streptophyta > Pinopsida > Pinales > Pinaceae > Pinus > Pinus albicaulis. The sequence continues at coordinate 1,329,122,213 of CM076575.1, read as the reverse complement.
AGATTCTACATGGGAGGATGAGAAATTTATATAGAAGCACTCAAAGCTACTCGAGTGTTGAGGACAACACTTTTTTGAAGGAGAGGGGCATGTTAGGTCCCTATATTACTAGTATAGTCCCTTATTGTTATTAGTGTAACCCCCTTATTGTTATTATTGTACCCCTGTAACCCCCATATTGTTATTATTGTGCCCTTAAATTATTATTGTTAGGTCGGCTAGGATTACTTTGTGGCCCCATGGAATCCTATATATAGAAAGGAGGTTTTGTAATTTGTATCATCCAAGAATTGTTCATTCATGTAATGTATTGGAGGTTTTCCCCTCGAAGTGGCTTATTTCTAAGGCGTTGATCTCTTTTTTCTTCTATTTTTGGAGCTGGTTTCACAACAAATGTTCATTGTTAAATTAGTTTGAGCCTTTTCCAATTTCTTCCTCAGACTCACCACCTCTTCTTCGAATATTCCAAATTCCTGACTTTTCTCTCTTATTTGCTGCAGTAGAATGTATTCTACTTTCCTTGCTTCTTTTAGTTCAATTTTCAACTTAATAAAATCTTCAGAGTTTGGTTCTTCCTTTACATGTTTCAGAAGGATTTCCTTCTGTTTTCTAGTCTTGAGCTTGAGTCTATCTATTTCCTTTAGGGCACTCAGCAACTCCCCCTCAAGATCTACCTCACCTTCTTCTTCAAATTCTAGGAAATATTTCTCAAGCTCTTCCTTGGCCATCAAAATGAATTATGATGTTCCTTCTTCATTGGGGGATTCATCTGAGCTCTCAAATGCACTGCTATCTTGTTGAGCATAGAATGTTCTTCTATTAAATCTGTTCACTTTCTCCATATTGCTGAAATTTCTTTTCTCTTTCCCTTTTGACTGATTCTCTATTTTATTATGAGGACATTTTGAAGCATAGTGCCCCACTCTTTCACAATTAAAGCACTTAAATGAATTTTTACCATTTTACTTACCTGTGCTTCTATCAAATATTTTGACAAAATTGGCTTCTTCTTCATCAGAGCATGGCATGTACCTTCCTTCTCTTATATGAACTTGTTTTCTTTAAATGCAACCTCCCTCATGTTTGAATTCCCTTTAGGAAGTCTCATCTCATATGCTGTTAGGTTGCCAAGTAATTGGTTCCTGGTCAAGGTTTCCCAATTTGTTGTTTCTTCTACGACAGAGACCATAGGATTAAACCTGGGTGGTAGAGATCTCAATAACTTTTGTACTACAACACTTTCTTTAATTTCTTCTCCTAGGCCTTTCATGATATTCACAACTTCTGCAAATCTTAAGAAGAATGCAGCTATATCTTCATCTTCATTCATTTTTAATTTTTCAAACTAAGTTCTATGTGCTTGCAGTTTGGTCGTGTTAACCTTTGTATCTCCCTCATGAATATTTTCTAATGTATCCCAGATTTCTTTGGCAGTCTTACTATGCATTACTTTGATAAATTTTGACTCACTTAGACTGCTCAAGAGTGCATTCATTGCTTTTGCATTAGCTAGGAAATTTTTTTTGGCTTCTTTCTCAGTGTCAGTTTCCTTTAGTGCATATTTTTCTTCCACAAGAACCCAAACTTCTATTCCTAGAGAAATTAAGTATGTCCTCATTCTTATTTTATAGAAAGAATAGTTTGTGCCAGTAAACAAAGGGGCTTTATTTGTAGAGCTTCCTTCTAGGCTAGCCATTTTGGGGAATAAGGATCTCCTTCCAGTGGTTAAACTGATACAGAAGGAACTTCCTCCGACACCAATTGATGAACCCTTATCTAAACTGAGAGGGGGGGTGAATTATTTTAATACATTCATGGTCATTGAAAACTCTTTTCTTTAAACTTATTTACACCCCCATCTCATAAGAAACTTAATATATAATGAATCAACAAACTTAATGTGTGGGAAGCAAGTAATAAGTAGATTAAACACAGTACATCAACACATAATCATCATGCACATAGACAACAGATATGAGTGGAAAACCATAAGGGAGAAAACCACATCTTATTATTGTTGTGATGAAAAGGAAAGCTCCCACTCACTCTCACAACTAATTTTCTATAGGCTCCAACCTACAGGAGGCTACTACCTCAATTTCTACAAGCTAAAACTTGCAAGGAAGCTCCAACTCCTATCTATTTTCTGTAGTCTACAACCCACACGAGGCTCCTACTTCAACCAGATACAACTGGAAATATATAAAGATGCAACTTGAAATGGAAGCACCAACTCCCATGTATTTTCTACAGGCAACAACCCACAGGAGGCTCCTACCTAAACCAACCACAACTTTACATCTATCAAGCTACAAATTGATATGGAAGCTCCAACTCCCTCACACTACAAAAAAAATCATATGATGATTTACCTGGATATCAACTCTGTTTTACTCCTTCTTCACTGCTGCCTTTTTAGACTTCATATCTGCTTCATATTAGCTCTGGATGTGCACATCATCTCTATATTCTCACTCTCATTCTTCCACTCTCTAACCTCTCTTTGCACACTGATAATAAATCTCTTATACAGATAAATCCCTGATTGTATACATTCTATAGGGAATACGATGTGAATAGGAATGTCTCTTTGAGTTCCACCCATTCGATTCCTTATACTTCAGTTTAGGTTATTAGATCATAAATAATCATTACAACACTCATTGGAGTTTTTCCTATGCCTACGGGGACTTTCCTTTGAATCACAAACAATATAAAATAATCAATGAATTTTGTTAGTTTCCTATATTACTATTATAGTCCCTTATTGTTGTTATTGTAACCCCCTTATTTTTATTATTGTATCCCTGTAACCCCCATATTGTTATTATTGTGCCCTTAAATTATTATTGTTAGGTCGGCTAGGATTACATTGGGCCCCACGGACTCCTATATATAGAAAGGAGGTTTTGTAATTTGTATCATCCAAGAATTGTTCATTCATGTAATGTATTGGAGGTTTCCCCCTCGAAGTGGCTAATTGATAAGGTGTTGATATCTCTTTTCTTCTATTTTTGGAGCTAGTTTCACAACATTTAGTATAAGAGCTTTGGATTCTAGGGTTTCGTTGCTCCAAACAGGTCATCGTAGAATTTTCGCTATAAAATTTTTTATACGAAGGTTTAGAAGCCAAAATTTTTAGAGTGAGAAGTTGAAATCCTCAGGAACATCGTCGCAAAATTTCAGAGCTTGGTTTGCAAAATTTTCGGAGATATGATCTGTGGAAGTTAGGTCTTTTTGCAGGCTCCTGAATTTCACTTAAAAATGTCATCGTAGAATTTGCACTCTAATTTTTTTTCCACGAAGGTTTAGAAGCTAGAATTTTTAGAGTGCGAAACTGGAATCCTGAGGAACATCATCCTAAAATTTCAGAGCTTTTTTTGCAATATTTTTGGATATATGTTCTGTGGAATTTAGGTCTTTTTCAAGCTCCTAAATTTCATCTCAAAGAGGTGACCATGGGAAAATATTCATAACTCTCACTCTGAGCATTAGATTGCAATTTTGTAAAAATTGACTGGAAGTACAGGGACTATAGTTTCCTGTCTATAAATTTCAGAGCGAAAGGAGCAAACAGTGACACATGGCAAGCCTTACAAGTTCGCTCTACTGAACCAGTCCATAATTAGGTCATTGTGGGAGATTGGAAATAAATTTGACTTGAAGAATCCAAATCAAGTCAGACCTGTGGAAATTCAAAGAAGATTCAAGGGGCTACGTCAGGGCCAAATTTCAGATATTGAAGATCCGTAATCAGAGAGATAATTCAGTTTCAATATCGAGCTCCTCAAAATCAAGAAAAAGGTGTGTATTTTTTTTCAAATTGCATAAGTCTTGTTTGAAAAATCAGTTTTAAGTGATTCCAAAGGCCTATTGAGCATAGATATTAGTATTGGGTTCTAAAATGCCTCCTAAAAAGAATTCAACACCCATTAAGTCCTCAGATTAATCTACTATGACTCATGAAGATGAAGAATTGCAACATGATATATCAAAATTACAAGAGCAAGTGCACCAAAATTCGCTCTCTCAAAGAGCAACAAAAAATGAAATGGATGTTTTGAAGAAAAGCATGGAAGATAAGATGCATGGTTTGAATAAAGGCATGGAAGCTACGATGGATGGTTTGAAGAATGGTATGGAAGGAAAAATGGAAGGTTTGAAGGAATACATGGAAGGTTTGAAGGAAGGTTTGTCAAAGTTGATACAAGAAATGATTCCTAATGGTGAAAAGATAGTAGATGAAAATCATGATGAGAAAAAAATAAATGTTAATCATGATTTCATATACTCTAATGTTGGATTAAAGAACTGCCATATTACAAAGATGGATATGAGGAAGTTTGATGGCAAGGATCCTGTAACATGGATACTACAGATGGAGCAATATTTTGATCTCAATAATGTGCAAAACACACAAAAGGTACTCATTGCAACTTTACATTTAGAACAAAATACATTTGTATGGTATCGATGGCTTTGCTCCCGTAAAAAAATTGTCACTTGGTCAATTTTTACGGAGGAAATGATAGCACATTATGAGGATACAAAAAACAACACCTTCTTTAGCCAATTGATAAATCTCAAACAAAAGGGTTTAGTGGTGGAGCACATTGAGGACTTCCAAAAATTGAATATAAGGGTAACTGATATTCCAGAGGAACACAGAATTGATCTCTTCATAGGTACTTTAAAGGATAACATCCAACATGAAGTTCGCGTTTTGGAACCTGATTCATTGGAGAAGGCATTCAGGTTGGCAAGAAAAATTGAATATAAAATTATGGCGACAAGGAAGCCTACCACTCACTTCTATAAAGAGGGAAGTGTTGCTACTCCTAGATTTCCACAACCTACAAGGTTGACACCACAACAATTGGAAGAAAAATGAGCAAAAGGGCTTTGCTACAGTTGTGATAGCAAATACACTAAAGGTCATAAGTGTGCTGAGAAGAAATTATTTTACATAGATTGTGAAGAGGAAGAAGAAAATGAACAAGAAGAGGACATACACCAGGAACCAACCCTAGAAGAGGAAGAAATGAATCCGACCATATCGTGTAATGCACTGGCAGGAATTACCACTCCTCAAACTCTCAAGATAGAAGTACATATCAAGAAGAAAAAAGTAATAGTGTTGATTGATTCAGGTAGCACCCATAATTTTATTCATTGTAAGGTAGCCAAGGAATTAAATTGTTTCCTATACCCAACACCAGAATGTCAAGTGATGGGTGCAAATGGAGGAACTATAAATTGCTCTGGAAAATGCCATAATATCAAGCTAACCATGGGGGAATATGTATTGACTAGTCCAATGCTTGCCATTCCTATGGGAGGTGCTGATGTTGTACTAGGAGTACAATGGTTACAATCTTTGGGGACGGTAGCTTTTAATTTTAAAGAACTTTTCTTGAAATTTTTTTCAGAAGGAAAGGAAGTCGAATTACGGGGTATTGAAGGGAAGCCGGGAAGGATAATAAGCTCTAATGTCATGACAAAGCTTCTAAAGAAAGAAAAATGAGGTGTAATTGCACAATTATGCTCACTAGAAGTTCCGACATCAAAATCATCTATTTCTGCAGATCTCCAACAAGTCTTGGACAATCATTCCAAGGTGTTTGAAACTCCCAAAGGACTCCCACCTATTCGTGATCATGATCATGCTATTCATTTGATTCCAGGAAGTGTTCCTCAAAACATCCGGCCTTATAGATATCCTTACTTCCAAAAGAGCGAAATTGAACGCATGATTGCAGAAATGTTAGAGGCGGGTATAATTCAACCTAGTCGAAGTTCTTTCTCTGCTCCTGTAGTATTGGTACACAAGAAGGATGGATCATGGCGAATGTGTCCGGATTATAGGGAGCTCAATAAGCTCACCATTAAAGATAAATTTCCCATTCCTGTGATTGATGAATTATTGGATGAATTACATGGAGCAAATTATTTTACCAAGTTGGATCTTCGTCGGGATATCATCAAATTAGAATGAAGACTAAAGATATTCCAAAAACAGAATTTCGAACTCATGAGGGTCATTATGAATTTTTGGTCATGCCTTTTGGCCTTACCAATGCACCTTCTACATTTCAAGGGTTGATGAATTCCATTTTCAAACCCTTCCTTAGAAAATTTGTGCTAGTATTTTTTGATGATATACTAATTTACAATAGGTCTTGGAAGGATCATGTTCAACATGTTGACAGGGTGCTCAAACTATTGCAGGAGAAACAATTATATGAAAAAACATCCAAATGTTTCTTTGGAGTACAAGAGGTGGAATATCTGGGTCATATTGTATCTCACGAGGGTGTTAAAGTAGACCCTAACAAAATTAAAGACATTAAGGAATGGAAAGTCCCCACAACCATAAAGCAGTTGCGAGGATTTCTCGGGTTAACAGGGTATTATCGCAAGTTTGTTAAGAATTATGGGAGAATAGCAGCACCTCTAACAACATTATTTAAGAAATATGCATTTTCATGGACTCCTGAAGCAACTAAGGCCTTTGAACATCTTAAAGAGGCAATGTGCCTAGCACCGGTCTTAGCTATGCCAGACTTCACAAAAACCTTTATTGTGGAATGTGATGCCTCAGGAAATGGAATTGGTGCCATTTTAATGCAGGAAGGAAGACCCATTGCTTTTGAAAGTCATCCAATCAAAGGAAAGTATTTACAGAAACCTATTTATGAGAAGGAAATGTTAGCAATACTACATGCACTAAAGAAATGGAAAACTTACCTAATGGGAAGACACTTCAAGGTAAAAAATGATCATGATAGTCTTAAACACTTTTTGGAACAAAGACTATCTTCAGAAGAGCATCAAAAACGGGTCACAAATATGTTGGGTTATGAATTTGAAATAATCTACAAAAAAGGGAAGCAAAATTTTGTTGCAGATGAACTGTCAAGAAAGAATGAAGAGGTGGAAGCATTGCTTTGTGCCATTTCTATAACCTTTATCCATTCCAAGTCAACGTTGGGAGGAGATTTCAATGGATTTTATTACATGTTTACCTAAGTCCGAAGGAGAGAGTGTCATCACGGTGGCATTTGATAGACTTACCAAGTATGCACACTTTTGTGCATTATCTCATCCATTTAAAGCAAGTACAGTTGCTATTACATTTATGGACACAATTCAAAAGCTACATGGGAACCCAAGGGTTATTGTGAGCGACAGAGATCCCATTTTTACTTGAAATTTTTGGACGGATTTATTTTCTTGTTTTGGTACTCAATTAGCTCATAGCTCATCTTATCATCCTCAATCCAATGGTGAAACTAAGGTAGTAAATAAATGTTTGGAAGGATATCTTCGTTGTTTTGTATTTGATAAACAAACACAATGGGTCAAGTGGTTACCTCTCGTTGAATGGTGGTATAACACTTCCTTCCATACTGTAGCAAAAATGACTCAATTTATGGAACTTTATGGATATCATCCACCATCCATCACATCATATTTAAGAGAAAATTTGAAGGTTCAAGCAGTGGAATATCACATCGAGCATGAACAAGAAGTTCTCCAACTCTTAAATGATAACCTGAATTTGGCACAAAATCGAATGAAACAACAGGCAGATCAATATCGCAGTGAGAGAAGTTTTTATGTAGGAGACTGGGTATTTTTACGGCTACAGCCATACAAACAAATGTCCCTCAAGCAAGCTAAGAAGGATAATAAATTATCACCAAAGTAATATGGTCCTTACAATGTGTTGCAAAAGATTGGTACTATGGCATCCAAATAGGAGCTTCCTGCTTCTTCACGAATGCATCCAGTTTTCCATGTTTCATGTTTAAAGAAGGTTATAGGTGAAAATATTCCAGTTCAAACAATATTTCCAGAACTTGATGAGGAAGGAAAAATCATATTGGAACCTGAAGCGGTCATGGAAACAAGAACTCGAAAGCTACGAAATCGATCAATTTCATAGTATCTCATCAAGTGGAAGAACTTACCCACTGAAGATTCTACATGGGAGGATGAAAATTTTATACAGAAGCACCCAGAGCTACTCAAGCATTGACGACAACACTTTTTTGAAGGAGAGGGGAATGTTAGGTCACTATATTACTATTATAGTCCCTTATTGTTGTTATTGTAACCCCCTTATTGTTATTATTGTACCCCTGTAACCCCCATATTGTTATTATTGTGTCCTTAAATTATTATTGTTAGGTCGGATAGGATTACATTGTGGCCCCACTAGGATTACATTGGGCCCCATGGACTCCCATATATAGAAAGGAGGTTTTGTAATTTGTATCATCCAAGAATTGTTCATTCATGTAATGTATTGGAGGTTGCCTCCTCGAAGTGGCTTATTTCTAAGGCGTTGATATCTCTTTTCTTCTATTTTTGGAGCCGGTTTCACAACAAATTTACATTTACAGTTACAACAAGTATATTTCACTCAGCCCTTTCATCTGTTGGATCATTATGCATTATTCCTTTCTGCTGATGTCACTGTATTTTATGTTTTTGCAGTTATATCATAATAGTTCTGCACAAACGCTTTTTTCCTGACTTGACCCAGCTTTCACATTTCCATTAGTTCCACCATATCTCCTTTTGCCCGATTCTGCCTCTTCTGCTCGTGCCCACAATGTTGAACCTTCACCTGCTCCTTTGCTCTGTGCTGGGTCACTTACTCGAGTCTCCTTCTGCTACGTTCAGACTTTTTTTTATTAAATGACCTCACTAACCTTGCATGAGTATCGGGTCACTTTCCCGAGTCTTTCCTCTTGCGTTCAACCTTTCCTTTTAACTCACTACTGCAACCACATAACACCATTCTACACTTAGATTTGGGTCTTACCGAGTCTACTCTAGTTGATATTCTTTATACACCTGAGGATTTTTCCCGCATTTAGTCTTTTCTTTGTAAAACATGTGTATCCACAGAGAACCCTCGATCTAAAATATATTAATATTTACCTCTGAACAATATCGACTCATTCATTACTTTACTTAGGCATGTTCATGACTCGACCCAAACTTACTACCTTTTCTCCTTTTTTGCCTTAACTGCCTTTGTTGCCTTTGCTCCTTTGCTGCCTTAATTTCCTTTGCTTCCTTTGCTCTTTTTCCTTTGCTAATCGTCTAATGCTTCTCCTTGCCTCTCTGCTACTCCTTTGCCTCTCTTTTATGATTTCTCACTGCATCATTGCTTGATCTTCTCCTTTTCCTTATTGTTGCTACTTCTCTGCTCCTTTGCCTCAATGATAATTCTAGTGTTGCTCCTTTGTGCTCCTGTGCCATCAATCAAAATATTTCCAACATTAATAAGTTTTTCAATAGGTTTGAAGTACTAAACAAAAGGTCATACCAAATTTATTTGTGATAAATGATAAGTTTATCACCCTAGAGGACTACAAATAGAAATTGAGAGAGGTGGCTAAGAACATCTCCAAGTTGGTGTTGAGAATTTGTAGGGCTTGTGATTAATTCAAAAATTCTCTTCTAGATAATTAATTGTGAGCTTGCTTATGTCTTCTTAGTTAATTCTTCATCAAGTCAATTAACAAAGTACTTATACATAACAGATTTTTCTTGTAACTGAATATCTTGCAATGTGGTTAGGAAGGTAAATCTTGATTTACCTTCCTTACCTTTTATCTTTAGGTCATTGTCTTTACTTAGACAATTTCTTACACTAGATACTTTAGAGCTCAAGAATGTATTCCCTTGTATCCTCTTGCACTTATTTGTAGATCAGCCTTATAGCTCTGGACTTATGTTCCTAGATGCACTTATCGAAATTTTCCCTTTTCTACACTTATCCGAAGTTTTTCCTCCGCATTATTTGTTCCTTATTTCACACTGTCTTACCTCAAACTTGTCCGCAAATACAATGCTGTCCACCTCAGATTCTATCCGCTGTCCACCTCAGATTCTATCCGCATTCAACTTAGTTCTTAGGTCTGCTCCTTTTAAACATTGTCACCTTTAGTCTTATCCGCAGGCAATACTATCCTTAAATCTATTCTTTTATACATTATAAAATCTCAGACACGTCTGAAAATATATTTTTCCTTTCAATGCTATCCACCGTAGACTTGACCGTAGTTTTTCCTTGAGATAACCGTACTAACATAGAGCTAAATCCGAAAATCTATGTATGCAAATGATCCACAGTGCAGTGTATATATAGTGCATTGTTCTTGCCTCTAGGCTGACCATTCAATCATTTATTGAGCCAACTTCATAACAGAGAATTAGGCCGACTGTGTTGAGAGAGAGGAGTTCTTCATGGTATGTAGTGATTATCTTCCAGCGTTGTTATTTTACCTTCTACAAGATCTTGGAGCATATTAGACTAGATCCTATATGACTCTTAATTATATTTTTTACCTAGAAGAAAAAAACCTAATAGACATCAAGAAGAGGTCTATTAACCTAAATAATAAAATATTACTCATGAAACCCATGAAGTAAGTACAACAAAATACATTTTATTATCTTTGTCTTCTTCTTTTCACAATTACATAGTCAACGTGAAGACCGACCTAGTTACATTTTACAACACTCCCTCTTAACTAGGGAGGTATTCATATAGTTACATGATTTCTTTAAAAATTAAATAATATCATAAGAAAAATTGGATTGGTAATTGCATCTGTATAACATCATATCAACCAGAATTGTACTAGTGCAAGGCCTTGAATAACAACCCCATCTCTTCAACAAGACAATGAGCTTCAATGCTGGTGAGACACATGACTTATAAACACCTTCATCATTATCTCTCTAAGGTACATACTCCACCCGAGTGTTCCCAAAGTATGACCTTCCTAGACTATTCTTCTCTTGGGTAGCTAGCCCTAAAATAATATCGGTCCCCAAATACTCTTATCTTGAATACCCGATCACATTCTCAAAGAGTATCGAATGCTAGATGATTACCCAATCCTTCATTCTGTCTTCCGAAGACCAGAATGATGTGTCTATCTCTCCCTCCCAGGGAGGACCTATTCCACAAGGGAATGTACTAATTCTTATACAGATAATGTACCTAAGCTCATCCTTAGGAATTACCAAGTTTCTTCCAAGTAATAAACTTACCATCAGGCTCCCTCTTAACCAGAGACCTCCAACAACAATGGTGAGACACCCAACTTCTCATGAATAATTCTTGTCCTCGATGTCATGGATTTCGATATTAAGGAATCTCCATCTTTTAGCTTCATTGGGCACAGATCATCCATCATCTTTTAGTCAAGTCAGTTATTATAAAGTGATTCAACAGACTTCCCATCTGGTCCACTTGTTATGCCATGTTGCTTTCCTTCGAATCATCTCAAGGATCATACATCCTTTCTTATGATTAGAAACCCTGCACAAGTTCATCCAGATAAGTATATACATATGAAATTTTAGAACAAAAGTTAACTTGGTGATGATATTTCACCATGACATCTTCTTATAGGCATCGACATCCTTTATACAGATTGACACATCTCCTGATGATATTTTTTTCCACGGTCTTCTTCTTTTCTAGACTTCTGTCAGAGTCTACATATCTTCCTAGGAGATCTCCTAGTCACATATTCTTGGCATCTGAATGGTACCTACCTCAATACATGGTTGCATTTCATGATTTCTTCCTTTCTGCACATTTTTCCATTCCCGGGAACTTTTAACAATGATGTCATATACCATGAGGACATATTATTTTCATTTGTCCATGCACTGAGAGATGCCCTTTTATAGATCATACTTCTCAATACAGAAGCTCATTACTTTCAACCATATGACATGACTTCACAACATCAATGTTAGTATATGAGTTTGCATACCTCATACCTATTTTTCCTTAAGTCATCCCATAGGGATTTTTTTTTTTTGAATGAAGAGCTTCATTCCTTTGACCTGCTTCATCAATATGTCATCACATCTCAAAGCTTTTTACCCATGATGATCCTTGATCTGATGACTACTTTACTTGAGTAGGGACGTTTTTCCAGTACTGAGAGCTTCTTCCATGCTTCTTTTGAGATGCTTCTTAATGTACATTACTATCATACAAACAATCAGAGACCACTTAAAGAGAAATATGATCTCAATCATAATAGAGATCTCTTGCTTCCTCCTTCTTAAATATTTTAGTGTCAGGTTCTTCTCTTTCATATGTGACATGAGCTTATTCCTTTTTCCTTTTGGCATTTCTAGATTTATGACAATCTCTTTTATAATGTAAAAGTTCATCACATCAAAAGCATCACAAGTTGTCCATATTTCTTCTTTTATTTTGAGGGCCAAATTTTCTGAATCTTCTTTTCTTCCTGTATGAGGCTGCAAAGGCATTATTTTCTTCACTTGATTTTGTATCAGCTTTGGCCTTTAGTCTTGTCTCCTCTATTTACATAGAGACCAAAAATCATGGAATGGAGTGGCTTCTTTCTTCCCATATAGACTATAAGTGAAGCTTCCCCATTCCTCTGGTAGAGCATTCAATACTACTGTTGTCATCTCAGTGTCAGACATCACTTCTCCTAGTTCTGTAGTTGAACTCTTATTTTAGAAATCCTCATAAAGTATGGGACGATTCCTGCTTCCTTTGATAATTTCATTTTTTAGAGTTCTTTTCTTAGAGAGATTGCTTCTCCAGCAGTACTCACAGAGAATAGCTCCACCAATTTCTCATATATATTTTTTTCAGTCTTTAGTTTTGATACATAGGGAATGAGAGAGTCTTTGATGGATTATATGAGAATCCTTTGGGCTCTAATTTCTCCCTTAATTTACTTGGCATGGGATGAAGTATCTTCTTTTTGAGGTTGAATAGTAGATCCTTCGATATAGTCCATTACTTCATCTTCAATTAAATTCAAGTATGTTCTCTTCTTCCATGCACTGAAGTTTGATGATCCAACCAGCTTGTTTTTTTCTTTACAAAAAGGCATCTTGATAGATAGGGTCATGAAAACTTACTTGAGTGGTTTTGCTTGCAGCTCTATTTATGTTGATGAAGTTAATAGTTTCTTTTCTTCAAAGTTGTTGTTCTTGAACCCTTGACTAAAATGAATATCTTTATAACTTGTGAATCTCCTTCAAATAATGTTTTGAGTGCAAGGATTAATGAGATAATATTTTCATATAAAATAGTTTGATAGTCTTTCTTGAAGACTGGTTTTTCCTTCCAATCCAGAATTGATCCTTACTTCTTCGAGTGACTTTGTTGACAATCAGCCCTTATGTTCAATACCTTAGCTCTGATACCATGTTGAGAATTTTTAGGGCTTGTGATTAATTCAAAAAGTCTCTTCCAGATAATTACTTGTGAGATTTCTTATGTCTTCTTTGTTAATTCTTTATCAAGTCAATTGTCAAAGTACTTATACAGAATATATTTGTTTGTAACTGAATATCTTGCAATGTGGTTAGGAAGGTAAATCTTTGATTTACCTTCCTTACCTTTTATCTTTAGGTCACTGTCTTTACTTTAAAAATTTCTTACACTAGATACTTTAGAGCTCAAGAATATCTTCCCTTGTATCCTCTTGCACTTATCTGTAGATCAGCCTTATAAATCCACACTTCTATTCCTAGATGCACTTATCGAATTTTGTCCTTTTCTACACTTATCTAAAATCTGTCCTCTGCATTAGTTGTTCCTTCTTTCACACTGTCTTACCTCAATCTTGTCTGCAAATACAATACTATTCACCTCAGATTCTATCCGTTGTCCACCTCAGATTCTATATGCATTCAACTTAGTTATTACGTCTTCTCCCTTTAAACGTTGTCACCTTCAGTCTTATCCGCAGGAAATACTTTCCTTAAATTTGTTCTTTTATATGTTATACAATCTCAGGCACATCTAAAAATCTATTCTTTCTTTCAACGCTATCCACCTCAGACTTGATCGTAGTTTTTCCTTGAGATAATTGTACTAACTTAGATCTAAATCCATAAATCTGTGTATGCAAATGATCCGCAGTGTAGTGTATATATAGTGCACTGTTCTTGCCTCTAGACCGACCATTCAATCATTTACTGAGCCAACTTCATAACAGAGATTTAGGATGACTGTGTTGAGAGAGAGGAGTTCTTCACAGTATGTAGTGATTTTCTTCCAGCATTTTTATTTGACCTTCTACAAGATCTTGGAGCATATTAGACTAGATCCTATATGAATCTTAATTATATTTTGTACCTATAAGACACAAACCTAATAGACATCAAGAAGAAGTCTATTAACCTAAATAATAAAATCTTACTCATGAAACCCATGAAGTACAAAAATATACATTTTATTATCTTTGTCTTCTTCTTTTCATAATTACATAGTCAACATGAAGACCGACCTATTTATATTTTACAACAGTTGGCAGGTATAAAGAGCAACATAACAGGAAAATATTTTCTGGAGGCACTAGAGAATGATTTAACCATACAACATGAGGTAAATCACGTCTTTGTCATCAAGCCCACTTTTTCCAAGTACACTGAAGTAGTTGATATCTACAGGAGGGTGAATAAATTGTCAATTCCGAATGAAAAAATATGGGAGAATTTGTGTGAGTTACTAGATTAAGTGAGTAACTCTATCTTCAGTCAGAGAAACAACAACACAACAATGAAAAAAGTGACAGATCAACAACAACTTCCTTCTAATCAAGGCCACCTCTCCAACAATTCCAACTTTCCCTATTAGTTTGTAATAGGAGATATAATTTTCTTTATGTTTGCCTAAAATATATCCTGATTAGTTATGGAAAGAATTTTTGTAAATATTTTTATAAATACTTTAGTTTTGAAGTATTGAGGGTTGATTTTTGCATTCCAAAATCTATTGTACTTTTTCATTTGAAGGGATTATCAATAATAAAAATGAAATTCTTCATAGGATGCATGTGGACTATTTGGTGATGTGTTTCTCTCATTGTCTATGTGTTTATTTCTTTGTTTCCATACTTATGAATTCTTATATATAAATTACTTTATAGAAAGTTGATGAACATACTTTGTTGAAACATACACTCTCATTCTAGTTGTGGGTAATTTAAATGTTTTCCTCTGATATAAAGTTAAAAAATTCTTAACTACTATTTAGCTTCAATTGAATCTATTTATTTTCTTCTATTAAATTTCATTTAAATCCAAAATATCCAATTATTTCACCTGCCTTGCCCTGTGAAACTCCATTGAAATTTTTTGACTTATCTATGTTAGTTTGCAAACTCCATAAGCCAATGGAAGTTTAGGTATTAAATCAACCAAACAAATTAAAACAAATCACAAAGAACTAAGCATTTATAACTATCCTAAAATAAACAATACATCAAATTTAAATCTTACAGAGAGATCCCTCTCTGAGTTTAGGAAGGCTATATCTTAAGCTCGAAGGTGGTTTTGTGGTTACCTATGTGGTTTCTTCTAGAACCTCAGAAATTATGGAGCGATAAAAAAATATACAACCTTTGTTGCTCTGAGAATATCCAAGAAAAATACCTTCATCAACTCTTGAATCAAACTTACGAATCTTGTCATCATTCCTCTTCATGTAACACTTGCTACCAAAAACTCTTAAATGCCTGACTATTGCAAGTTTTCCATACCAAAGCTCATAGGGAGTTTTTTCATTGTTTGTTTTGAAATGATCTTTGTTGTGTATCACTACTGTTGTATGAATGGATTCAGACCAAAATATTTGTTAAAATTTGCTTTCATCCATCATAGCTCTGACTAGTTATTGTACATATCTATGTTGTGGATTATTTGTTATCGTGAACTTCATTTTGTTTCCATTATTTTTTCAAAATTCATCAAACTCTTTGAAGTAAATTCACCTCCAATAACATATCTTATGCTCTTGATTTTTCAATCAATTTCATTTTCATCCATAGCTTTGAAATTTTTGAACTTCTCAAAAGTTTCAGATTTCTCCCTAAGAAAAGCAACCCACATCATCTTGCCAAAATTTTCAACTATAAGCATGAAACATAATTTACCTATGGTTGTTTGTGTCCTTGATGATCCACACAATTCCATGTGTACTAGCTAAAGTAGATTTGATGATGATATCTCCCTAGACTTGAATGGTACTTGAGCTTGCGTACCCAATTGACAAGGCTTAAAAATCGTATTATTTGGTTTTGAAAACCTAGGTAGTTCCTTGAAAACATTCTTCTTGCTCAATTTTACTATCTGATCAAAATTCATATGTCCAAGTCTATTATGCCACAATCAACCCTCATCAATCTTTGACAAGAAACACCTCTATGTTTTCTCTTTCAAGACATAAACAATACTATTTGTTCTCACGACTTCAACCATTATTTCACCCATGCTTGTAGACTTGATTTGAAAATTTTTAATGTTAGAAATGAAATAATAGCCATTTGACAAACTGACAGCTCCTTCACCAACAGTTTTAATAGGTTCATTGTTAGCAAAGGTTACATTATCCTTTTCAATTGATTTCCATGTCAAGAATTTATGTGTGTCTCCTGATATGTGTCGGGAACAACCACTATCCACATACTAGTGATTGCATTCATTCTAAGCATACAAAAATATATCACATTGTTATGTTCTCTCCTTTTATTTCCATACCTTGGGGATATTTTTTAATTTTCTCAGTAACTTGTTCAAGAATCTCATCCTTAAGTCTACAATCAACTGCTCTATGTCGAAAATTTGACATTTAAAACATTGAATTAGATTGTTCAAGGGAGAAAAAGAATTATCATACCTTGGTTTGTTATTATTTTTTCTAATCTATTGATTTGTTATTCTTTCTCTAAGCTTCCTATAGGATAAATTCACTCTGCAATTTGTTGTTTTATGGCCATAATTGGTGCAGGTAAAACAATAACCTGGAAAAATATCAACATACCTAGAATATTGTCTACTATTACTTTGTTGGAATTAGAGAAATTTTGAGGTCTAAAATGGTCCTCCTAAGGAATATTATAAAATAATAATCGAAATGATAAAATCATATTATATTATCTCATCAAGTTTTGCAGGGAAAAAGAAAAAGACATCTTTTTGGAATCATATTTTCAAGTTGTCTCCCTACAATTTTAGTCAAATTTCAAGTGGGAGCACTTGTTGGATGCAAAATTTAATTTTTCATTCAAGGAGTACCCATGTTTCATAATTTAGATGGATGCTACTACACAAAAAATTTTGAAATACATGAAAAAACGTGATTGCATCATGTTTTTTCATTTATTTCACATTTTTTCATGCAATAGGGTCGATGGAATGTATGCAACATGGGTACTCCTTGGATCCAACGAGTACTCTTTCTTGAAATTCGAGTAAAATAATTGGGAGATAAGTTGAAAATATGAGCTGAAAAAGTAATTTTTAATTTTTGTTTACAACAAAAATCATCTCCCAAGGTTGACATCATCATATTGAATCTTATTGTTCCTTATAAAATTGGTTTTTGTTGTACATTTTTGTTTTCAGCCCCATTTTTACCTCAAAATTTCTCTCATGGTTGATTTTTGTGAGTTTCAATTTCCCTTTCCAACGTTGTTATTTGCAAAATTCCTCTCCTTAATTTTTTTTTCATTGATCATTCTTCAACTGATTATTAGGCTGCATGGTGTCTTTGAATTTTTCATCTCGACCATTCCTCCTATTTTCATTAGTAGAAAGGTGATTGATTTCTTATCTTTTGATTATGTTGTTATGCTAGATTCAACCTCAAATCCTAGACCACTTTGATCTTTGGAGACCCTCTGTGCTTCCCAAAGCTCATTTAGATTATCAACCCCTTTTCCAAACTTCTTCTTGAAGCTCAGTTTTGTTTCTTTCTTTATAAATTATTTTCTTAACAAAATAATTTCACCCTCTAGCCTTTCATAAGCTTGATTCTTCTCACGCAACTGTTGATTTAAAAATTCTCGAATTTTCTTGCCTTCTTCTATTTGCAGCAGAAATGGTTCAATAACTTCATCCTTTTCTTTAATCAGTGACTCCTTTTGATATTTATTTTTCTTTCTCAACCTTTCAATTTATTCAAGTGCATTTACCAACTCTCCTTCTAGATATACTTCAACATCTTCTTCATCAAAATTAATGGCGTCAACTTACAAATTATCTGTAGCCATAAACATGAGTTCTTTTTACTTTCATCATCTCTATCCTCATTTAAGGATTGGTTGACTTCACTTCAAGAGGAGTTGACTTCTTGAATATAGAAACTCCTCTTCTGAGCATTCTTTCTCTCTTTTTTTACTTTCCCGAATTTTTTTCTTGGATCATAGTCCTTGTTCTTTTTAGGGAACTTTGAAGCATAGTGACCAAATTTACCACAATTAAAACACTAAAAGGTAGCTTAAATTTATACTTATATGATCCTCTTTTGAGCTTCCTCACAAACTTGGCTTCTCTTTCCTTTGATTCACAACATGGATCATCATGCTCTTCCTTGGGCTTCTTATCTGCTTTAAAGGTTGACTCTTTTGCTATAGGCTTTCCATTTGAAATTATCATCTCATAAGCAATGGGCATGAAGAGTAGTTGATCTAGAGTGAGAGTATTCATACTGATCATATATTCAGTGGCTAAAACCTTTGGATTAAATCTCTTAGGAAGTGATATCAACACTTTTTGAACTACTATTGATTCTTCTAATTTCTAATCAAGGCCTCTTATGGTGTTCACAACCTCACCAACTCTTAAAAAGTACCTTGCAATATTTTCATCATCGTGCATCTTCAAAGACTCGAATTGCATTCTAAAACCTTAAAGTTTATATTGTTTTAACTTTTTATCACTTTCATAGAAACTACTCATCGTTTCCAAGATAGCTTTGGCAGTTGTGAAATCCATTATTCTGACAAGATTTGATTCAGATAGGCCAACAAACAATATATTCATGGCTTTAGCATTGCATGTGAACTCCATCCTCAGATATTTCGTAATTACTGTTGGAGTCTTTTAATATTCTTCTTCCACAACATCACATACATCAACTCAAACTGATTGAATGTATGTTTACATCCTCACTTTCCAAAGCAAATAGTTTGTTTCATTGAGCATAGGTGTACTATTGGTAAATTCTCCTTCTTGATTTTCAATGGTCCTCGATGTTTCTTCCAACTATTAAATTGATATGAAGCAACTAGGATCTGATACTAATTGTTAGAAACCATGACAATAATGAGAAGGGGGTGAATTAGTATTATAGGAAATTTATAAAATTTCTTTCACTTGCAATGATATTAGGACACTAAGATAAAAATTATCAATTAATTTAGATGAGCATGACAAGAATAAACATAAATAGAAAAAATAATACACATAGATTCTTCGAAAAAATTATGCAATTTATTCACAAGGTACGCTACAACCTATTACAAAATTCTATGGCTAAAACCAGCATGAAGCTACAACTCCCCGATTTATCAGCTATGACTGAAAGGAGATCCAACCCATGAAAATTTACCAACAACAATCGAAGGAGCTACAACCCTTAATCTGTAAGCTACAACTTACTTGGCCTCCATGATTCTTCTTTCATCCATTTTCAAACTAGAACCATGAATTCCAAATAGTTTTCCAAAAATAAACAATTTCTCTCTTCAAACACTCACCAAAACACCTTCAAAAAAAATTTATTACTAAGAAACTCACCATATACACTAGCATCCTCAATCCAACCCAATTCACACACGATTACAACACTCTTTTTGAATTCCTTAATAGATTCCGCTTATAAATAATTTTTTTGCTAAATTAGGTTTCTTTTTGATTTTTAGTTAACTTCACATTATTCTTTGCATGAATACCTCTTTTTTAAATTTTTCCTGCTTCAATTGGCTCTTGTAAATATGATCTGTAGGTCTTCAAACACTTGTCTATTGTTTAAAACTTAATTCTTGAGTTAAACTCCTAATTTCAGCCATTGTGACACATTACAGAGTTTAGATGGGACTTTAGCTGCAGTTCCAACTTTGGATAAACTCCAAATATAGGGTAAGTGCCAAAAATTGTGCCAATAATGCCATGCTGTTGAATTTGTCCTTTAAGCCCCTATCATAAGCACACTGGCCCTTTTCTTCCCATAATACCAAGACAGTATGATCACCTCCTTTATCCTTAAGTTCTTTGCTTATCCTTCACCTTCGATAATGCTTTCCACATAGAACCAAGTTCTGGCGCATGTGCCTTGGCCCCCGATGCATTTATCCCAACACATATTTTTGTGCCTCTTTAAAACTTTCAGGGTCATGTTGTTGGGTCAACGTGTCTAGTGGGGTCGACTCTCCTCTTCTTTCGTTGGTTGTTGCTGCTTGAATTTATAACACCATGTCCTACGCCTTATCATCTTGTCGGTTCATTATTTGCGCTCATAATTACCTCCTGGATCAATCCACAAGGATGGCATGTCCTAGTGAGGTCTGTCATTGCACCTTTCCACCAATAGAATGCTACCTAGATCGAGTTGGCTCTAGCATCTTCCATGTCACGTGCTGCCTTGTCATCCTGACGAACCCTTCACATGAACTTATCAAACCTTCCAGGATCGACCATACAGGGTGAAATCATATTCATGTCATCTTTGTCATGTGGTGCTCTGTGAGTGGTCCACATGTCGCCCAAAAATGGCCCACTAAGGTACTCAAATCTGCATGCCATGTGTCGTTTAGTCCATATTTCCACATCACTTGCGCTAATGTCATCTTTGACCAATTAGATTTTTCCATGTGTCTTGTCAGAGAGGAGAGAGAAAGGGTCCTAAGCCTTGGTTTGCACTAATTTTATTTATAAAAAATTTCTATGGGTCCCAACAATTTATTCCGCTGCCTCTTCTCCTTGCTCCATCTTAAATACTAACCTTTCTTTGAAAAACATTTGAGGTTTTAATTGGCCAAACCAACCATATAGACACCCCTTCTCATCATTTTTGGTATTGAGGGGGGATGGTGTTAGAGTCAATCTCTATTGTTGATCCCAAGATTAGTGGTATGGTAAAACCACCCATTATGACACCCCCCTTGCGCATTAACTCTTTTTCTTGTTGAATCATTGGAATTTTCCCTGATGTGCTAGTGGGACTTGTGGGCCCTGATATGCCAACGAACATTCATGGTGTTTAATTGTTTCCTCCTACTCTAAACTCCACCAATCAATGCACTTTCCACTATTTTCAAATCCACATCCGCCCTAGCTCACGTCAATGTGACTGTCCCTTATGCACTCCTTAAGGTTCTTTTAGGAAATACCCTCCAAGATGAGCTGTTAAGTGGACTCTACCATGGGCCAATAAAATTTCTTCTCGTTGCGTTGTTGTCTACCAAATCCACCTTCCCATTGGATAGCCACTCTATTAATAGGATATGTTATCTTTAGCCACACCGACAAAAATAAACTTCTCCAAAGGACTTTCACCAAACTTAACTCTGAAAAAAATTGACTTTTGGGGTCCCTAACTTTGACTAATCCTATATTTCAAACCAAGAGGCCAATTTCATTCTTCCACATACCACTATAAATATCTTTCAAATATCTATCCATTTTCTTTGGTTACATCTGATTTTAAAGTGATTTTTTGCACTATAAATTACTTCAAATTATCTACACCATTTCACCATGCTATGCTCATCTCCTATCAATTTAGGTCATCCTTTTCCAACCTTTGCCATCATTTCTAGCCTCTCCATGATTTTTTATGCTTTTCCATCAATGAAAATACAATTATAACATACTAATGGTGTTCTCATTCATTTCTCATTTGAATTTCGCTTTTTAAATTGTATTTTTTTATGTTTTGTGTAAACAACCCTCTAAATCAGAAGAAATGGATATGATTCTTTGCCATTAAAAATGGAAAATATGTCAACAAACAATTAATACCAAATTTACATATACATTGGAAGTACTAGGATTTCATATCTGATCACTAGAACATCATAACACATTGTACAAAATGGTGGCCACAATGTTTTCTATGTCTACTTGTAGAAGATTTTGTACCCTGACATCTAGATAATTTCCATAGTTACTGATGATCGCCACAACAAGATTTGATGGGTAGAAACTAGACTAGCTAGTCAAAATTATAAAAAAATGAATTGTACATATCAATTATGGTGTATCATGTATTGAAAAGGATTATTTATTAACACCACTTTCAATATCATCAACATGTTCAACTTTTTTGGTAAATACCCCTCTTTTTTTGTCTTTGATTAGTGTTTTATGTAGGAATGTTTCTATTATTGGTGTCGATTTCTTCATCTTCGTTGGGAGGTGTTTTACCTTGAATATCTAGCATTATTTCCAGACAATAAAGTGAGTTTCCATTCAATTATAGAGAATTTGAACCCTTCTGTCTGATTGTTGCTATAGGTGGATGACCTGTTCTGATAGGCTACGAATATGTTGATTATTTCCATCCAACCAAGTGTTTCATTGAAAATTCTCATATACAATCATATAAAATTAGATTTTAAATTTCTTAAGGCTTAACAAAAATATCATCATCATCATTATTATTTCAATAAATTCTATTTATAGGTATTGATTTTCATGGTGAACCCTTTATTCTAGCTTCAAAGCCATATTCCAGGGTTTGATTATAACAATTAGTTTTATAAAACTTTGATTATACAATATTTGAATCGTTGTGTCCATCGTTTCCCTAGGTTGATGCCTTATTTCAACATACTTCATATCTATTGGTTTTCCATCCAAGCAAGTTTTTAGACCACAATTCTCAGAGATCATTATCTAAATGAGATTTCACGCCACTCAAGGCTTCACAAACATATCACCATCATCATTATCATCCCCATTATCTAAATAATCTAAATTAATAGATATTGATTTTCATGGTGAACCCTTTATTATATTTTCAAACTTGTATTCAAGGGTTTGGTTATAACAAATAGTTTTAGAAGACAAAAAAAAAAAATAAGCTCAAACTTTATACATAACCATTAATTTTTTCTTAAAAAAATTAATTTCTTAAATTTTCAGAAATTTTTTATTTCATTTAAAGTAACACGTTGATTTTATAAGCTAACCCCTTAATCTAGTTTCAACCTTGCATTCAAGTGTTTAGTTGGAATGAATATTTTCAGGGAACAAGATGAACTAAATTGTGTCTAGCGAGACAATAATAGGCTCTAGGGAGGGTTTTTTGAGTATGGAAAGTTGAATAGAATGGGATCAGTTACTATTAAAACGATTAGTAAGGAATATGTAAACGAAATGGAAGAAATTTTGATTAAATTGGTGTACCAATATTAGGTTAATATTGCTTCAAGTTAATAGGGTATCAAAAGCTCTAAAAAGTGTTATTAGCTCAACATTGGCCTTGGTTAAAAAATCTATATTGACTAGTTCCATTAGAGCATTTTTTGATTGATTGGTTCCTTTAATTGTTAATGGAAGCAAATATGTACATAAAAGTTTTATAAAATAAAGTGGGATGCTGTCATAAAATACCCACTATGCTAATATTAGTCCTTTGGTAATAGAAATACTATACGGAGAATTCATTTAAGTATCTGAACAATGATAACATCAAACATGTTTGAGGCCCCAACTTAACCAAAATTCCAATAAGAAACAACAAGAAGGATCCCAACATCGAGTGGAAGAACATTATGGTCCTTAGGGATTGACCTTTAAAAATAAGTAACAGGCTTTGACCAACAATAATCAATTCCCAACCATCATTTCTAGGTTTAGAGGGTCTTTTGCCCCTGGAAATGGCAAGTGGATTATAGGGAACTTATCATTTTTCTATTGGATGGCTAGCTATGCTAATGTTTCCTTTTCTCTCTCATTGTTTGGCCACCTAATGTTGTGGCTTCCCTTGTGATTGTTATGAATAAATTGAGTGGGTTGGAAGTGATAAATGTCTTAGTGGAAAGTAACGCATTCGTGCCTATAGTACAATTCATTGAAATATGTCAGAAATGTTAACTATCATAGTGGATGATAAAACATTCTTATTCATCATATAGTTCATTCACAAATCTAATGAAAATAAAACCATTAGCCTAAGCTTGTTTGAAGTAGGTTTCCATACATCTATTAAAAGCATAAGTGCAATTTTATAATCCATTTTTTAAAGGAATGGGTAAGGGTTTTGATATTAATAAAAGCTGGGTTATGGGCTAGAACCCTTACACATAATTTTTGATAAAAAATATTACGGATATCATCTTTCCATTCAAAATAGTTGCCATATCTAGGGTTTCATATCATTATTATGCTAAAAACATGACAACTATAAACTCTATAAATAACCCAAGTATAAAGAAACATTTACAAATATTGTAGAGAACCTGAGTTATAAACTATAACATACACTATACAGAAAAACATTCATCAACAAAGAACTTGACCAAAAACACCAGACTCCCTTGAATGACATGTTCTCTTCCTTTACATGGAAATACCAGAGCTAGCTCTGCCCAAGTCACGTTGCACATCACCTTCCTTGGAGATATACAACACTGATACCTGAGCAATTAGAGACTGGACCTCATCATGCAAACTTTCCATCAGTTCCTCCATATCATTGTGGTTCCTAAGAAATTTAGCCTCTAGAAAGAAATGAAAGGAATGCCTCTTCCTTTCAACCATATCATCCAACTTTTGAATAGATTCTAAAAATTCTTGAGCCACTATAATAACATTTATAAAACAACACTAGCATTAGCATTCTCCTAAGATACTGAAGAGTTTTCCTTTTGAAAACAAAGACCCAACACCTAATGAGAAATTCATCTAATAAGAAATCTCCACACTCTAATGCAGGCATGAGATAATGACAATTGATTAATTTTAGGGGATGAATATATCAATAAATAGGTAGAATTAAATCCATGGCACGAGCCAAATTGTAGCTAGAATTCTAGAGCCATCACAAAATCCTCATTTGGACAAAGAATTGATGAGTAATGACAACCATGGGACTTCAGCATTAAAGCCATCCCACTTCTCAATAAACTGAACTCCACGACCAAGGAAATCCACAAAAACTCCCGCTAGAAGCAATTTATGTAGAAAAGATGCTTAATACTTAATATTAATGTGATATGAAACTTATATATAATAATAAGATACTAGGAAGGAGTGATATGGATCTGTGGTTGAAAAATGAGATGCAATAGGATCTCGAGACTATTCAAGATCTGTAGACGATCCATGTGGCATAATGTGGGAGTGGAAGGAGACCATAAATAAATTCAAAGTATTTCCCCAATGATGACAGGATTAATAGAGGAATCAATGCTTCTTGGGATTCCAAACATGTGTTAAAAAATCAGATATATATGGTTTTCTTCCAAACTTGCCTAAAGGAACCTTGAAAATACAATAATAGCTAAGGAATAGGAAAATTAATGAGCCTTGATCCAATTCCAATCCTTGACATAAAGTAGACCATTTTTTAGCAAGGGCTTCCACCACTAAATTCAATTTCTTGTACACATCGAAGAGATCTAGTTGATCAAACTGAGAGGCATAAATAAAAATCCTCTAGAGAAAGGGAGAAAAATTAGAGCATAATGCCTTCTTAGCCTTTTTCATTTGTCAGATAGCAAGCATTGAATCTTCAAAGAATAATAGTATAGGGATTTTCTTTGTAATAACTATTTCCAATCCTTTCCACAGAGTAAGATACTCAGCTTGATTGTTAGTTGCTATTCCTAATCCCCATGCATATTGCGATACAGTTTTTCCTTCAGGATTGAATAAGGCCCCTCCCACTCCTCACCTCCCCCCTTATAATCCATTTTTAACATAAAAAATACATTAATTTATATGATGATTTATATATATATATCACCATTCACGTCAATAGAAAAGTGGATTTCTTATCAAATATCAAATCATTACAATTAGGAAAACCTAAAAGTATCTTTTTTTATAATCAATGGCCATTATTTGACTTTATAATGTTGTGCGTCAGACTCAAGTATAATATGTTTTTTAGTATCATTTGTCCAAAATTCAGTAGGGAATTTTTGGAATCATAAGTTTGAGTTGTAAACTCTACACAATCTGAGTGCCCCAAGGGTTTTCCACGGTGTTGAATAAGGTTAATTTGTAATTAGAATTTTATTGTTGTTTTATGCATAAAATTATATGCACAAATTTCACCTATACAAATAAGCACTGACATTCCATTTCATGGATCTTGTTATATATAATGATAATGATGATCACTATTTAATAAAACTGTAATGCCTCCTCCCATATTTACCCAGTTTCATCGGTCTGCCAGGGTAAACATGATTTGAGGGCTATTATGACATGACTCAACCTCCTAAGTACAACCATGGAAGTGGAATCAACAAAATATAGACTTACTAGCCTTCCTTAGGAGCTACATGACACCGAAGAGCCAAACAAAAACTCCCAGTTCCTAAACCCCAAGTTGGAATGTTATTTTAGTTACCTAGGCTCCCAACCACATGAATGTCAAGGCCTCCATGCAGCTGAGGGCCTCTAATTGCATGCATAGTCCTACGAGGGTGTAGTTATGACCCAAATTCTTTTTTTTCAGAGGATGTGGTCCCAGATTCTGAGCCTAAATTCCAAGTTAGCCTCTAGACCACTACCCAAAAAACATAGTTACCGATCAAATGAGAAAATTAACTAGTACCCATTTTTTTGAGGTAGAAAAAAAGCACCCGATTTTAAAAATTGGTGATGCAGAATCACCATTTTTTTGGAGCATATTGGCACTTTAAATTTTATTATGATTTTGTTTTTATTGTCATGATTTTTGTTAGTATGAATCTTAATTCCAAGTGTACGAAAAAATACCACTTTAGATGTGCATAACAAATAGCCCTAATAGCATAAATGACTGCTAATATCTTCAGATCTGCAGTTAGGTGATCAAGATAAATGCTGCAAAAATCTAGATCTATGCATTAGAAGACATTAAACAGTAGAAAAAACAAGATTTACTCCATGCATCCAATAGACCAGACACGAATATATCAAATGAATTTTGTATTAATGGCACCTGGGAGGAAAACACAAGAGGGTGTTTCCGGTTCTCCTCAATGGGATGGGTTTTTGTAAGTCCTCAACACTTCAGATTTAAATTCCTCTCTCTTGATGGTGTAGAAAACCCAGACAAAAATGATAGCAAAATATGACTATGATGGTGGATCAATAGTCAGACCAAGAGCTGAGATCCAGAGTGATCTTTAGGCAACAAAATGTGACAAATTAATGGGAAAACCCTTCTATTTATAACAAAATATTGAGTTAGTCTAGATATTGGTGCATAGTTAAAATATTATTAACCAAATCAAGATCCAACTTTTATGGAATATTTTATTATATTTGTTGGATGGAAAAGGAGTTTGAATTGATTCAAATCCCCTTATTTGTAAATAATAAATAAATAAATGATTTATTTATCATTTTAAGGATGTGGTTGAGTGATAATCAAATAAATAATGATTTATTTAATTATTTAAGGGAGATTTAGTCATATTTAACAAAGAATATTATTTAGGTAATGTTTAAATAATTAATATTAAAAAATAATAAGATAAATAATGATTTATCTAATTAATTTCCTTGTTTTGGGTTAAATATAACCAGGAATATTAATTAAACTATTGTTTAACTAGTTATTCCTTGAGGAAAAATAAAAAAAATATGGATTTATTTAATGTTTCCCCATGGGGTTTCCTGTTTTGATCATAAACAACTTAATAAAGGTGGTTTACTAAGTTATTTTTCATAGTGAATGTGATTTTACTTGGGGTAAAATTGGTCTTACTTGGTGTACTTGGGTACATCTAATAACAATGAATTAGACGACCAAAAAATGGTGTAACAGATTTCCCCCCAGTGTGCGATCCTTAGGAGCTAATCGTATGACCAAAGTACGTTGTAAGAACTCAATCACTAGACAAGAATGGGGAAGTGAAAGAGAGAGGATTGTAAGGTAGACCAAAGTGCTGAAAGAACTAGACCCTGAGGAGGTGACTTGCAGGTGAAACAAGTCTTTTTGATAAGTGAGTACCTGCTATAGGCGGCGGGGGAGGCATACCTTTGCCTGCCGAGGCAATAGTACAAACAATAAGGCGTCTGGAAAACCACAAGACGACATAATGCTGCCATAAACTTGAGACAACTAAAAAACACAATAATGAATCCCACATACATATTGTTCCTGGAATAACAACCAGGACCTGTACAATGATATCTGAGTACATGAGATATAAATGCAACCCAGATGCCCCTGAAAACAGTAAAGGGATCTAAAAATATGACTGATACATGCAAAAAAAAAGGTGCTGCAAGCGGCTAAGGCCGACATCATCAAATGTATGGAGCTGCATCAAAGGCTGTAATGAAGAGGTCATTCAAGTGTGTGTGGGGCTACCTGTAGGGCCACCCCCTCATGAGGGCTGAGACATCTCACACACACCCAGGAATCACAAATGTCAGCTGCTGCACCACTCGACCATCGAGTATACATATCTTGATCATGCTAAAAAGGAGCTGGAGGTGAGAAATAATCAAGTCAAAGGGAAATGAGGAGTCCCTTTGCCTGATCTGAGGCACCGAACAAGAGTGGAAGTTGGAACTAAGGTACACCGCCATCTAGACCTGTCTTCTAGAATGAATGAGCTGATGTCAACAGAAGGAGGTCTGTCATAGGTGAGGCAATAAGGGATCCTCAACTAAGGCATGAGAGAAAATAGTAGAGTGACTGACAGACTGACACCAATGATGATGATGAAATGGTGGGGACTGAGTAGCGAACGGACGACTTCCCTTGTTAGAGCATAAATGGCATGGATGGCCTGGAAGCAACTGACACAATATCATGAGGGATAGGGGACAATGGCACTGAAGGCCATGAATAGGAGAGAGGGACCAAGCAATGAAGGATGGAGGACTATAGCGGGGTGCGAAGGGACTTGGGATAGACTCCATGAAAGTAATGATGACTCAACTTGGATGCTCTAAACAAGGGTGACTCGATGGTGCTGCCACATAGTAAAAGGGTCCAATGGGAACCATAAAAGAATGAGTACAAGATGGTAACTCATGACGAAAGTCGACACGAGAATGGACAAGTATGGAGGCAACGTGGTGCCCCCAGTACGAGTGCTGCAAGTGAAGAAATTCGATTTTTAGGAAGGGTGACGTGGCGCTTCTTGGACAAAATGTGTCCTGTGAAGTATCAAATCACAAAAAGCTAATAGATACTCATTTGAGGGCTTGGTGAGATCTTTCCAATGGTACATATGGTTCGTCAAACTGAGCTATGGTTTGGCTGCAGTAAGTGAAAGAAAAATCAGGGGTTTTCTTTTAATAAGGCATTTTCCTTCCAGATTCACTTATTTGCCGATGGAGCTGTGGTGAATGTCATGAGGAGAGGAGGCCTTAAATATTGCAGTGGTTGTAGTAGATAAACTGACTGTTGGAATTTAAGATCCGACATTTTTAGGTAAGATGCCTAATCCTACTCTTTCATTTTAGTGGGTTAAAAGTTCAGCTTAGGTACCCAGAACTCATGAACAGGTCAGGTCGCACTTTCTTGGGGTCTATTTTGTGACCTGGGTAGGAAACTGCTACCTATCCTAGGGAATGACTTGGAAAGTGGGACCTGTCAAAGAAAGGGGTTTCAGTATTGTTATGGGCTTAGATCTGGGATTTTATGGTTGAGGGGCATGGGTGCCCCAAGGCATGTTATGAACATGCCAAAATTTATTTAGAAAAAGGGAAATCTAAAAATATCTTAATAATGTGGTGTGCCACTTGTTTTCGATATGGTTATGCAGTTTTCATTTTGAGAAAGGAAATAAACGATTAACAATCTCTTTTGGTACTCCATATATGAACCAAATGGACTTTAAGTTTTTGGGTTGGCATACATGGTGTTACTATCCCAAAGATATGATTTGGGGATAATGAACTAATTTTCTCCTAGGAAAATCATAGGTTGGTCAACCAAAATGTCTATGAGACTGGGTTGCTGATGAAATATGAAGGAATGATGAGGGGTATCATCCCTAGAGCGATCTTGAAGTGATATGGGACTCTCTAGGTTCTTCCAAATGTGGAAGAATAATGGGACTAGGTTCGACATGACTAGATTCACTAGGAGAGTGGTGGAGAATTGTTTCTCCTGGTCTCTCAAATATGAATGCACCCTTACCCAAAACATTGGGTGTCAATGTAATGGCCACAAGGTGCATGTGGTTCGAACGCATGGGTTCGATGTAAGGGGGGATAGATAAAGTCAGAAGTGGTGGATACTTCCATAATGTCGTCATCGTAATAGAAGATGGGGTGACTGATGGAAGAAAGACCCCCTGACGTGGTGAAGCTACCTTACTCCTCATCATGAGATGAGAGGTTCGCATGCGCATCGTCACAAGGGGTTACAGAAGAGTAAGAAGATAGAGGATCAATCGATGTTGAGACTAGGGAGGGTGCTGAAGGGAGGTCAGGTGAAACATCAGGGGAGGTCTCATCAGGGACTTTCGACCAAGGCCCTGTTATCTCGACATCATAAGGGGAAAAGTCAATGGGAGCATCTGTGTCCTCTGGTGTTGCTGAAGCAAGATGCGAAAATAAGGGAGTGGTTGACTCAGGGTGCTCGGCCTCGAATTGGCGTAAGGCTTCTAAAGAGGAATGATACTCTTCAAGGTGAGGACAAAGGTGAGTGTAGTGGCCATGGAAATCACACAAAGCACAGGGTGATTTGTGCGCAATGGTTTGAGTTTTAGGATTGAATCAGGTATAGTGACATATACCTCTAGGATATCAGATTCCAGAAACGTCTCGTTGACCATGGACTTGAGGTGAGGCAATTATGGACAAGTATGGGTGGCGTGGCTGACAACATCACATAAAGCACACTGGGTATTATGATTTGGAGGCCGAGAAGTGACAAGGTTTGTCGAGGGAGCCTTGTCCTTTGATGCCCCCTTGCGAGCTTTTCCCTTCTTACCCGAAGCAGTCGCAACGGGAGGTGGTTACTGTTGAGGTGAATGAGGCACTGTTGCAATGAGAGAAGTCATAGGGACTGGTTGAACCGAGGTCAAAGCGAGATAAGTTTTAGGTTGACCAGGCGGGGTAGTGGCTGAAGGATCGAGGTACCAGACGGGAATCCCAAGGGTCAGGTTAGGAAGAGAGATGGTGGCCATAACAGGTACTGTGTAAAATCCTAGTGGGGGAGCTAGGAACGGTATCTAACCAGAGGGGTAATGACCAGGTGGGACGGCGCCACGATGGTTGAGGCCTAGAGGAACGATCCCAAGAGGGTAAAGGGGGACATGAGTACCAACTGAAGGTGAAGGGCCAGGAGAAGAAGGCTTAGAAGGCTGATCAGAGGACATCATGAAAATCTGGTAATCGAGGGAACCAGATGGAAGAGGTTGAGTGGTTACCTGACCTTCAGGTGCTTGGGTAGCCACAAATACCTGTTGAGGGAAAGGATCAGTAAGCACAACCAGTTGACAGGTGCAGAATTGGGAGGAACAGAAGGGATGGTTTGCTGTCCTCTCAATGTTTCTTGGGACTCCCATAGCTATCTCATCTATCTCATAAGAGGACAACCATGCATATAATGACCATAAAAATGACAACAAGAACAAGGCTTATTCGTACGAAGAGGCCTATCCTACTTAGGCTGAGTAGTGTTAGGAGCATTACCTTGATTAGGTCCAAGATTACCAGGGGAAACTTGATTTTGAGTGCCTTTCCTCTTCCTTTTTGAGGGAGGAGGATTAGTTGTGCCCTACTGTGCATACACTTGTCCCTAAGGGGGTGGTAGTTGCTGTTGCGGGGGTTGAGAAGGCAAGGGAGGAGGAGGTGCTAATGTTGGAGGAGCTAGAGCACTAGGCTGTGGATACAAATAAAAAGGAGGTTGGCTAGCAGTGTGGTAAACAGGAGGTTGGGCAAAAGGAGGAGGCATGCCGTATCTTGGATACATGCTACCGGGGGGGAGTGCGGGAGGTGCTGGCCCCACCCTGAGAGAAACCATAGCCTATGGGAGGTTGAGCATATGGATTAAAGAGAGCTCCAACAATACCGTCGGCAGCATGATATGCCCCCGATGCATTGGCACCACCGGGTCTAGGAAGATCAGGTAGAACGGTATAAACATAACTCGACTGAGCATAGATCAAGTCATATTTTAACGCAATTTGGAGAGCGGCTTCTTTGGTTTGAGGAAAGTGAAATGCGATGGCTTTCCAGATAGGTGGCAAGAGAGCCCTAAGGAACTAGTCCATATAGACATGGTCTTCTAAAGTAGGGGCCCGACATAGGCTCCTTCTTCTCTGCCATTCCTGAACATGGTCAAACAGGCAGGTCGCAGATGATTGACGGAAGGAGGTCAAGAGCTCAGTACTAGTGTCGTAACGAAGGGGAAGCTGGAAATAAAACAAAAAGTCCTAGGCAAGATTCACAAAGGTGGTATGAGAGGAAGGGGCCTAATCAACATACCACTTAGAAGCTTCACCAGTAAGCATTCGTTGGAACAACCAAAGATGGATAGAGTCATCGGTAATGGAATTAGACGAACACCACATGTGGAAAGATCTAACATGATTTGAGGGATCTTGTCTAGCAAGACCTTCAAACTTTGGGATGTCTGAAGGGAGCTTTGTTCGCATAGAGGGCCAACTAGTGTCATGGTGTATAGGGTCGTTTATCAACTGGTCAAAGTCGAGGAGGCTAAGGCCTGCCATGAAAGGGAGCAAGGGTGCAGTCGAGGTAGTGTCTGTTGCAGTTCCACTAGTGGTATTCTCGGCGGGAGGGCCAGGGTTACCACTAGTATTATGTCCTGCACTAGACATGGTGAAGGTGACAAGGGGAGAACCAAAGGCAGAACGAGAAGGAGAACCCAAAGGACCAGAAGAAGAGTCAGATTGCAAACTCGGTTGAGGACTAACTCGAATCCTATGTGGAGGAGTAAGTCTTCCTACCAGAAACTAAGGATGAAGGCCATGAAGTCTCTGGTATGAATGCCTTGGTGGCACAATGATGATGACACAAACACGGCACAAAGAAAAAAGATACCGACAAGGGCAGGGAGGTGCAAGATCAATTGATTACAATGTCGAAACAAGGGCAGAGAGGTGCAGGATCAATTGATTTCAATGTTTTAGAGTCTTTTCTTGGCGGTGTTAACCAAACCCTTTTTCACCTAGGCTGTGTGTGTGAAGTGTGTAAATTTTAATTTTTAAACCTAGACGTTTGTAGAGAAAAAAGAAAAAGTGTGTTGTATAGCTGCAAATAAACCTGCAAATGACAGTATATAAGCCTGCAAAAACATAAAATAAACAGCTAATAATGCAATAATCTAAGCCCAAGGAGGCAGGCCTCTCAAAAAATAGTCTATAGGTGAATAAAAAACTAATAAAAAAAAACTAAAATAGCCAATGATCTAAGGTCAGGAGGGACAGGGATCTAAAGGACAAAATTTGCTGGAAAGTGGTGCATAAAACAACAACAAATCAGAGGAAAAATTGCTGAAAAACGGTGGCGAAAGGCCGTCTCCTGAAGGGAAACATCGTGAACCCTAGAGGAAAACCCAAACAAATCTAGATGAGGTTATTTGGATGGATAACAAGCCGATCTAAAGCAGATCTGAAGGTGAGGTATCAGATCTAAAAAAATGGCTGAAGACTCTGAAATTTCAAACAACCTGCAACAAAAAAAACTCTTCCACAAAAAGTGAAGGGTACTAAAGCCCTAGGGTGCTAGGTTCCCACTTAGTTGAGCGAAACAGAACAAGTACAGGTCCAAAACAGGTGGAGACAGAGGTCAGAAAACCCTGAACAGAGGCTCAGACAAACCCAGAAAACTTTCAGAAAAATTCCTGCAAAAAGTCTAGGTCACAGTTTCTGACCTGTTTTCACTAGAGGTCGCACTTTTTGGGCTATAAAGTGTGCCTTGAAGGTCCAGGTCATAGGTTTTGGGCCATAAAGTGAGACCTGCACTTCCGGCACTCTCGGCAGTAGGTTTTAGAAAAAGTTGTCGTCTCAGTTGTGGCTGATGTTTGTCACCTGCGCAATAGGTCAGAAAACACACGGAAGTCAGAATTTTTATTGTTTTAGGGTTTTATAGGTTAAAAACAACATCAAGAAGAGAAAAAACAAGGGACTGAAGAGAAATCTTAGGGTTTGAAGCAGTTGGATATGCAAGGATCAGAAAAATGATAGTGGTCGTAATGTGTAAACTCATGTGGAGTTGCCAGTTGTTAGTATGAATCTTAATTCCAAGTTTACGAAAAAAGACCACTTTAGATGTGCATAACAAACAACCCTAACAGCAAAAATGACTGCTAATATCTTCAGATCTACAGTTAGGTAATCAAGATAAATGTTAAAAAAATCTAGATCTATGCATTATAAGACATTAAATAGTAGAAAAAACAAGATTTACTCCATCCATCCAATAGACCAAACAAGAATATATCAAATGAATTTTGTATTAATGGCACCTGGGAGGAAAGCACAAGAGGGTGCTCCCAGTTCTCCTCAATGGGATGGATTCTTGTAAGTCCTCAACACTTCAGATTTAGAATTTCTCTCTCTTGATGGTGTAGAAAACCCAGACAAAAATGATAGAAAAATATGATTATGATGGTGGATCAATAGTCAGAACAAGAGTTGAGATCTAGAGTGAACTTTAGGCAACAAAAGTTGACAAATGAATGGGAAAACCCTTCTATTTATAACAAAATATTGAGTTAGTCTAGATATTGGTGCATAATTAAAATATTATTAGCCAAGTCAAGATTCAACTTTTATGGAATATTTTATTATATTTGTTGTAGGGAAAAGGAATTTGACTTGAGTCAAATCCCCTTATTTGTAAATAATAAATAAATAAATGATTTATTTATCTTTTTAAGGATATGATTAAGTAATAATAAATAAATAAATGATTTATTTATCATTTTAAGGATGTGATTGAGTGATAATCAAATAAATAATGATTTATTTAATTATTTAAGGGAGATTTAGTCATATTTAACAAATAATATTATTTAAGTAATGCTTAAATAATTATTCTTAGAAAATAATAAGATAAATAATGATTTATCTAATTAATTTCCTTGTTTTGGGTTAAATATAACGAGGAATATTAATTAAACTATTGTTTAACTAATTATTCCATGAGGAAAAATCAAACAAATATGGATTTATTTAATGTTTTCCCATGGGGTTTCTTGTTTAGACCATAAACAACTTAATAAAGGTGGTTTAATAAGTTATTTTTCATAGTGAATGCGATTTTACTTGGGGTAAAATTGGTTTTACTTGGTGTACTTGGGTCCATCTAATAACAATGGATTAGATGACCAAAAAATGGTGTAACAATTTTCATGTCGATTTTGAAAAGTGGTGATGTAGAATCGTCTTTTTTTTTAGAGGGTTGTTTTTAACACTATAACTTTTATAATGCCTTCCTCTTCCCTGAGATGTTTATTTTTAAGTGTATTTATGTACTTGTTTTTTTTTTTTGTAATGAAATCTTCATTTTTTCACATAGTTAACAAAATAAAAAGATGGTCAGTATTTTAAAGCTCGGATTTTCTATATGTTTCTGTATTATTAATTAATATTTCAATGCACATCAAAAAAATTTCACTAAAAAACCAATATTTTTAATCACATGACAAAAAAAATACACATTTTCTATATAAATACAATAAAAAAATAAACATTTTGAGAGATTTTGTTAAAAAAATGTTATAAATGATTTTTTGGGGAAAATCTTAACAAAAAATAAATTTAAAAATAGATTTTTTTATGAATTTTATGTCAAAAATTAATAGTAATCACATGTTTTTTGCAAAAAATAAGGATTATTCTCATAAAATATCAAATTCTAAACATTACAAGTAAAACTGATTAATAGCTCTCAAATTTGAGCTTTATTTGCAAGCATAACTTAAAGCTAATCCATAATATCAACTAATGCATGTTTAACATCTTCAAGAACATCATTAATGTCTTATTCCACAACTTTTTTTTCTTCATTTTGGTCAATGTCATCTTCTAATGGATCTTTCATGTATGCAAATCTTCCAAAATTTCATTTTCCAATCATTCCATATACCGGCAGTTGAGGTTCCTTTGCCTTTTTTGCCACACATGATTCATTAAAATCCTCTTTCCTCAAACCAACTTC
Organism: Pinus albicaulis; assembly: GCA_034641835.2. Lineage (NCBI taxonomy): Eukaryota > Viridiplantae > Streptophyta > Pinopsida > Pinales > Pinaceae > Pinus > Pinus albicaulis. Next base: position 1,329,086,072 of record CM076575.1, on the reverse strand, counting down.
TTGCATTGCATCTGGAAGAAATTGAAGAGCATTAATTCTTTGTTGAATAAATTTGCATTACATTGGGTATTTCTTAATGGAAATGGAATTTCTTCCTTTTCTTAGGCAACATGCTGGCGTTGTACCTAATCATCAAGCACAAAAGAAATAATTAAAAAAATTAGTATTAACACATAAAAAATAAAAAATAAAATATTTAAATTCAATTTTATATAACAAAACTTACCTGAACTTGAGAATAAATCCAAAACCCAATCTCCTTCATTTGAACATAGATCTATAAGATAGTTAATCAATACTTGCGGTCTTTGATAAATGTTAACTATATCTCCTTTTGAATATTTTTTCTCACATGTTAGTTTTCTTACAACAACATCATAAAGCAATACTTGACTATGAATCTTCTCATCTACTTGATTCAGAAGAATATGCCTATAGATATCCTCTTTTTTCCAACGTTCAACATGGATGAACTCAAAATCATTTATAATAGGCCAATCTTCAGAACAAACAAGATTTTAATTCTTCCTATAACATAACATAGTAAAAGTTCAATTAAATTGTACATAAATAAAAATTCCGACATTAATCAAACATACAATTTCAATGTCTTACAATGTAAGTTGCAACCTTGAGTTTGTTTTTCCCTTGAAGCTTGTTGATAACATTGCAAATTGTGTGTTTGAATGAAATGTCACAAATATCCAAAGTGGTGATGTTGTGACTTCTTGAAAAATTGTAACCACTTTACTAAAATATTGATAAGTATATGGTTCACTATCATATTCAATGTTTGGGAAATTGAAACCAGGAGGAATAACTGCAATAACTAGGCCATATTCCTTTCTAGGTATGAGTTTTTCAATGTCTTCACAATCGCCTGGTATTATTTGATATTGGATACTATTAAGCCCATTCCAAATGAAATGATTAAAAGTAGGATCAAGTTCAACATTTGTTAAGACGTTGCTTTCTTATCTTTTCCAACTTGATTTTTTCAATAAAGCTTTTGAAAGTATCTGGTACTCCATTTACATCCTTCTTCAACATCTTTAATGACATAAAAAATATATATGTATAAGTAATAAAATAAAAATAGTTTACATATGAATAAAAATAATGTATAAATCAACATACCTTATTGAATGCAATATAAAAATCTTTAAGTGTTGTTGTAGAACTTGATTCTAGGTAGTTTCGCACAACATCATCCCAACTGTCTTCATTCAACATTTTAACCATATTTTCTTGTATTTGCATATAAATATTCCGACTGAATAAATAAAGTTAAACTGTTAATATAGTGAGATGTATAACAAATTCTACCAACAAAAATATGTTTTATTTACAATAAAATTAGAATTGAAAGAAAAGTACAAATAATTCAACTTACTTTTAAAATTTTGCACACATTTCCTCCATTGATAATTCACCTAAATTCACATGGGATAGTACTGATTTGACTAGTTTATAATCCTTCACTCCTTGCATTTTTCTCCAAGGTGTGATAATCATATCCTCTAGAAGTTGCTTCATTTTAGGGCATGTCTTACTGTTGGTTCATATTATGGGTCTACTTTTTAACCTTTTGATTTTTTATGGAAATATTCTCCCACCACTCAAAAATCTCATCAATCAATTCAAACATCTCCCCAGTTTTAAATGCCAACTGAAAAATTTTATCCATGCCTCTGAATATATTTGAATGCATTTTTCCATATTTTGATTTGATTTTTCATCAATTTGATAACCTATTTCCATTAAAGATTCCTTCTGAAAGGTTATACTGATTGTTGCCTTATCCCCATCACATTTTTCTATGAATTCATTTTGAATAAATCTAACCCTTGAGATGAAAATCATTTCCCTTTATACTCATTATCTACATTATGATCCCATGCCAATAAATTTGATTATGTTTATGTTAAATCAACGTAAATGATGCATTTAATTGTTTGGAAAAGATAGTTATTGGGATATTCCTCAATCAAGTGTCTTTTAGCTTCTACTGAAGGGTTCCCTCCAATTACATAATATTTATAATCAAAATATAATGTCTTGTCAAATTCCTATTTGTTGGGAACCTGACGTGGATTAACAAGAACCACATAATCTACCACATGCACATATGGATTGAACCTGAACGATGTTTTCAGATTATGTACATGTAGGTGATGTGCCTTTCTAATTTGATATTGAGATTGTCCTTCATCCGGCCTATATAATTGGCTGACATTAAGCTCAAATGTTTGGCCACCACAAATTAATTTATTCTTCCTCAACTCAGATCGAATGACATTTTTTTTGTTTTAATAATGTCATCCTCTAACTCGACACCTACTGTTATGATTTCTCTACTTCCTTTAGGGCTTTCAGTTTGTTCTTCATTGCTTCTCATGAATTTTACATGTTGACCAACATTTTATTTCTTCTTCATACTGGTTAACATATCATTTTTTCGATAAACAAGCTCTTCATCATCAACTAGAAGAGAGACATATTTGACCATTTTTATTTTTGGTATTTGATTTGTTTTTTCATTTTTCACAACAGTTCTAATATCCTCCTCACTAATGCTAAAATATTTTTCAAATTCATCTTCCACATCTTCAAAAGAAACATGTTTAGGTTTACTATATTGACGCACCTTACTGAGTCTCTATTGATCCCCTCTTTGAACTAATGCAGTGTCATGAGATATTGGTCTTTGCCTCATTCTCCTTTCTTCTTTTGTTTCTGTGTGGAAAGTCTTGATCACAGTCATAACATTTGGCTCCATATAATAAATACCCTCAATCAAGTTTGAAATAGGCTGAACAAAATCCTACGAAACAAAATAAAATGTCAATGATCAATAATTTATACAAAATTGAATTATCCTTACAATAATGCATAACACAAATATAAATAAACATACTTACAAAGTTATTTTCAATGTTGCTTAAGATTTTTGCAGATAACTTTGTAAGTGTTTCATCTATGTCATACTTGATCTTTGATAAATGATATCTAAGCTTTTCACGTTTATTAGTCATTCTTGCAAGAACATAAAAAGTTTTTGTATTCGGAACCAAACATCCTGTACTCTTCCCATCACCTGATATGCTTCACCTAAGTGAATGATACCACAAAATAGATAGATATGTATACCATCATCAGTTTAATTGCCTTCAAGATACCATGAAAAATATGTTTTATTTATTTCCTCTGTGTTGTTCCATTTAGAAAAAAGTTTGAATGAACTTGATGGGCAAGTTACTTGACTTTTATTAAGTTTTTCAATTTTTTTGTGCTCAACATTTTTCATAGTGTGCCCATCAATATTCTTAGTGCATCCAACAATATCCATAGTGTTTCCAACAGTATCCATGGTGTGTCTAGCTGCAACTTTAGATTTGGCAATTGTGGCCCTTGGTCCAGAAACATTCACAGAAATATTCTTTGATGCCATCTTCCTGATATATATATATATATATATATATATATATATATATATATATATATATATATATATATATATATATATATATATATATATATATATTAGTTAATGAAAAAACACATATCCTAATTAATATATATATATATATTTTAAGTTTTCCAATATAAATTTAAAATTATTCGAAAATTAATTTCTATAAAATAAATTAAAAAATATATATAATGGTTAGTAAAACCATTTAAATTTAAATTAGGAAAAAAACTATATAACTAACTTTTCTTAATATTTTTAAAATTATAAAAACATTTTTTTTTCTTTCATTTAAAAGTAAACATATGAAAAAAAAATTAATAACTTAAAAAAAAAAAATAGATAAAAATATTTTTAAATTATAAAAAATAAAATTAAAAACAAATTATGAAAACATTCTAAAATTAAAACATATTAAAATTAATAACAATTTATTAAAATTAAACATATTTATTAAAACAATTAAAAAACAATTATTTTTTAAAGTTATTAATATATTATTATTATTTTTTTAAATAATTAAAAATATATATATTTTTAAAAGTTAAAAAATGTATTTTTTTAAACAAATTAAAAAACAAAAAAAATTCAATGTCTCGCCGGGGGGTCGAAGTTTAGTAGGGTGGCGCTATGAGTGCTTCTTCGACGGACTTCGGTGTGGCAACACTCATAGTGCCACCTCATCGGCCTCCGACCCCTGGCTAGGCGGAGGGGAGATTCCCATAATCGCCCCTCCGCCCAGCCCAAGGTCGGCGGGGCAACGCTCACAGCGCCACCCTACCGGCCTCTAGCACTCGACGGAGAAAAAAATAAATTCATTAAATAAAAAAAACTATATTATAATTGGACTTTTTTTAAACTATTAAAAAAACAAAATAAAAAATATATAAAATTTAAAACTTATATATATATATATATATATATATATATATATATATATATATATATATATATATAAACTTAAAAAAATAATAAAAGCAAAAAATATATAAATAAATATTTTTGTTTTAAAAGCTAATAAAAAAAACAAAAAAATATAAATAAAACGTTTAGTTTTAATAAATATATATATATATATATATATATATATATATATATATATATATATATATATATATATATATATATATATATATATATATATATATTTTAAATTGAAAAAAAAAAAAAAAAACTGAAATATGTAATGCAATTATAAAAAAAAACAAATTAATGTTTTAAAATAAATAAAAAAATAAACATAAAAATTTGTTTTTTTTGCAAGTAAAAAAATATATATAATTGTGTTTTTGTTATGTGCAAAGTTATTTTTTTGTTTTTTGTTTCATGGAGGAACCCAACAAGCCTAAAAATGAATTTTTTTCTAAATTTTTGTCTAAAAAAACCTACAAATTTGAGTTTTTTTTCCATTTTCTTCGTCGGGTTTTGGGACACAAAAACCATAAAAAATAGTTTTGGAACATAAAAGCCATTAAAAAACAGATTCTCCCCAAATTCATCTTTAAATGGTCAAAATAGAAGGAAAAATAACCTTTCTAATGCGAAAAACTCTTGTTCAATGTCTTATCAATGTTAATGCACCGCCTCCACAAATTGCTCCAACAAAATCCAAAATGCTTGATGTGATGTGAGGAATAGAAACAATGATTCTTATTATATAGCGAAGATTGTGCGATTGCTTTAGCGTTTCGCAAACGTGGGATTAAAATTAAAATTAAGAAAATTAATATGAAGTTTATTTATAGGTTTATATTAACTTTTATTCATCGTTGGCCAAAAACTAAAACATAAATTTTAAAAATTAATTTCAATACATAGTGAATGTTAAATCATTTAAATAAAATTTTTATTTTAGTTTGGAAGGAATGCATGAAAGGAATATTTGTGTGGATATTTTGAATAGAAAATAGGGTGAAATATTTCAAGACCAACAGGTTTGTAAAACATTTTGAAATACATTTTAAAAAAATATTTTGGAGGGAAACATTTGAATTGAAAATTTTGGAGGGAAATTTTTTTGCCAAAAATTTTGGGAGGAAACTTTGGAGGGAAAATTTTTAGCGATAATTTTTGGGGGAAAATTTTAGAGGGAAATTTTTATTCTTTAAGCTATATATTTTCATTACGAGAGAGTGCATTTGTATCATTCAACATCTTCTTGTTGAAAGTCATTGGTTCTTCTGATACTGAAGCTTTTCTTTCTGCAACATCAAGGTCTTCATCACGCAACAACTCTATTTAGATCGATGAATATAGCAGGAGTTCATTTACCATGAATAGAGAGTCAAATTTTTGACTTTGTCGTAATCCTAAGGATCATGAAAACATAATTGATGAAGGGTAGAAAAAAAGAAATTTTTTTGAATCAAGAGTCAGTTATTCCACTTCATCCTAACGCTAAGGATTATAAGAGCACCAGTGATGAAGGACATGATGAAAAATTTCTCGAGTCAAAATATCCACTTCGTCCTAATCCTAAAGATTATGTGAGCATCACTGATGAAGGGGGGAATGAAGAATTTCCAGAGTTAAAGTATCCAATTTGTCTTAATCCTAAGGATTATGCGAGCACCACTGATGAAGAGGTGAATGAATAATTTCCAGAGACAAAATATCCACTTCATCCTAATCCTAAGGATTATGTGAGCACCACTAATGAAGAGGGGGATGAATTTCCAGAGTCAAAATTTATACTTCATCCTAATGCTAAGGATTCTAAGAGCACCACTGATGAGGGGGGGGGGGGGTGAAGAATTTCCACAGTCAAATTCTCCACTTTATCTTAATCCTAAGGATTATGAGAGCACCACTGATGAAGGGGGGGGATGAATAATTTTCAATAAATAGATATTCAAAGCATCCACTTATTCCTAGTCCTAAGGATTATGAGAGCAGCAGCGAGGAAGGGGAGGGGTGGGATGAAGAATTTCCAGTGAATAGAGATTCAAAGCTTCCAGTTAGGCCTAATCCTAAGGATTATGAGAGCACCACTGAGGAAGGGGAGGATGAAGAGTTTCTTACAAATGACAATTTTAGATTCATAGATCTGAATACTGCATTTTCTCTAAGTGAGCATTTCAAAGGCACTCATGGTGATGTAGAATTGAATCCTCCCAGGGAAGATTTTGAAAGCATGGATGAAATGGTGAATAATTTCATCTAAGTCAGGGTTTCAAAAGAACCAATGATTCTTGTGAAATTTTGTATTGAAGTGACGATTGTAATGAATATTTTCCAATAAATGATTTTGATGAATTTCTTAACTATGTTCAGAATGATGAAAGTGGGGATAATCTTGAGGGTGATGAAACTTCTTCTACAAAGGATAATGGAATGATGAAGTCGTTGCAGGAAAACATTGCAACTAGGAGTAGGAGTAGAACTTTTTGTATCAATCCAAAATATTCTAGTTATACAAGGGTTAAGACAACATATCTCACAAGAAGAAGTTCTGTCATATATCTGATTTCAAGTGACTGTTTTTGAAAGGATTTCTTGAAACACATGGATTTCAACTATGCTTTTGAGAAAAGGAAAATACCTTTGTCAATGAATAAAAGCATGCAAAATTGATATTTAGTGGGTTGCATGAAATCCACACTAGAAGGTTATCATTATCATATTGGCAATGTATTTCTTTGTACAAAGGCTTTAAAAATGTTCCATTCAATTTGTAACTTTCGTTTGTCAAAAATCTAAGATAGAATGGAAAAGGATCGCACATATTATTCGAAAGTACGTTATAAATGATAGGTTGGGTCGTTAGAAAATAATGTTATGCCATGGATGAAAGACTTATTTTCAAAGCATGGAGAGTGTATCCCAAACAAACACACAATACATATTCCAGATAATTTCTCAAGACAAGAAATATACAACTTACACAAAGAATATGTAGAAGGTGTTGAAGGAGTTGGTAATTTTATTACATATTCATATTTTACAAGGGTATGGAAGAACGAATTCAACAATGTTCGTATTCTTAAGGATACAAGGATGGGGATTTGTAGTACACGTGCTTCTCTTAAAGCAAAAATAGATAAATGTCAAGGGGAAGAAAGAGGTATGCGTTCATAACATATTTTTAAAATTTGGATAGTGTTATCGCTTCGTAATTTCAAGGCTGAATAAAAAAACCACGGAGGTAACATCAAAATCGCTTTGGAAGCTAATATCTAGCCCTTCCAGCTTTAGAGAGGGATCTCTCTATAAAATTTAGCTTTGTTTTTTCAGAAATTTTAGGCTATTTAATGGGCTCAGAGTTTGGTTTTTGAATTTTTTTTGGTTGGAATAGCAAGGGAAGCCCATTGGGAAATGGATTCAAATAGGCTTGGGGTGATCAATTTGCAGAAGTATCAAGCTTGAGTGAAATAGGGCAAGCTAGGTTGCATTCACTGGATTATTTTAGATTTTTAAATGGATAATGGGTATGGCAGAAAAGTGAATTTCAGTCGAGACTGAAAAGAAATTAAGTATTTTTCAATATGACTTCAAGTGGAAAACATTTCAATTTTAAAAGCAGCTAGAATACGGTGTTTTAAATAACATGTCCTATTGATCACACTTTCTGTTTTACAACTAATAATTTTAGATAAACAAAGAAAATGGAAAAACAGTGGAAAACACACAAACAATAGAAACACTTCACTAGTGATTACACTGCATGAATCCTGAAACAAATGGTCTTGCATTACTTGCAAATGGTCACTTGAACTGAGTGAACATCTTTAAAATGAATGGTAGTCTTCCTCATTACAAATCCTAACATATATTACTTCAAATGATGAAGTGTCTATATAAATTATAAACTAAAATTTACAAAATTGATTACAATAAATGTTATCTCAATAGATGGGGTATTATTAGCCTCAAATCTAATAAAAAACTCTAACTATTACAAAAATAAGCTCGATGTGCGTGATCTATCTTTCTAGCACTGTTGTTAAGGAATCGGTTGATGAGTAAGCCTATTGGTAGGTTGTGCTGGCTATAATGCTATCTAATGTGTTGTCTTGTGAGCTAGCTGTAGATGACTGCTCTTTGTTACCTTTTACTCTTGTAACTCAGTTAACTTATCCCATCGCTCTTCATCTGGGATATTTATGTTTACAAGAGTTTAAGACGTTATAGGACTCAAATTCTATTTATTACACTGACAGTCTTTACATAATGTATTTATGATGATATTATCAAACATGACCACTTTGAGTGAATTGGCGATGTCCATAACCAAAATAAATAACAACTAACTCACATTAAGGATCTGCTCCTCTAAATTTGGAAATGTGATGGCTTCAGGAATTTGTTGTACTTCAAAACCTTGATAAACCTTGGTAATATTTAGTTGGTGGCATATACATGCATAACCATATAATATTCTATTTCAAAGCTTTAATGAACCATCTGATCAATCATGACATTAAATCAACTCGTATCGGGAGTTTAGGAGTGGAGGTCATAAGACGGAAACATAATTCTTTGCAATTTTCAATTGCTATGAGTGATGTGGCGGAAGGTGGGTCCTACCGAGGTGGTAATAAGGTGGCGTGATTGCGATGCTATATATCGCATTATACCATCGGGGTTTAGTATCCGACACATAAATGGTGAGTGAAGTGTGGGAAATAATGTGATAATGTGATGCAGGCAATAATGTGATGTGGGCAATAATGTGATATGTGAGTGCAATTTGCGATTACAATCTGCCATATATCACATCGAGGTATCACAATCACAATAGGGAGCGGAAAACATAAGGCGCGGACAAACAAATTTTTGATTTTGCAATGCGAGAAAGGATAAAGGTCATATTTTTTAAAGTTTTGCATGGTTTTTTAACTTAGAGAAAGGGAAGATGCAAAACAAAAAAAAATGAATGTTATTGGTGATAACACACAAAATACTTAATCACCTTGAGATCCTATAAATTATAGGACCCTAAAAGATAGTTATCAACTATGAAAATATATTTATTCGTATGTTTCTTTTATTTTATGTGCAGTTTCCATTGTTAAAGAACTTCAAGAGCATCGCAATCAGCAAGCAAGTGAAATAAAAAAATTGTATGAACATCGAAAGAAGTGTTATGATAATCCAAATAAATATTTTGGTTTGGCAATTGATGGTATGGACTGAAAGAAAACACTTCTGCCACTTTTTTTCCACACACCAAAAAAATTACAAGAGGAAAATTTCATTCAGTTTTAGTTGATTAGTTGTATGGTCTTTAATGAGAAGATGTTGCCAAGGGTTTACTTCACAACTCCAAATATTGATAATGATGAAAATATGACCATAACTATAATCCATGATGTGGTTACTCATTGTTCTGGTATTCTTCTTGAAGTTTTGTATGTACAATCAGACAACAGAATCCATTAAAAAAAATATCAAGTTCTTTATGGGTATCTAAACATGATCATTGAATTTGGAATTTTTGAAAAGATAAAGATTGGTTTCCTTCTTACGGGTTTCATATTGATCAAATGTTCTGTCATTTTTCAAAATCATTGAGGAGGAAAGGTGTTGGGAACCTACCATCATTAATTGAATTTACTAAGAAATCATACATTCCAGAGCCTATTTTTCATGTGTTGGAAGAAACTATTGACATGGGAAGGTTTATTCTAAGATCACATGGTAAGGAGAAATGTATTGAACAACCTAATGACATTAGATTCCAAGATCAATTTTGTCTCAAAGAAATTGATGGGATAACACTTATATGTGGAAAGAAGTATCCAACTGCTGTAGAATGAGGGCCATCATCAGGTTTAGCATTTTTGAAGTTCCAGACCATCCAATATTTTCATCAAAGGTACTATTATTACAGTCAGTTGTTGAACTCAATAATGCACGAAGGCATAAGAGAGATATAAATTATTCTAAATGTCTGGAGGAAATTAAAAGATGTATTATAGATACATATGAGTAATTTGATGTTGTTGATTCAGTTTGGTGGGAGTATTTTTTCAATAATCAAAGTGATATGATTTCAAGATCAATAAATGAGGATACGCTTTTGAAGAGTCCATTTTTTTTGCCACAAAATATGCCAAATGAAGATGAGGAAACACACCATGTTGAACAAAAATAGGCTCAAGGTATTATTAATCCTCCACAGGTAGAGAAAAGAGAAATATATATTGGTTCTAGAATATCATGTGTACAATGTGAAGCCATGCAAGTCCTTTATAGGGGTTTTGTGTAGGATGTTAAGGAGGGTTTAATGATATTAGTGTTAGTAGATGAAGATCCACTTGGATATCCATTCTCAGTTTCCAAGGTTATAAATGTCATTAAATAAAATGAAGATATTACAACTATTGAAGTACATTGGTATGCCACAAGCACCCACCCATTCAATGGTGTGTACAAGCCAGAGATGGTAGTTGAAAAAAAATTTGGCGGAAGGAGAAAAAGAGAGGGCACAAATATAAATCGTCGCCACATATATGTCATGAAATTGGAGGATGTTGACATTCTTGTGTATGACTTCAATTTCACAAAGAAAGGAACTCTTCGCTTGAAGACCATAAATATTTTGAAGAAATTGTTAATAGAACAGATAATCATGACATGGGACTCTGCAGAATGTATTTGTAGATCTAGAAGACTTTTGAAATCTAAAATGGTGGGCATGCATGTTGACTCAGATGGAGCACTAGTTGATGAAAGAGAAGGATATGGATCACCTTCCTCTACATCGAGTCATTCATCTAAAGATGTAGGTTTTGATGGTGTGCCAGAACCTATGACTGATTTTGAATAACTGTCTAAGACATTTTTATGTAATTGATGTTTGCATGGTGTCTTGAAATAAATATTTTGACTTCCATATGATCTTACATGAAGTTATGATACATATCTATGTTTGTTGGATTATATTTTTTAACTATGAAGAATTCATCTCTTTATAATATCCACAGTGCAACAATTAATTACAAAAATGATTTATGTTATATTCAATATACGAAAGTTGATATTTTGATTAAAATTACAAAAAAAAATAGAAAATAATGTTTAATTTTTAGATTATTTAGTGATATTTCCATAATATTATTTATTGTTAACATTTCGTATAGTACACTTTTAAGATTTTAAAAATTTTGTGCCTCATTGAAACGGGACACTTCGTTTTGATGGTTGATTTTTAGGCTTTGGTTGCAATTATATAAGTCTTATTAGGTTAAGATTTGAAAAGAGATATATTTTTATTCTTTAAAATAAAAATTACTCATGGAATAATAAATATTTCATTTACTTGTTCATTTTTAGAAATGGTTTAAGTCATATAATTTGTCCATAATTCCATGGTTCAAGTATGTTAAAAAGTTAATATTTAAAAACTTAAGATTTAAAACTTGTCAAAATATTAAGGTTTTTATGCGCTACGATATTTTATCTGTAATGTTATGGTTGAAAACAATTACAATTTTAGAGTTTTTTTAGAGCAAAGATATTCTATCTTTAACAAGATATAAGGCTTTCAGATATGAGTCAAAATTGTTGGCAATTATAAGGCTTTCAAACATGATATTTGTATATTTAATATCATGTATCAAAATTGTTCTAATTTTATGATTTTTCAATGTCCTAATATTTGATCTTTAATTCCTTTGTAAAAAAGTGTCAAAATTGTGACACGATTTTTTTTGGTTATTCCACCATCAACACTTTATATTTCGATGGTATTTTTTCAATCCCTTTTTCAAGAAAAAAATGGTTTCTAACATAATTTAAAAAAATGTTGAGATTTGACCCTAAAAAAAATTGCGTTCTAGAAGACACACTTTTTGTTTTTGGGTTGTTTTTTCATGTTTTTTGAGTTTTTTAGGGCTAGAGTTCTCATTTTGAGGTAATAGTTCCCGTTTGATCGATAACTATGTTAAAACTCAGTGAGGCTTTCTATAATGATAAATAACATCAGGACAAAACCATCCTTACTAAACTTGATCAAGGACTTGACCTAAGCAAGCGTAGCCATGACAATCATTTCATCAAACATATTAAGAACATATAGTCTATAGGTCATAAATCCACATCTGAACTTAGGGGTCTGATACTTATCTAAGAATAATCCAGAAGGTCTAATTCCCCCTCATAATAGTTTATATAGAATTTTCTAGCTCATGTAGTCAATAACCATTCATCAACTAATCAAAACATGCCAGGAGCCATAGGTAGAGCCTCTTATGGAACCATGCTTATAACCAACATATAAACATAATAATAACCATGATAGAACAACCATAAAAGCCACATAATAAAAAGTACAAGTACTCATGAAATAAAATAGGAAAATATATTTTATTAACATATGAAAAATCCAACTAAGTCGAGGACTTTCATGTACCACCCAATCATAAATTGAGCTGAACTAAATCTTTATTTCAGCTAATCACCCTAGTGCCATATTCCAATCATGAATGTGTTACTCAAGGCATAAAAACCCAAGGCTTCCCAAAGATTAAACCACCTCAATCCTCATGCTCCCACAATCTCACCAAAACCAGTCAAGAGATCACATAAGCAAACCAATACATAAACAACCAGGTCTTCCCAAATATTAAACCACCTCCACCCTCAGGTTACCACAATCCTGCCAAAATCAATCAAGAGATCACTAAGACGAAAACAAAATTCGAAGCCTCAAAATTTCTTCACCAAATACCTTGAGAAATTTTCCTATCTCCAAGCACCTACCAAGGGCTTCCTAGAGATAAATCACCTCCACCCCCAACCGTTGGGAATTTTCCTAAGACCACCTCACATGGTTCCAAAACCATTTTAAAATCCAAAGGTCAACCAAATAAAAGAACCCTATGACACCATGGCTATCTGGAAATGGAAAGGCAAGGCTAAAATCACTGTCACATCTAGAAACGCCCATTCCAATGACATGAAGAGAAACAAATACACACATCCATGTACCATGCATTCAAAAATTAGCTAGGTAATCACAAATGAAATCTGTTACCTACATGTATTCCTACTAAATCTACTTGATCCAAATTTTCCTTTCTTGTCCCTTGATTTTCTTTGCTTCCTTTTCCTTCCTTTACCTTCGTTTCTACATTGCTAGAGTGATCCAAGAATTCTATAAGTGTGCAAGAGTATGATACAGTGAGGTAATAGAAGGGAGCTCCAAGCTAAAACTGACAAAAGGTTGTGAACTAATCCTCAGAAGCCTTTTTATCCTTGAGACCTCTATTTTCTTCAATTCCCTCTATTTTTCCTTCAATTTTCGTCTCATGCAAACCTATGAACTTTCATCTCCCTTTTCTCCTAATTTCCTCTATTCTCATAAATAAAATGTGAATTAATGCCTCTTTTCTTTTTCAAATCCTTTGCCAATTTCCTTAGCCATAATAAATCGAAATGACACCCACCAGGATCTTTCACACAACATTTAGCTTGGAATATGTGCCCATGACCTTGATCTTATTATTTTTCCTTTAATAACTTTATTACATGAAATTTTATCCTGGGGATGTTACGGACCCCTCCCCCTTAGGGGAACACCATCCTCGGTGTTCTATGACACCTATGAGCAACAAGATCACTGAAAACCAAAACATGTTGCCCTTGGAGCTTTATAACTTAGCTCGATGCACTATTTACAATGAAAAACTTGCTGAAAAGAAAAACCAACATGAAAAACATGAAAACATGACAATCATACTACTTATTGGAGATTTATAACATAACTCATTGTCATATTTACAATAAAAAACATACATAAATATGTACATATACCAAAACTCATTTTCCTTAATCGAAAATAAATGAAGGATACATAGCCAACATATAATCAACCCTCTCCCATGTAGCTTCATCAGGCCCAAGCTCTTCCACTGCACTTTAACTTTCTCGATTGCTTGATTCTAGAGCATGAGTTATTTCTGCTACAATATGGACTTAGGTTTCGACTAAAATTTTCCTTTTGGTTCTCACTGCAATACATACCAGTTAATTACATGATCGACATCCTTCACATATCTTTTAAGAAATGAAACATGTAAAACACCATAAACATTCATTGTTGGAGGCAATGTAATTTTGCAAGCCCTTGTTCCAATCTTCTCAAGGATATCGAAAGGCTTGCAATATCGAGGTGCCAACTTGGCACATGACCCAATCCTCAAGGATTACTTCTTAGGCTTGATGTGCAAGTTCACATGCTCCCCAATGTGAAACTCCTTAAACAGTATTTGCTGGTCTACACAACTCTTCTGCCTATCTTGTGATGCCTTTACATTCTTCTTGAGAACTGCACTTCCTATTCCTTGTCTGCCAACATGCCTGGTCCAATCAATACCCTGTTCACTGGATCACTCCATCTGATGGGAGTGTTACAAATCTTCCCTTAAAGTTCCTTAAACATACTCATCCTCAATTACTCCCGATATCCATTTTTGTAAGCAGACTCAATCAATGGAAGATACTCCTCCCACCTCCTCTACTAGTGCATAACATACATTCACAAAATGTCCTCTAGAATCCCGTTGACCCTCTCTATCTATCCATCTATTTGCAGATGATAAGTTGTGATGAAGTCCAACTCTATATCCAAACTTGAAAATAACTCCTTCGAAAACATGGAAATGATCTTGGAAAATTTATCAGATATAATTTTCTTAGGATACCATGCAATCTCAGTATCTCCTTAATGAATACTTGAGCTACCTCACTAGCTGAATTAGTAGACTTCACCGGAATGAATTGAGATACCTTGGTCAACCTGTCAACCACAACCATGATGGAATCATGATTTATATATGTAGTTATAAAACCTATGATGAAATCCATGGAAATTACCTCCATTTTCCATTTTGGAATCAGAATCGGCTGAAATAGACCACCTAGATGCTTGCATTATGATTTTATTTGTTGACTGTCCAAAAATCTAGCGACGAACTCAGCTACCACTTTCTTCAAATTCAGCTAATAGTAGAACCTCTTCATAGCTATTATATTCTTTTGATATCCCATACGACATGAATACGACTTAACATGAAATTACCTCAAGATAAGCTTCTTGAGCTTGTTTTTGTCCAAAATTTAGATCCTATCCCTAAATATCACCAGACCATCTTCCATGAGATGATAGTCCACATCTTGATCACCTATACCCTGTTGTTGTAATCTGTGCTTAAGTTGCTAGTACCTGTCATCCTAGTGTCCTGCCTGTAAGATATGATCGTGTAAATATTTTCGATATGAACTCATAGATTCTATGTGATTTACTTACACTCTTTGACTAAGAGCATATACAACCATGTTCTCCTTTCCCTTGATGTATATGATCTCGAAGTAAAACTCACTGAGCAAGGCCAACCATCTAGCTCACCTATAATTTATATTAGGTGGTTCAAACAAATATCTCAGCCCATTTTGATGACTCATCTACAAAAACCTTGTGCTGAGAAGATAGTGCCTCCACATCTTCAATGCATGAATGATCGGTACCAACTACATATCATGAATCACATAATTTTCTCATGTTCATTCAGTTTCCTTGACTTGTAGCATATCACCTGTCCCTCCTACATCAGAAATCCACCAAGACTCCTCTTGCAATAATTGTTACATACCAGAAACTCGTTATCTGGGTTTGCAATATTTAGAACTAGATCATTTGTAAGCAACTAGTTAAACTACTCAAAACTAGCTGCACATTCCTCTGTCCATTCAAATTTCTTTCCCTTGCTCTGCAATGATGTAATAGGATAGGAAATCCATGAGAAGTTCTTGATGAACCTCCTGTAATAACCTTCTAACCCCATGAATGATTTGACCTCATCCACATTCCTAGGAGCTTCCCATTCCAATATAACTTTGTTTTTTTCGGATCCACTCCTATGCCTTCCTTGGAAACCACATGCCCCAAGTAATGTACTTTTATATGAAAGAAACCGCAATTACTAATATTGGCACACAACTAATGCTCTCTTAGCAATCTCAATATTGATGCTAAGTGTTCGACATGCTCTTCCTCATTCTTAGAATATATCAATATATCATCAATAAATACAATCAAAAACTTGTCCAGATAAGGACGAAACACATATTTCATCAAACACATGAAAGTATATGGAGCATTATTCAAACCAAAAGGAACCAAAACAAACTCATAATTTCCATACCTGGTTCGAAAAGAATTCTTATAGATGCCCTCTTCTTTGATGCATACCTGATGATACCACAATCTCAAATAAATCTTCAAGAATACTGTTACTCCCTTCAAAATTGTCAAACAAGTCATCAATCCTTGGTAATGGGTGCCTGTTCTTAATCTTCACTGAGTTCAACTACCTATAATCAATACCCAACCTACAAGTACCATCCTTCTTCTTCACAAAAAACATTGGTGCACCCTAAGGTAGTACACTTAGCCTAATGTATCCCTCATCCAAAATTTCCTTCAAATGAAACTTCAATTCAACTAGCTATACAGTTCTCATCATGTAACGTGCCTTTGATGCTGGTGCCGCTCTTGGTACCAATTCAATAGAAAATTACACTTACTTGTGAGGTGGTAACTCTAAAATATCTTCTATAAATACATATTAAATATGTTGTAAAGCCGGATACTCTTCAATAATTCCACATTCTCAACATCCTTACCTTTATAATTGGAAACATGCACTGCAAACCATACACACCCTTCCTTGCAACTTTGTTTAGCCTGCATAGCTATAAACATTCTCATCGATTTAGGATTCTTCATACCCTGCAAGATCCTCTTTTCTCTGTCATCATCCAAGTACTCAAAAAGCTTCTCACAACAATCCACCTTAGTCCCGTGAAGGTAAAACTAATCCATACCTAGAAGCATACTATATGATCCCAACAAAAGCACATTCAGAAGTGTTGATGTAGGCATGCCATTAAACTCAAATTCACTTCAGCTATTACCCAATGATGAACTATTTTTTTAGTACATGTAGCCAACTGCACCAACCAAAACTTTGCATGCACTTCTTTTCTCAAACCAAACTTATCCACCAGGTGAATATTAACATAACTATACTTATATCTAGGGCCAATCAAAATGGAAACAACTCGATAACAAATATTACCTTCCATCTCGATAATAGATGTTTGGTGATCCGCTTTCTTATTATCAAATGCTGCATATATCTGAGGAATGATCTTCCCAACATCCCCAACTATTTGCGCCTCCTGAGCATTGTAGATAAGAGGCATACCACCCTAATATAATGTAAAATCCTTCTTGTGATGATCCTTTCCACATATCCAACACTACAACTATCTACTACCTTTGTCCTGCTACTCCCTAGGATGTGACCCATGCCCCTTCTCAACTACATTAAATTTTTTGTAAGGAGCAACATTTTATTTCTCACCTACCTCATTAGGTATTTCCTTCTTTGGTGGCCATTTAACTTTAGTCTCTACATTCCATTTCCAACCTTTCTTATACTTTGTATTACACTTCAATTTATCATAAGAGAGCTTCAAATTCCCATTGAATTATTCTAGCGACCGAAGCTCATCATACTCAAGATGATCCTGAATTGCTAACAGAAGTCCATTGCTACATCTCTGAAATTTTTTTTTTCTCTTCCTTAAGATAAGGAACATACCTCAACAACTCCAAGAACTTAGTTGTGTACTCCTCATCTGTCATCGATCCCATCTTCAACTCATAGAACTCCTTGGATTTTCCATCATAGTACCTCTATGACAAGTATTTCTTCCCGAAGAGTCCCTCGAATTCATGCCAACTCAACTCCTATGTCCTAATGTCTCTAAGATACTTCACATATTCCCACTAGATATATGCTTTCCCTTTGAGGCTTAAAATAACTATCCTGGAATTCATGTTATTTGTATAATCATGTAGCTCAAATAAATTCTTCCTCCAAAGCAACCATTCCTCTCAATATTTAGGCTTCTTCAACTCTCCATAAAATTTACGTGGCTTGTATATATTGAATTTAGCCGACAAGAATCCCCCCTCACTCCTCTTGCAAGGAAGATAGTAATGATGACCTTGATACATGTCTGAACTAGAACTAGAATAGAACACATAACCAATGCCTCTCTTGTTAGGTGTATCTGAGAACCTTCCATCTCTTATTGCGTCATCTCTGTCCCACCCATTCCCATCATGATACCTACTACCATATGCACAATTATTCATGTCCTATTTCCCATAACTGATATGTGATTGTCCTTATCTCTACAATTATGAAAAAATATGAAGCATGACTTCATTGACCTTTGTTATCCTTTTCCCTACTAAGAATTTCTAGTGATTGAATGATTTTTTCATTATCTGCCTTGCAACTTCTGATTTCTTCCTTTAAAATTCTCAATGTGTATGCTATGTTAGGATAATACTCATGTCTATGCTGCTCATTTGATTTTTAAGTAGAGTCTCATGAACTATAATCCACCATTTTTCTAGTCATATTTAATATTCTTCTTCCTGCAATATTAACATGTTAGATAACCAAATATAAACATAACCAACATACCTCACTGAAGTTCAAGGGAGGCTATTGCGTCTACAAAATCAATCCAGATTAGCACAATACATTTATATACATAGCCATATAAATATACCGACATCATGCATGATAATACCAACTGCATATAATGACCTCATGCACAACAACCATAACCATGAAAATACATGCATAATGACAATATAAACATTAGCATGCATGCATGGCAAACAGATTCTTCCCATTCAGTCCAAGTATTTCAACCATGTTGTGATATTGATTTGTAACACCTCCTCCCACATTTACCTAGTTTCACTAGCCTACTGGGCTAAACATGAGCTAAGGGCTACTATGACATGACTCAATCTACTAAATATAGTTAAGGAAGTGGAATCGATACAATAGAACCTTACTGACCTTCCTTAGGAGCTACATGACACTCAAGAACCAAACAACCACTCCCACTGCCTAAACCCTAAGCTAGAATGAATTTTCAGTTACATTGGATCTCAACTGCATGAATTACAATGACTCCATGCATTTGAGAGAATAAAATCGTATGAATAAGCCTACCAGGGTGCGGTTATGACCCAAATTAATCAATTCATAGGGTGTGGTCCTAAGTTCAAAGCCTAAATTCTAGGCCAACCTCTAGACCACAACCTAAAACTTAGTGAGACTTTCCAGAATGATAAATAACATCAAGATAAAACCATCCGTACTAAAATTTATCAAGGACTTAACATAACCATGGCAGTCATTTCATCAAACATATTGAGAACATGTAATATACACATCATGAATGCACATATGAACTTAGGAGTATGATACTTATATGAGAATAATTAATAATGTCTAATGCCCTCTCATAATAGCTACAATAAAATTTTTTAGATCATGCATTCAATAACCCTTCATAAAATACTAAAAACACCTCAAGATCCATAGCTATAACTTGTTATGGAACCATGCTTATAATTAGCATATAACTAGAATAACAACCATGATAGAAAAACAATCAAAGCCACATAATAACAAGTACAACTGCTCATGAAATATCATAGGAAAAGAGCTCTCATTAACATATGAAAAAACTAACCGAGTCAGAGACTTCCATGTACGACTCGACCATAGATTGAGCTAAATGAAATCTTTCTTTTAAACAATTTCCCTTGTGTCATATTCAAAGCATGAATGTGGGACTCAAGACATCAATAACTAGGGCTTCTCAGATATTAAACCACCTCCACCCTCATGTGTTCATGATCTCACCAAAACCGGTAAAGAATTCACATAAGCAAACCAATACATAAACAAATAGGGCTTCTTGGAGATTAAACCACCTCTACCCTCAGGCTACCGTGATATTTCCAAAACTAGTCAAGAGATCACTAAGATTAAAACAAGCTTGGATTCCTCAAAATTTCCACATCAATACCTTGAGGAATTTTATTGTCTCCACCCACCTATCGAGGGCTTCCCAAATATTAAACCGCCTAGACCCCCAACCTTCGGGAAATTTTTTGAGACAACCTCACCCAGTTCCAAAACTATCTGACAATCCAAAGATCAACCAACTAAGAGCACCCCATCACACCAAGACTATCCCAAAATGGCAAGGCAAGGTTAAAACCACTGTCACACCTGGAAAATCCCATGCTAATGACAACAAGAGAACCAAATAAACACATGCATATACCATGCATTCACAAACTAGCTAGGAAATCACGCATGCAACCTGTTACCTACAAATCTTCCTGTTGAAGCTGCTTGATCCAACTTAAATTCCTTACTTGTCCCTTGCTTTCCTTTTCTTCCTTTTCCTTCCTTTGCCTTCCTTTCTCAAATGCTAGAGGGCTCCAAGAATTCTCTAAATGTGCAAGAGTATGAGAGAGTGAGAGAATAGAAGAGAGCTCCATGCCAAAACTGACAAAATGTTGTGAACTGATCCTCATAAGACTTTTTATCATTGAGACCTCTATTTTCTTCAATTTCCTTTATTTTTCCTTCAATTTTCCTCTTATGCAAACATGCATGACCTTTGATCTCCGTTTTCTCCTAATTTCCTTTATTTTCATAGATAAAATGCTAATTAATGTGTCTTTGCTTTTCCAAAGTCTTTTCCAATGCCTTTGCCAATTCCCTTAGCCATAATAAACTGAAATGACACCCACTAGGATGTTTTTCCCAACATCCAGGTTGGAATACATGTCCCATGACCTTGGTATTATTCTTTTACCTTTATTAAATTTATTACATGAAAATTTAACTCGGTGTTGTTACAGAAATGAATATGGTTTATTAAATTTTAATAAAGTGAAAAGTTATTTAATAAAAAATTATTAAAATTTATGTATTAATTTAAACTAAATTTTAATCTTTATTTTTGAGAAAAAATTAGTTGTAATAGTTATAACTATGTGTTTTCTTATAGGAGGTCACATATTTAAATCCCAAAAGTGGTAGAATATGTAAAAAATTTATTTTATTTTATTTTTTAAATTATCATGGTAAATTAGTACCTCTTTGGAGTAATTTGGGCAAGGTCGAGAATCAAACCTTTTGGCCACTAATCCAGTAGCCCACAAACTAGATATACCAATAACTTATGACTTAGGAAGAGTCAAGATGTGTATACCCCACTAGGAAAGGCCAATGATCAAACCTTCTTACCGCTATATCCAACAATGCACAAGCCAAATATACCAATAACTTATGAATTAGAAAGAGAGGCTAAGGAACAAACCTTCTATTTGACAAGGATCAGAACTTCTTGTTGCTATATCCAACAACACACGAGATATATATATACCGATAACTTATGAATTAACAAGATAGGTCGAGGATCAAACCTTTCGGTTGTTGTATCCAATAGCGCACAAGCTAGATATACCAATAACTTATGACTTAGAAAGAACCAAGATGTCCAAACCCCACAGGTCAAGGTCAAGGATCAGACCTTCTAGTTGTTATATCCAACAATGCACAAGTTGAATATATGAATAAATTATGAAATAGCAGGAGAGGTCGAGGATCAAACTGTCTAGCTGCTATATATCCAACAATTAATGAGCTAAATATATGAATAACTTATGACATAGCAAGAGAGGTCGAATACCAAACCTTCTAGTTATTATATCCAACAATGCACAAGCTACATGTACCAATAACTTGTGACTTAGAAAAAGCCAAGAAGTCTAGACCCACAAAAATCAAATCTATTTGAGGGATCTCTTCCTCTTCATGTCTTATAAGGGCCAAACATGTCCCTTGGAATTGAATATAGGTGAATAGGAGAACACATTGTACTCCTAACCACTTGAACTACTAACCCAAAACAATACAGTATATAACATTTTGTAATCAAATCATTACATAAATACAAATCCCTACAAAAATAAATAAATTTATACATCAATTTAATATCTAACTTAACCATAAATTTTAAATTAAATTATTAATAATATCATTAAACATTTTATTTTTAAAAACAAAAATTCATGAAAATAGCTTTAACCAATTTCTCCTATCTTTTAAAAAAGGCATTTCCTCATATTACAACATTTAAAATTTTGAAATGACAAAACTAAATTCCTAATTTCTCTATTGAAGACATTTCCTAAAATGGAGTTATGATTCAACCCTCCATGTCGTAATAAAGGTATTTCCTAAAATTAAATTATAATTCAACTCTAAATTCTCCATGTTCAAATCATCCTACATGAATTTAAATGTCCATGACATTTAAAGCGTGAAAACTTTGAAGTTCTTATTTCCCCTTGCGAATAATCACAAGCATTCAAATCCATTACCTCTTCTACTAATTTAAAGTATTAATATTTATATATTTATTATTTAGTTATTATATTGGTGAAATAAAGTATTATTTAAAAAGGGAGTGCTACATCAATTTAGTGATTGATAATATGTTACATATAAATAGGTAAGTTTATATATAAATATTGTTTCTCGTAACAATAGAGCTACATATAAAGCATAAATTCATTAAATTTATATTATATAAGATATTTATCTTTAATAATAATAAAATCAAAGTTATTATAATTATATTTAAAAAATTATGTATATAATGGTAAATTTGAGAAAAGTTATTTTAAATAAATATTTTGAAATTGATTTTAGCATAAATAAGTTAGAATTATAAAATTGAGAAAATGATAAATGTAGGTTAAAAAGCTTATTATGAGTTTGGAAACAATTGTAAGTTGGTAGATCTTTTGATATAGATTAAAAAAACTCTATTTTGAGATTTGTCGCTTTTATTATTTTATATGGATGCGAGGTTTAGTGTTATAGTATATTTAAAGTGTCATGGAAGAAGATTGTCCACATATCCAAAAGAAATTTATTATATACAACCTCAAGATTAAAGGAAATACTCCCTGCCTTATCATCCTATTTGAAGCAAGTCTTTCCCCCATTGAAAACTTGACTATGATCATGTATCTTATGTATAAGAAAATTTATAGAACATGGATACCAAGAAGTTTCCTAAAATTTCTTATAACTCTAGTCAAAACTCCAAATCAAGCGAGGGTGGCATAAGGATGCTTTGTATTAGCTAGACCATTTAGGGATAAAGGAGGAGATCATCTTGCAAGATATATATAATACTAAAAAAATTATTCTTCCAAATTTAAGTAGAAATTGTTGGGCGATAAAGAGTTAGAGAGAAAAAGAAAACAAAGATATTATAAGCAGGTGATCAACCCCAATATCAAAAATGAAAATTATCAATTAGTCTTGACTAATGTTAAGAAGAAAATGAACATTGCTAGAATAAAAACTAATTCTCATGAGCTTCATGGTGAAATGGGGCGTTGGTCAATTCTCAAAATTCCATGGGATGAGAGAGTCTCACATGTGTGATTCTAAGAGATTTGAAAATGAGAATCATTTTCTCTTTGTCCATATTATACTCAAATTTGATTTAATTTTCAAAATATTGGTCACACTACCAACCTTCTTAACCTGTTAAGTCAACAAAACAACGATGATGTGGAAAAACTTCTCACTTCTTTTGGAGCATTAAAATAAAATGTTAAATAATGTATGCCTTACCTTCTCTAGGTCCAATATGCCATAGGTCCAATATGCCATATAGGACTTAGAGGAAGTTAAACATCAATATCATCATCATCATTGATAAAATTTGTAGAATTATTTAAATTTTATATAGTTTTTCAATTAATTTAATGCTTTTTTATTATTTATTTTAAGACATGTTATCTTAATAATAATGATAGTTATTGTTCATTAAAATAAAATAACTTAGTATAATTATTCAACGTCTTTTCCTTTTGGTAGGAATTTTTTATATTGTAAATTTGGGCTATGAAATATGCAAAAATTGGGTGACATTTTGTTTTTCAACTTATTTATGCATTCAAAGTATTAATAGATTTCGGCCAAAAGAAAAAAACACTTAATAATTAGACTGCACCATTTAGTTAACCACAAGAAAGGTAAGGAGAAATTTGATTTTCTATAAAATTTATATTTGTGAAGCTTTAGGAGAAGACATTCCTAAATAATCATTGTTTTCATGAGTGGAAATATTAGTTTTAATGAGTTAAAAGATTATGAAGGTTATGATAAATATTTTGAAATTGTGATTTAATTAGGCCCACATAATACATTTCAAAATAAAGTTATATTCATCTTCATCCCTATTACAGGTACAAAGATGAAAAATTGTTTTAGTTCATGGCATTTTAGTAATTTTCCAATGCCATGTTTTACTATAGAATTTGTGAGAGTTTGTCCTTATTTAATAATGTTAATTTTCTTGTTTGTGTTAGTTAAAATATAGAGATAATTTCAATATTTTAGATTAGAATTGATAACTCCTCATAGTATCTTTATTTTTTATATCCTCTAATTCTTCATGGCACCACACTTACCTCTTGAATTTAAATATAACATATTATTAATATTATTATTGTTCTTTAATGATTTAACCACTAGTTGACATTTTTTTATAACTTTGATTGAGTTATAAGTGATTCTGATTAGAATTTGAAACAATTGAAGGAAACTTTTTGTCTTCCTAATTGTCAATATTAGTCTTATATATTATACATTTAGTTATAACTATATAACTATAATTTCAATGAGTAAAAGACTCACTTTTATAAAGAGAATAAAATAAGATTTGATGTATCAAATATAATATATATCTAAAATATTGAACATCTTAACTCAATAAAAAAAATTTATAACATACATAGATATATTTTAAAAAAAGGTGTAGTATGCATATAATTATTTTTATTAAAATGAATTTTTAAGAGGGAAAATTTTAAAGATGGAAATTTATAAGTTTTGAAATCTTGGTGAATTTAAGTATACTTAATATGTAATTTGTAAAAATTTTGGTTATATGTTTCTAAAAAAATTCAAATTTCTAAATAGTTTATATAGCCTTTACAAAATTTTGGCCCTTTTTAAATTAAAATAATTCTATATTATAAAGTTTTGGTGAATAATTTTTAGAGAAAATGGAAATTAGTGAACTTTTTTTCAGAAAAAATATGGAAAATTAACTCAGTTGCTAATATTAACCCCTAAAATTTTCCTTACAACAATTTATAATATTTCATTATAAAATTAATATATATACATATAATGTACAATAACACCATATAAATTTAAGCTATCAAAATCATTAAAAATCACACACTACTTAAGCGTGAGAGAAAATACTAATTAAAAAAATTATAAATAAAATATATCTAAATCTAAAAACTTCGTATAAATAAAAAGCAAGATTGATATTCCAAAAGCTATAAGAGTGATAGAATTAATATTTTAAATTAAAAGCAAAATCGCGCATCAGATACGTGGAATAAGCGTATTATAGGGTGAGTATATTTCTATTTAGAATAGAAATGGAATATATTTTAATAGGTAAGGGCGTTCTGAATTTTTGTTTAAAGTTGACATTGATAAATTAGGAGATAAATTATTATAAAGTAAGAGAGAGAAAAGTGTGGTCATATACTTCGACAATGATGGTTGGGACAACATAGCAAGTACCGGTGGAGCTGTCAATGATGGAAATAAAGTCGGTTGTTGAAAAAATATTCTTGGAGAGACAGAGAGTAAAGTAGATTGTGACAATTTATTTATTAAATTAATTCATTTCAGTGTGACGGGAATTAGATGTTAACGGGTTTTACCAAAAAATAGGGGAGGAATATTCGCATCATGTTCATGTGAAAGAGAACTTGTGGTAGGTAGAGGTAAAGGTGTAAATAATATTAACAGATTAAGATAAATGTATAGTTTGAAGAATTAGGAATTTGCTTGGAAAATTCAAATTAAAAGTATGAAATAAGGGTATATATTAATATATGTTGTGTTTGAGGATAAGTGATGTAAATTAGTGAAGTATTATGGATTTTAATATTGCGAAATTAATAGTTTTGGGGTTGTAATGTAAATGGTTTAAAGGTAGGTTTTGTGAGGATAAGTTATGTAAATTAGGGAAGTAATATGGATTTTAATATTGCGAAATTAATAGTTTTGGGGTAGTAATGTAAATGGTTTAATTGTAGGTTTGGTATTTTTATTATTCAGATTCAAATTTCTAATATAACATAACTGTAAATTTAAAACGTAAACAAAACAATTTTTTATAACAATTTTTTTTAATAAAAATAAAAATATGATAATATTAATAAAAATAATTATTATAAATTTTCCGAATTTGATATATCTTCTGTGTACCTCTTAAATTGTTTTACTATTCTATGTTATCATTTTATAATCTGATGTTTCTAATTTTAATATATTTTCTTTATTATTTTATCTTATTATTTTATAATTTAATGCTTTTAATTTTAATATATTTTGTTATTATTTGATTAATATAACTTTTTTCAAGAAAATATATAAGTTAATTTATTCAAAGAGATTACATTTTGTCGATTTATTAGTAAAATCTAACCTAATGGTAGCGAAAGGAATTATTCTATGATTTCTCATAGAAGAAAAGCTTTAAAATATATATATATATATATATATATATATATATATATATATATATATATATATATATATTAATCTTTAAGTTTAATTTAATTAATATAAAAAATTATTCAATGATTTCTCATTAAGTAAATTCTTTAATAACAAAAAAAAATCTAAAACTATTAACCTTTATGACTAATTTAATATAATTTAATTATTATTTTAATTAATATAATGTAGTTATTATATTACCTGAATAAGATTAGAATTATATGAATATCATTAAATAATATATACATTTCCAATTTATACCATTAGATTAAGAAAAACAATTCCTCAGATTGAGTAGTATGTTGATATTCTTTTGAGAGAAGAAGATCAATACTTTGATATTTTTAACTGCTTATATAAGCTCTCTATGTTTACTTTTATAAATATTAACACGATTTTAGAGAAGTTTTCATATATATATATATATATATATATATATATATTTGTTACACTCCAACCTTTAAATGATTGTTCACTTTGCTCTAATAAGGTTAATATGAGCACCCCAACAAGAGGTTGTTATGTATCCACCTCTTGGCCCGTGCAGTGTATTTTACTGGTTCTTTCGAGCCATGGAATGCTCTGGTTCAAAACCCCTAGGGTATCGTCTAGAACTAACGAGTTCTGCAATACCAGTGCAACAATTTGATAACTATGTTTGCTTAGATTTTAATGGGTAGCATTAATTTAATTTTATGCATTAGTTCTTGATTAAAATGTTTTGCATGCACTCTATAGGATTATTGTAACACACTTAACCATAGGTTCAACTATAAATTAAATTTTAGTCATTGTTCTTATTTAACTAGTAGGTAGAGTGAACAATCTCCAGTTTTCTTAAGAAAGAAGGTTCTTTCCCCGAATCTATGTAGTTAGCTTCTCTGACCCAATGTATAAATATATCATTACACAAAACTTAACAATTACTAAGGATTCTACTTGCCATGGGTCTGCACTATCATTCCATGAAAGGGAAGTCTCTAGATACTCATTATTACATTTTTTGATAGAGAAATTGGTTTCATGTCGTTATCCATTCACAAAAAAATTATTCAATAGTGTTATTCATTCTAGACATATTTATCGAAATAGTATTATTCATTCACATAACACATTTATTCACAGAACATAATGATTCACAAAATACTTATCCAAATACTCGATAACAATAATCTTTCAAGAAATCCTTCTTCTTTTATTGTTTTTTGTTTTATAACAACACAAGTTTCCGAAATTATCCAAGAAAAATATTAGTCAGTTTACTTATCTTTAACCAAACAAGTCGAGGAAATACTATAGAGGTTCCTCCTCCGGAGCGTAGAATCTAGAAATTACGTCCAAATGCTCCCCCGAGCTTCTTCCTTCCAAGTATGGTATTCAAAACTGGTTAATGGACCTCAAGACTGTAAGTCAATTCCAAAACCTTGACCTGCGAATCCCACTAGTGTCACCGGCTCAAGGATTTTTGTCACTGTTGTAGTTTTTCCTCCCGAGAAGCATCTTGGCTCAAGTAGTTTTTTGTTTTAGGTTCTCCCTTCCCATTCTAAGATAATTTTTCTTTTTTATCTTTCAAGAAATAGGGTGTAACCATTTTCCCAACTACTTGAAACTGAATAATACTCATTGGAACCTTTTCCTTTATTTCCACCACTTATCTTTATAATAACACACACACACACACACACATTTATATTTGTAATGTAAAATAAATCTAAGATTTGATTAACGCCAAGTTCAAGTCAACTAATTCTACGTAAAATAAAAATGTGTAAATTATTTACATAACTAGGGGATGTTACATCTCCCCTCCCTTGTGCGAAACACTATCTCCTGTGTTTAATATTGCCTCTACAACAAGCCTGGGTATAAATCTCGCATGAGACTTTCATCTTCCCAGGTAGCTTCTTTCAGGCTAAAGTTCATCTAGTGCACTTTAACCTGGACGATAACTCACTTCCGTATTTTTTCTTCTCTATTTTCGAGAATGTGTAGGGGTTCTACAAGAAATTCTCTGTCTCGTTCTACTTGGCAACATAATAAATTATTAATTCATATTTTTTTTCAAGACATGAGATCAACAATTTTTTGTTATTTTAAAGTTATTGTCACATTCCTCTTAATAGTGATACCAATAATTATTTCGAATTAATGATGTTCCTAGAGTCATACACATATTTATTTAGTAAGGAAACGTGGAACACATTACGAACACATATATTACTATGTAAGGAAATTTGATAGGCAACCGGTCCAACCCTTTCCAGAATACAGAAGGGTCTCCAATAACGAGGAAATAATTTTGCACATCCTTTCCATTGTAAAGTTCTCTTCCAGGGTCTTACTGGAATAAACACATGATCCCCCATTTGGAACTTTTTTTAAGTAATTTTCTTGTCAGCATACACATTCTGCGGATCCTGGTAAAATTTTGAATTATGTCGAAATTTCTTCATCGTTGCCTCTAGCTTTTATAACATATTCAGTCCCAACAATAGCTTATTTGCTTGGTTGTTCCAATTATTGGGTGTATGGCATCTCCTTCTATATGGGACCTCAAAGGGACTCATTTTTAGAGACTCATGATAGTTGTTTTTGTAGGAAAATTCTACTAAATGTAAATATTCTTGCCACTTCCCAGGTTGCTGCATCATGTACATTCTTATCATATCCTCCAAAATTTGATTTAACCGCTCAATTTGACCATCAATTTGGGGATGGTAGGAAGTAATAAAATGAACTTTTGTGCCTAATCCTGCAAAAAAAATTCCCAAAATATTGATGTAAACTTTGCATCTTGATCAGAGATCATAAATTTCGGTATTCCATGAAGTATAAACATCTCATACATAAATATGTTCGCAATTTGGGAAGTTTTATATGTAGATTGTACAAGAATGAAATGAGATACCTTACTCAATGTATCAACCACCTCCATTATAGAGTCATTATTTTTCCTTGTTTTAGGTAAACCTGTTATAAAGTCTAGGATTATTACCTCCCATTTCCATTCCGGAATGGGTAATGGATAAAGTAACCTGACTAGATGTTGATATTCAACCTTAGCATTTTGAAATTCGAGGCACTTAGCCATATATTATGTGATATCCCTTCTCATTCCAGGCCAAAAATAGCTCTTATTTATAACAGAAAATAGTTTCTAATATCCCAGATGGGAAGCATAAGGTATTTTATGAAATTCATGCATCATCATTCGTTTGACATACATTTTGTTTGGAACGTATATTATCCCTCTAAAAGTTAGTAAATTTTCCTTGTTTATACTAAAATCATACTACTATATTGATTTGTCCCCTTACTGAGCTTCCTGGAAAAAGAACATATATTTTAGATCCTTATTTGTAGTATCTTTAATTAATTCTATGAAATTGAAGTCAACTTTACTAAAATTAAATTCATATATATGATGTACTTTCCTACTTAAAGAATATAATACCTGATTTTCCTTCCCTTTTAGATTCTTATTGTCGAAATCAAACTCACTAAGGAAAGTTGTCCATCTGGCTTGTCGTGCATTAAGAATTGGTTGTTTAAAGAAGCTAGTCAAACTGTTGTGGTCAATAATTAATACAAATTCCTTTCCCAATAAATAATGTTTCCAAACTTTGAGGTTATGTACTAATGCAGTAAACTCAATATCATATGCAAAGTATCTTTTTTCATGTTATTTTGAGTTTCTGAGACTCATAATCGACCACCTTTCCTTCTTGCATCAATACTCCCCCAACTCGCTCTTGACACGCATTGGTGTAGACCAAAAATTCTTTTGCAGGGTCTAAATTTTTTAATACTAGAGTTGAATTCAATAAGTGTTACATTTGTTCAAATATATGTTGTCATTATTTTATCCTCTTAAAAACCTTGCCCTCTTTTTTGCGAGGAGGTTATGGGGTGCTATTCTAGAAAATCCCTCGATGAAATGATGATAGTACCCTGCCAGACCCATGAAAGATCGAATGTACAAAAAATTACTGGGCATATGCCACTCCATAATAGTTTTAATGTTCTCAGGGTTGACAGTTATCCCTTCCTTAGAAATTGTATGGCCAAAATATTGGATTTGGTCTTCGTAAAAATCACACTTACTAAGCTTCACATACAACTCATGTTCCCACGAAGTCTAAAGTACTATGTGCAAATGATTTCAGTGCTCCCCCATAGTTTTCAAGTATATAAGTATATCATAAATGAATATTAAAACAAATTTGTCAAGGTAAGGGTGAAATAAATTGTTGATGAGACTCGTGAAAGTTTTTGGGGCATTGGTAAGTCCAAAAGGCAGCACCACGAACTCACAGTGACCATAACAAGTTCAGAAAACTGTTTTGGAGATATCCTCCTCCCTTAACCTTATCTGGTGATAGACCAATCGCAGGTCAATATTATAAAATATGGTAGCTCCTTTAAATTGATCAAATAGGTTGTCAATTCTTGGTAAAGGATACATTTTCTTAACAGTCAACTTATTGTGTTGACTATAATAAATACACAAACTTAACGTACCATCCTTTTTCTTAACAAACAAAACAAGAGAACCCCACAGAGATACACTTGGACGTATATAACCCTTATTAAGTAATTCCTTGTTATGAAACCAACTCCAAAAATAGAATAAAAGAGAGATTAATGCCTTAGAAATCAACCACTTCAAGGGGGAAACCTCCTTTACATTAATTAAATGAACACTTCTTGGATGACGCAAATGAAATAATAATGTAAAAATAATAATCCTAGCCAACCTAAAAATAATAATGTAAGGGCACAACAATAATATTAGTGGGCTATCTATGGGGAAAAATAATAAAAATATGGGGATTACATGGGTACAACAATAAAAATAAGGGGGCTACACTTAACAATCAGGGACTATACTAGTAGTATAGGGCCCCAACATGCCCCTCTCCTTCAAAAAGGTGTTTCCCTCAAAGCTTGAGTAGTTCTAGATGATTCTGTATAAAATTGTCATCCTCCCATGTGGAATATTCAGTGGGTAAGTTCTTCCACTTCATGAGATACTCTAAAATTGATCAATTTCATAGTTTTCGAGTTCTTATTTATGTGACTGTTTCAGGTTCCAGTATGAATTTTCCTTCCTCATCAATTTCTGGCAATATCATTTGAACCAGAAGTTTGTCACCTATAAACTTCTTTAAGCATGAAACGTGGAAAAATGGGTGCACTTGGGAAGATGCAGGAAGCTCTAATTTGAATTCCATAGTACTAATATTTTGCAACACCTTGTAAGGACCATAATACTTTGGACATAATTTATTATCCTTCCTAGCTTGCTTGATGGAAATTTTTTTGTATGGTTGTAGCTATAAAAATTTCCATTCTCCTACATGAAAAATTCTCTCGTTGCGATGTTGATCTGCCTGTTGTTTCATTCGATTTTGTGCCAAATTTAGGTTATCCTTTAAGAGTTGGATAACTTGTTATTGATGCTCGATGTGATCTTTCACAGCTTGAACCTTATAATTTCCTGTTAAATATTATGTGATGGACAATGGATGATATTCATAAATTTTGATAAATGGGGTCATTTTTGCTGTAGTGTGGAAGGAAGTGTTATACCACCATTAAACCAAAGGTAACCAATTGACCCATTGTGTTTTTTTATCATATACAAAGTAGAAAATATATCCTTCCAAACATTTGTTCACTATATCAATTTTCCCATCACAATGAGGATGATAAGATGAGCTATGATCTAGTTGAGTACCCAAACAAGAAAATAATTCTGTGCAAAAATTTCTAGTAAAAATGGGATCTCTATCGCTTACAATAATCTTTGGGTTTCCATGTAGCTTTTGAATTGTTTCCATAAATGCAGTAGCAACTGTGCTCGCTTTAAATGGATGAGATAATTCATAAGTGTTCATACTTTGTAAGCATATCAAGTAACACCATGATGATACTCCTTCCTTCAGACTCACGTAAATTTTTGATAAAATTCATTGAAACCTCCTCCCAATGTTGATTTGGAATGGATAAAGGTTGTAGCAGTCTTGAGATATTAATTGTCTCAACTTTATTTTACTGGCAAACAAAACATTCTACCACAAAATTTTGAATATTAGATTTAAGGCCATCCCAAAAAATATATTTCTTCACCTTGTGATAAATTTTTAAAAATCTCGAGTGTCCTTCTAAGGAAGAGGCGTGCAATTCCAAAAGAATATTTTGTTTTAGTTGGGAATTATTACAAATATATAAGTGATATTTGTAGCATAAGGAATCATTTTTACAACTAAATGTATTAGATGTACTAGGATCTTACTGCAACTTTTGAATGAGTATCCATACTTCTTCGTCATTCTTCCATTCCTCCCTTGCTTTGGTTATCCAATCGGGTTGGATAATAGAAATGGCACAAAGCAATGCTTCCACATCCGCATCCCTTCTTGAGAGTGCATCTAAAAAAACATTTAGCTTTCCTTTTTTTGTAGATGATTTCAAAGTCATAACCCATCATCTTTGTGACCCATTTTTACTTCTCTTCTAAGGATAATCTTTGTTCAAAATTGTATTTAAGATTATCATGATTAGTTTTTACGTTGAAGTGTCTTCCCATTAGGTAAGGTCAACATGATGTAGTATTTCCAACATTTCCTTTTCATAAATATCTTTCTTTAAATAATTTCCTTTGAATGGACGACTTTCAAAAGGAATGGGTCTTCCTTCTTACATAAAACAACACCTATTCCATTTCCTGAGGCATCACATTCCACAATAAATGTTTTTGTGAATTTTTGTGTAGCTAAGATCGGTGCTTGGAACATTGCCTCTTTAAGATGTTCAAAGGCCTTAGTTGCTTCAAGAGTCCATGAAAATGCATCTTTATTCAATAATGTTGTTAGATGTGCTTCTATTCTCCCATAATTATTAATAAACTTGTGATAATACCTCGTTTAATCGAGAAATCCTCGTAATTTCTTTATGGTTGGGAACTTTCCATTCCTTAATGACTTTAATTTTGTTAGGGTCTGCCTCAACACCCTCCTGAGATACAATATGACCCAGATATTCCACCTCTTGTACTCCACATAAAAATTTGGAGGCTTTTTCATATAATTGTTTCTCCTCCAATAGTTTGAGCACCCTGTCAACATTTTGAACATGATCCTTCTAAGACCTATTGTAGATTAGTATATCATCAAAAAATACTAACACAAAATTTCTAAGGAAGGGTTTGAAAATTGAATTCCTCAACCCTTGAAATGTAGAAGTATTTGTATGGAAAAAAATGCATGACCAAAAATTCATAATGACCCTCATGAGTTTGAAATGTTGTTTTCAGAATGTGTTAAGTCTTCATTCTAATTTGATGATATCATAAATGGAGATCTAACTTGGTAAAATAAATTTATTCATATAATTCATCCAATAATTCAGCAATCACAGGAATGGGAAATTTATCTTTAATATTTAGCTTATTAAGCTCCCTATAATCTAGACACATGCACCATGATCCATCCTTATTGTGCACCAATACTACTGGAGCCAAAAAAAAATTTGACTAGGTTGAATTATACCAGCCTCTAGCATTTTTGCAATCATACATTCAATTTCGCTCTTTTGAACATAAGGATATTTGTAAGTCCTGATATTTGGAGGAAAAATTCCTGTAATCAAATCAATAGCATGATCATGATCACGAATAGGTGGGAGTCCTTTGGGAGTTTCAAACACCTTCGGATGATTGTCCACGACTTTTTGGAGATTTGGAGAAATAGATGGTTATGATGTTGGAACTTCTAGTGAGCATAATTATGCAATGATGCCTCATTCTTATTTCTTCAAAATATTTGTCATGAAATTAGAGCTTATTATATTTCTTGGCTTGGCTGTGATACCCCGTAATTCAAATTCCTTTCCTTTCTGAAAAATATTTCAAGAAACGTTCTTGAAAATTAAAAGCTACCGTCCCCAAAGATTGTAACCATTGTACCCCTAGTACAATATCAACACCACCCATTGGAATGGAAAGCATTGGACTATTCAATACATATTCCAACATCATTAGCTTGATATGATGGCACTTTCCAAAACAATATATAGTTCCTCCATTTTCCACCATCACTTGACACTCTGGTGTTGGGTATAGGAAGCAATTCAATTCATTCACTGCCTTACAATGAATAAAATTATTGGTACTACCCGAATCAATAAGCAATATTACTTTTTTCTAATTGATATGTCCTTCTATATTGAGAGTTTGAGGAGTGGAAATTCCTCCCAATGAATTACAGGATATGGTCAGATTCATTTCTTCTTCCTATAGGGTTGGTTCATAGTGTATATCCTCTTCTTTTTAAGTTTCTAATTCTTTTTCTTCCTCTTCTTCACAATCTATGTAAAATTATTTCTTCTTAGCACACTTATGACCTTTAGTGTATTTTCTATCACATCTATAGAAAATCCCCTTTTCTATTTTTTCTTCCAATTTTTTTGGTGTCAAACTTGTAGGTTGTGGAAGTCTCAGAGTAGAAACACTTACATATCTATAGTTGTAAGTGGTAGGCTTCCTTGTTGCCATAATTTTTCTTTCAATTTTTCTTGCCAACTTGAATGACTTATCCAATGTATCAGGTTGCCAAAGGAAAACCTCATGTTGGATGTTATGCATTAGAGTCCCTATGAAAACATCAATCATAAGTTCCTCTGGAATATTATTTACCCTTATATTAAATTTTTGGAAGTCCTAAATGTGCTCCATCATTGAACCCTTTTGTTTGAGATTTATTAATTGGCTAACGAAGGTGTTGCTCTTTGTATCATCAAAATGTGATATCATTTCCTCTGTAAAAATTGACCAAGTGACCACTCAAAATAAAATAATGTATTCTTTACATGTTTAAATCCATTCTAACTATAATCCCTTTTTTCGCTGGTTGTTGCTAGCCCGCGCTCTGCTGTTGTAGTGCCCTAGATTGCTGCCCTATTCGTGCTCACATGTGCATGGCCCCTCCGTAATCCACCTCGGAAGCAGCCTCTCCTCTAGACCAGGCCCCTCGCCTTCTCTGCACTCATTAAATCGCTAGCTCTGCCTAGGCCTAGGTTGGCAATCTCTAAATTCGTTAAGAAGCTTGATGGAATCCAGGAGGTTTCCCTACCTCCCTCTATCCCGCGCATGGCTACTCTTTCAGTAGCTGAGAAGGGTCTCATCGACCAATTTACTGGACTCTGGCCCTCTCCAAATAATATTCAGAAATGTTTCAAATGAAACTGGTCAGATAAAATGAATGGCAAAATCTCTATTCAGTTTTGCGGTAGAGGCTATTTTACCTTTCATTTTGAATCCAAAGAAGAAAAGGACCTGATCTTCAGGAATGGGCCATATTTTATGGATACCAGAGGATTGTATCTCAACAAATGAATGTCGGACTTTGACCTCGAACTTGATGTACCAAATGCAGTCCCGGTGTGGGTGCGCCTTCCTCTTCTTCCCTTGCACTATTGGGAGATGACTCCGTTCGAGCTATTAGGAATGTTGTAGGAAAATTTATAAATAGGAGTGAGCCAAAAGACAACATGCAAGCCTATGCTATGATCTGCGTTGAAGTGGATCTCGGTAAAGCTCTCCCTGAAGTGATCAAGCTAAAAGTTGACGAATGGATGCACATCCAGCAGCTTGACTATGAACAAATCCCATTTAAATGCAAGGTATGTCACAAATATGGCCACTTTTCCAATAGATGTTCTAAGTTTATTGATATTAAAAACCCTGAAGCTGATCAACAATGGGAAACTGTCAAGAAGAAGAAAATTGCCTCAAACCCCAAGAGCAACTCCTCTACCCCCCCTCCCAAATCCAATCCCCCCTCCTCATCCTATCTAAAGCTCCTGGAATATTCTCATCAACCTGCTGATCTCCCCTCTCCTCCCCCTAATTTAGACTCCTCCAACCCGTTCTCCTCCCTTTCCCCCACTGAAGATGACCACCCCCTCACTACCCCCACTCAGCGCTCCTCTCCTCGCCCCTCCCCCACAAACCCTGACCCCCTTCCTCCTCTTCTGATCCCTCCTTTGTCTGAATCACAAGGAACTTGGCGACAGAACACGGTGCAAATTTGGAAAACACAAAAAAAACAACAGGAAGGAAATCTACAAAGCAGCAGCAGGAAGAAAATGCCCAAAAGGACATAGCTCTAGGAACACAAAAACCCATTGAAACATATATTCTAGGGAAAAATAACAAACACTCAGGACAAAACAATCAAGGAGGAAAGGAAGATACCCACTCTGCTTTGATGAAAACCCTCTCATGGAACTGCAGGGGTTTGGGGCACCCCTCTAAAATAGTAGCCCTAAGAGACCTTTTAAATATGGAAAAGCTTGACATTATTCTCCTGTAGGAAACTAAGCAGGGAGACTCTGAGATGAATTCTATAATAGGGAAATTCAAGGATTATGGGGGTACCCAAACTGAATCTAGGGGTGCCTCAGGTGGGCTCGCCACCTTTTGGAACTGCACCACATGGAAGAAAAATAATTCGATAGCAACTCAAAATTGGATTAATGTAGTGTTGCAGAACAAAAAAGATCACAAGGAAATCACATTCTACAATGTTTATGGCCCTAATCACTATAGGGACAAAGAGCTCTGCTAGAACAACCTCAAAGTATATATATATAGTGAAGATAGCAGCAATATTGTCATTGGGGGAGACCTCAATCTAATCCTCCATGCAAATGAAAAAAGGGGAGGTTATTTTAACCCAGACCCCTCCAGAGATCAGCTAGAAACCATTATGCATGACCACGATTTTGTTGAAATTGCTCCAAAAAACTCCAAATATACTTGGAGCAATAGAAGGATATGCAAAGGGAATATTATGGAGTGCCTTGATAGATTCCTAGTTGTTGTCCCTCTCCTCTCACACTTCTCCATCGCTTCCTCCAATGTTCTTCCATTTTAGGCCTCCGATCACTACCCCATCATCCTCAAT
Organism: Pinus albicaulis; assembly: GCA_034641835.2. Classification (NCBI taxonomy): domain Eukaryota; kingdom Viridiplantae; phylum Streptophyta; class Pinopsida; order Pinales; family Pinaceae; genus Pinus; species Pinus albicaulis. The sequence goes on along the minus strand of CM076575.1, from coordinate 1,329,048,105 downwards.
CTTGGAGACCACCTCTCTCTCGGTCCCATTCCCTTCAAATATAACCCCCCTCTGGAATGATATCCCTAAGGCTAGGCTTTTGATTCCCAATACTTGGCTGCAACATATTGAAGGGTCCCCCTCCTTCATCTGGGAAACAAAATTAAAGAAAACCAAAATGGCCTTGAAGGAATGGGCCAGACTGCATTATAAGGAACCTGAAAAATCCAAGATTGAAGTTAAAGCCAAGTTGGACGATGTCCTTAGCAGCATCGAAATCAAGGACTTAATCAAGAAAACTCGAATCACGAAAAAAATATGTACTAGCAGCTTAATAGAATCAATAGGAAAGAAGAAGAGAAGTGGCGAATTAACTCAAGAAATTTGTTGCTCCAAGTAGGTGACAAGAACACCTCTTTTTTTCACAAACAAGCCAGTGTCCACAAGTTTAGAAACAACATCTCTTCAATCATAGATGCAGACAGTAAAATTCAGACAGATCAAGGTTACATCAAAGCTGTGGCCACCATGCACTACAAATATCTTCTAATAGAAACAAAATAGAAGGAAGACTACTCAGATCTATTGCAACATCTTCCAACTATGATCACAGATGAGATGAATAATGCCCTCAATAAAGAGATTTATGAGGAAGAAATCAAGCGTGAAATTTGGTTCTTGCACCCAGATAAGGCACCCCGTCCAGATGGGTTCTCTATCAGATTTTACAGAAATCATTGGGATCTTATAAAAAATGACTTGGTCAAAATGATACAATGGGTCCAAAGGAAGAAGAAAATTGGGGGCTATACCAACTCTACTTTCCTTTCCCTCATCCCCAAAGAAAATCGTCCCTCCTCCTTCTCTCGTTTTAGACCCATCTCTCTCTACAAATCCTCCTACAAACTCATTACTAAAATCCTTGCCATGCACCTTAAGCCTTTTCTTCATAGCCTCATCTCTGAAAATCAAGGAGGATTTATTTCTCAAGGACAAATATCCGACTCAATTCTCCTCGTCTAGGAAGCTATTCACTCTAGCACCACTTGCAATGAAAAAGGCTTTATCCTCAAGCTTGACTTGGCCAATGCCTTTGATAAGGTCATGCATTCCTATCTTAACTCTGTCCTCCTGAAATGGGCTTTGAACCCAACTTTATCTCCCTTTTTAATGCTTTCATCTCCAATCCTTGGGTCTCCCCCCTCATTAATGGAAGACCAGCTCCCTCATTTCAGTCATCTCGTGGTCTCAGACAGAGTTTCCCTCTCTCCCCTTACCTCTTTATCCTCATGGAAAAATCCTTCAGTAGGGCCTTGGACCATATGCAACTGGTGCCCTTGTCACTGGCATCAAATTTGACAATGGTGTCAAAAATATAAATCACTCACAATTTGCTGACGACACTTTCTTGATGGGAGGCACATCTAATATAATATCTCGAAGATTCAAATCTATCCTGGATAAATTCATGCTATATTTCGGAGGTTTGGTCAACTTTCAAAAAAGCTACATATATGGTTGGAATGTTATCACTCAAACTATTCACAGCATTGCACATATTTTTGGGGTCCCCTACAAATTAAATTGGGACCACTTCACTTACTTGGGAATGTCCATCAATGTTGGTCCCTTAAAGTCTGAAGTTTGGGACATTCTCATAGACAAAATGAAGAGAAAAGTTAAACAATGGGGCCCCTCTTGGCTAAACCTTGCAGGGCACATTGTTCTCGTCAAATATGGCCTCTCTTCTTTGCCCCTGTATCAATTCACTCTCCTTCAAGCCCCTGCTAGCATCCACCACAAATTTGAAGCTATCCTCAGGCACTTTCTCTGGCAGGGAGGAAAAAATGAGAAGAAAAAATATAATCTTGTCAAATGGAGACAGGTCATGCAAGACTACAATCATGGAGGGATAAGAATTCTCTCTCACAAGCTCTTGAACAATTATTTTGGTGGAAATATTGTTTGGAGGTTAATTAGTGGGCAACAAGCGTGGTGGAAGAGAGTCTTGGAGTCCAAGTATCTCAACTCTTCCCGGTAGCATATTTTTGAGAAAGACATCCCTAATCGACCCTTCTCTAAAATGTGGGCTCTCTGCAAGAAATCCATTCCTTTCTTAGCCCAAAACATTTCCAAAGTTCCAATTGGGGGAACTCGCATCAAAATTGGAATAGAAAAAATTATGGGTCATCCTCCTCTTCTGGACAGACCTGATACCCACTGCATCCTCTCTTATCTTCATAACTAGGGCCTAAATCTCTTGAGTCACATTTCTAAATGGGACATCCACTCCCAAATATAGACCGGTTGGCTCTTCCCCACTATCTCTGCTCACTTAGAGGCTGATATTTGCAACCTTCAAAACATCCTTCATGGCGTTGATCCTTCGAAAATAGATGGAATAGATTGCTTTCATTGGGACCCCTATGGTGCTGCCTACACCATCAAAGCTTCCTACACTCATCTCTGCAGTGACAAATACCCCTAACCTCTCTAGCCCATTTGGAAAACAGTGTCGAAATCGGAATCCATTCCCAAGATCAAGATCTTCATATGGACTCTTCTTAAAGGGAAAATCCTCACTGCAGAGAATCTTAAAAAAAAGGTGTGCTTGGCCTTTCCAGATGTCCCAACTTCCTTGGGGATGAGGAGACAATGCCTCATATCTTGTTAGGGTGCCGATTTGTAGCTCGATGTTGGACTGATCTAAATCCTTTTTATCAGCCACATTGGGACCAGAAAAACTCTATTTCGGAGGCAATCCAAACTTGGAAGAGAAGCTACCCATGGGGGAAAAAAGAGTAACCTAGCATGAAGGGTCTGGGATACTTTTTCCTATGTCCACATATGGAATATTTGGCTCTTAAGGAATAGAAGGATATTCAGCAACAAAGAACCCTCCTGTAGGAAGGTCTACAACAAATATTGGATCTTAATGTTTGAAACAATAACCTCCAAGAAAAATAGAAAAATTGACACCAGCAATCTTTGTGTAGAGGAAAGGGACTTCCTTGTCAATCTCTTTATCAATATCAGCACTCATAAGCCCCCCTCTTAAGAGCCCCTTCAAACTGCTTCCAACTAAAGATCCTACTCAATGACAAATAATTTGCTGAATGGATGGACAGATGTGCAAGGCCCACTCTATTTTTTGAAGGCGCATCTAAATCAAATCTGGGCATAGCAAGTGCTGGATGCATCATCAAATATGAAAATGTAGAAGTTCAGTCTCTTTTGAATGGGGTCTTGGCTCCCTCTCCAACAATAAAGTGGAAACCTAATCCCTCCTAAAAGGCCTTTATCAATTAAAGGCTCTCAACTTCTCTAATGCAATGGTTTTTGGAGATTTCTCCATCATCATCGATATGATGATTCACAACCATCCTATCAGCAATATGGATCTTCATCGAATCTTAAGCAGATGCCACAACCTCTCAAAATACATGGAAGGCATCACATACTACCACATCCTTTGAAAGAACAACAAAGAAGTAGACACTCTCGCAAATAAATCTTGTGCTCTCTCCTCTGGGAAAATCTTTTGCAATAATGATCTTCATTACATGCCTCTGCCATGATCTGGAAAAATATGATTTCCAAGCATCATTGGATTCTATCCCCTGACCAATATGAAATTTGCAGGCTCCTTCGTGTCCCCTCACTCATCTTCCCCATGATTTTATTCCCTTGGGTCTCCCTCCCACCTGTCCCTCCCTCCTCGCTCTATCCTATTTATCCCTTTTCCCTCCCTATCCTTATGTGTCCTCGCTCTGCCCTCACTGGTGTATTTGTTGTTGGCTGCTCTCTCTGTTGTGCTTTCGTTGTGCTCCTCTTATAGTGTCCACAGAGCAACGCTTCACCCTCCCCTTTTCACGCTAGCCTCCTGGCCCTCGTTTCCTTCGTTGCTACTGACATTTCCTCTACTCCCTCTTATCTTCTCCCGCATTTCACTCCCCTTCTTCCCCTACTCCGTGTCCTTTGCTGCTCCTTCCTTCCTCTTCATTCCCCTCCCTTCTCTGCCCTCCCTTCCCTCTTTATGGCTCGCAGTGAGGACTGTTTCCACTATGCGGACTTGCAGGTTGAGCTGGAGCAGATCCGTTCTCACTAGAATATTCTCGATCAAAAGCAACAAGAAGATGTGAAAATATTGGATGAAAGGCAACAAGAAGATGTGAAATTTTTCCTCCATAGGGTAACTTCCGCTCAGCAGCAGTTTGATAACCTCTCCAACTGGTGTGCCCAAGTTGAAGAATCAGCTCAGATCCTCAAATATATGATCGAGAAATGCTCAGCCTCCAGCTCCAGCTCTAATAATGCAAGAAATTCGAGAAATGAGTATAACACAGAGGCCTCAACCAAGCACCATATAAGCATCGATTGATCTCTGCCCCTCCTCTTTAAGCATGTCTTTTAAGTTTATATTTTTTCTCTCACAGTTTGTCTACATATATGCATTATCTACATTCTAGTACTTTCTGAATTGTAGAAGAAAAGAATATGTAACATTTTTTTGTAGTTACTTTCTCATCTGCTCTGCAAAAGTCCACTACGTAATCAAGGAAATTTTTCCTTCTCTTTTTTGAAATACAAAATATCATCCGACAGTGTTACAAAAAAAATAAAATTGACCAAGTGACTAGTGGTTTACGAGAACAAAGCCATCAATACCATACAAATTGATTTTGTTCTAAATATAAAGCTGCAATGCATACATTTTGTGTGTTTTTCATATTATGGAGCTCAAAGTATTTCTCCATTTGTAGTATCCAAGTTATTGTATCCTTGCCATCAAACTTCCTAATATCTATCTTTAGAATATGGTGGGTCTTAAATCCAACATTAGAGTCTATGAAATCATGATTAACATTTCTTTTGTTCTTGTCATGAGTTTCCTCTACTACATTTTCACCATTAGGAAGCTTTTGTTGTAGCAAATTTGCCAAACCTTCTTTCAAACCTTCCATGTCTTTCTTCAAATCTTCCACATTTCCTTCTATACAATTCTTTAAACCATCCATATTAGCTTCTATGCCCTTCTTCAAACCATCCATCTTAGATTCCACGCCTTTATTAAAACCATCCATCTTAGCTTCCATGTTGCCTTCTATACCATCCATCTTAGCTTCAACGCCATCCGTATTAGCTTCCATGTTTCCTTCTATACCATCCATCTTAGCTTCCATGTGTTGGGTATGTCTTATATTCTTTCCATGAATAGTCGCACACATGGGGGGACCACAAGGGGGCGAGATCCCCTCCTGTTTTTTGTGCCGGGTGCAACCGGGGGGGGGGGGAGTCATAGGGGGCGTGACAACCTCCCCTATCCAGAGGTTTAAAAGGGGCAGGTAGCTCCCTGCACAGGGTCTAGGGAAGCGTCCCGGGAAAATATTTTTGGACCCTATTTTAGGTGGGCGGACCCGCCTATGGTTTTGTCCATGGGTTTGCACATGGTTTTGGGGCATGATCGTTTTTTACCCCTATTATTTTGTAGATCTAGTCAAGTGAACTACGATTATCTTCTAATCTAGGGTAATGGATTGGGGTCTATGAATGCTTTGACATGTATATATATGTGTTATAACACTAAAAGGAATATAATGAAAAATCAAGCTTGTAGTCCCGATTTGGGATCCAGGGGAAAAATCTCTGTGTATATATGTTTTATGTTTTATGCTCTTGCTATTGTTTAGTTTATATTTTTAAGAATTCATTTGTAGATAATTTATGCACAGGGCTAAAACTTACATTTGGTATGAGATTTGTTTCATATTCAAGGGGACACCTTTACTATTGAGGGGTTTTTTTCTCGGGCTTGTGGTAGAACCTATTCAGTGGGAGATCTGCGAGATCGCTTATTGTGCTGAAAGAAGATGGCGAGCAATGGAAAGATAAAGAACGAGAAATTTAATGGTTATATTTTTGAGTTGTGTAAGCTCAATATGGAGGATCTGTTGGTAAATAAAGATCAGTGGATTGCGGTGAATACAGGTACTAAACCAAAAAAAAATCCATATGAAGACTGGGCGAAGTTGTAGTGAAAGGAAAAGATCACAATACGGTTGTGTATCTCATATTCAACATTTTTGAACGTATCTAGGGAAGCTACGATGAAGACTTTGTTGGTCAAGTTTGGGACTTTGTACCAATCTAAGTCTTTGGTGCATAAAGTGTTCCTGCGGAAAAAGTTGTATAACCTGAGGATGAAGGATGGAGACTCAATGACAGAGCATATGAACACCTTCAATACTATGGTAAGTCATTTTTCATTTGTTGATATTAAAATCTTAGATGAAGATAAGTGCATAAATTTTTTGTGTTCTCTACCAGATTCGTGGGAGAGTTTGGTTATTCGAATAGGTAGCAATACAACTACCTTGAATTTTGACGAAATTTTCTCTGCCTTGTTGTCAGAGGAAATGAGACAGAGAAATATGAAGGGCCAGAATGGAGATGCCTTTTCTGTACGAGGAAGGTCCTAGAACATAAAGGGAGGGCACTACAAAATGGACTTCAGATCTAAAGCTCCTGAGAAAGGAAAGGGATCTGATGATGCTCCTTCTGCAGAGGAAAAAACCAAGGCTCAAATAAAGGTGGGGATGTGTATTTGGGTTCTTCAAATACACATGTAGATCATGAGGCATGGTTTATTGACTCAGGTTTATCCTTTCACTCCACTCCCCATAGGGAGTGGTTTTGTGAATATGAGAAGTATGATGTTGGTGATGTCTTCTTAGGGGATGATAGGAAGGCCAAAATCAATGGACGTGGAAAAGTCAAGTTGAATCTGCAAGGTGGAAGGATTAGAACACTTCCTGTTGTTTTGCATATTTCTGCATTGGCTAGAAATATGATTTCCGTAAGCAAGATGGATGATGTAGGTTTAAAAACAGTGTTCGAGAAAGATACCTTTAAGATGGTTCGAGGAGCACTGTATTAATGTGGGGTGTTTAGATTGTAACTCTATAAAAGCTTTAGGGTATCAGTGTTATTGATGGGTGCAATAGTTCCGTGGTTCTTGAAAGTGGAGTGGAAAGCCTAGCGGGCTCTCCAGAAAAGACCATGCTATGTCATCAAAGGCTTGGACATATTGGAGAGAAGGGCCTTGAGATACTGCATGGTAATGGTATGGTAGAAGGTATGTCTAATTTCTCTCTAGATTTATATTTCCATGAACATTGTGTATATGAGAACTAGAATCGGGTGATTTTTCCTTATGGTGCTAAGAGGGTGAACAAGATATTAGAGCTTGTGCACAGTGATGTGTTTGGACCTGTGTCAGTTCCATCACTGGGAAATTTTCTATACTATGTTTCATTCATAGATGATTTCTCAAGGAATACATGGATATATTTCTTGAGGAAGAAATATGAAGTCTTTGACATATTTAAATAATATAAGGCTCAGGTGGAAAACCATACAGAGAAGAAGATAAAGGCTCCGAGGACAAAGAATGGTGGACAGTTCTACAAGAAGGAATTTTAAGAGTTCTCTAAGAAGTAGCATGATAGAAGACTACTCCATACAAACCTCAAAAAAATGAATTTGTATAAAGAATGAACAAAATGATGACGAAAAATGCAATAAGCATGCTCAATGGTACCAGGCTAGGACATGAATTATGGGCAGTGGCAATGGAGACTACATGTTAACTAGTTGACAGATCAACTTCATCAGCGTTGGAGGATACGACTCCATATGAGGTATGGACTAGTAAGAAACCATGTCTTTCAAATATGGGGATATTTGGATGTGATTCTTATGTACATGTTCCAAAGGATAAAAGGACCAAGTTGGATAATAAATATGAAAGGTGCAATTTTATTTGGTATAAGGATGGCTTAAAAGGTTAGAAGGTTTCGAACTCAGAAACAAGGAAGGTTGTGTAAAGTCGAGATGTGGTATTTAGAGAGGTGGAAGATGTTGTTAACCATGAAGTCCTACTAAATCAACCTGAGAAGATAGAGTTTGATCTAAATAAGGATGAATCATACTTTACAACATAACAATATTAAGAAGAGGAAGAGCCACAAACTCTAGCTGTGTGAAGATCTATTCGGGAAAGAAGGAAACCAGAAATGTATAGTCCATCTAATTTCTGTTCAAAATTTTCTTTAACTATCACTAATGATGATCCCATAAATGTCAGGGAGGCAATGGATTAAGAGGATGGAAAACTCTAGAAGGAGGCCATGGTTGATGAAATGGCATCCTTGCACCAGAATGAGGCATGGGATCTGCTAGAGTTTCTAGTTGGAAGGAAGCCCATCAGAAGAGAATGGGTGTTTAAGAAGAAGATGAATGTAGAAGGAAAGGTGGAGAAATACAAAGCTCAGTTGGTATCAAAAGGTTATTCCCAGGTGCTGAGAATTTATTTTGGTAATATTTTTTCTCGTGTTGCCAAGGTTACTTCTATTAGATTAATTTTATCTATTGATGTTGCATTTGATTTTGAGGTAGAACAGATGGATGTGAAGACAAAATTTCTTCATGGGGATCTGGAAGAGGATATCTACATGAAGATACCTGAATGCTTTATGGTGAAGGGTAAGAAAGAACTGGTATGCAGGTTAAAAAAGCCTCCATATGGGTTAAAACAGTCACCAAGGATGTGGTATACAAAATTTGATACCTATATACGGGGACTTGGCTTCACCAGAAGTAAAGAGGATCATTGTGTGTATTATAAATTAATTGGTGACCATGTTATTTATTTGGTCTTGTATGTGGATGATATGTTTTTGATTGGAAATGAAAAAGAATTTATCTAGGATTTGAAGACCCAATTGTTCTCCAAATTCAACATGAAGGATATTCATCCCGCAAACTATATTTTGGGCATGGAAATTAAGAGAGACATGGAAAAGAGGAAGCTCTAGTTAAACTAGAGGAAGTATGTCGATAGAATATTACAGAGGTTCAATATGCAAGATAGTAAACCAGTGAAGGTTCCTATCCTGTAGGTGTAAAGATATCTACTGAATAGTGTCCCAAGACACAAGAAGAAGAGGAGGATATGTCCCGTGTTCCATATGCAAGTGCAGTGGGTAGCTTGATGTATGAAATGGTTTGTACTAGAACAGACATTGCACATGTAGTGAGAGTATTGAGTAGGTTTATGTCAAAACCAGGGAAGAAACATTTGACAATAGTGAAGCGGGTTTTTAGATATTTGCATGGCACTAGTGATTATGGTTTTTACTAGCATGGAAGACCAGGATTGGACATATTTTTGGACATCCGTGGTTTATTTATGCAGACTAGGCTAGAGATCTGGACCAAATAAGATCTACAAGTGAGTATGTGTTTATTATATTTGGAGGTGCAGTAAGCTGGATGAGTAAAAGATAGCTTGTAGTGGATCTTTCAACTACATAGGAAGAATTCATGGCAGCCACTCATGGAAGAAAGGAAGTAGTTTGGTTGCAGAGATTGTGTTCAAGTATGGGGTCAGTGCAATGAGCTATAAGGATATACTGTGATAGCCAAAGTGCAATTTCTTGGCTAAGAACCATGCTTATCATTAAAATACAAAGCACATTAATGTTCAATATAATTTTTTGAGAGATATCTTTGAGGATAAAAAGGTGTTGCTGGTAATGTTGGACACTTTGAATAATTTTGTAGATGCATTGACGAAGTCTGTGAGCACTCAGAAGTTCTCTTGGTGTAGAGAAACAATGGTTGTTGCAATGTTGGACTAATGACTAATCTCTCCTATGGCCCCCTGCGGAAAGAAAAAAACAAGTGGGAGAATTTTGGGTATGGGTTATATTATTTTGACTAATAGTCACATGTGTGAGGGGATCATAGAGGGGGTGAGAGCCCCCCCTATTCATTGCGCTGGGGGTACGACAACCCCCCATATCTAGGGGTTAGCCATGGCGGGTAGCCCCTTGCATAGAGTCTGGGGAAGCACCCTGGGAAAAAATATTTTGGACTCTATTTTAGGTGGACGGACCCACCTATGGTATTGTGCGTGGGTTTCCACATGGTTTTGGGGCATGATGGTTTTTGACCCCTAGTATTCTGTAGATATGGTCAAGAGAACTGGTTATCTTCTAATCCAGGGTTAGTGGATTAGGGTTTATGAATGCTTCGAATTGTATATATATGTGTTGTAATACTAAAAGTAATATAATGAAAAATCAAGCTAGTAGTCCCGACTTGGGATCTAGGGGAAAAATCTCCGTGTATTTATGTTTTATGTTTTATTCTCTTTCTATTATTTATTTTCAGTTTTTAAGAATTTTCTTGCAAATAATCTCTGTACAGGGTTAAAAGGTACACCATACCATTCTTCAAACCATCCATCTTAGCTTCCATGCCTTTCTTCAAACCATCCATCTTAGCTTCCATGCCTTTATTCAAACCATCCATCTTAGCTTCCATGCCTTTCTTCAGACCATCCATTTCCTTTTTTGTTACTTTTTTTGAGAGAGAAATTTGTTGTACTTCTTCTTGTAATTTTGATATATCATGTTGCACTTATTCCTATTCATTAGTCATAGTAGAGAATTTTGAGGGCTTAATGGGTGTTAAATTCTTCTTAGCGTCCATTTAAGCACCCAATACTAGTATATGTGCTCCAATATGCCATTGGAATCCATTCAAACTGAGTTTTCAAACAAGATATGCAATTTAAAAAAAATACACACCTTTTTCTTGCTTTTGAGGAGTTTGATATTGAATCTAATGTATCTATGTGATTTAGGATCCCTAATATTTTATCTTCAGTGAATCATTATACCTTTGAATCTTCTTTCCAATGCAATTAGTGTGGTCTGATTTGGATTCTTCAAGACAAAGTTATTCCCAATCTCCCACAATGACCTAATTATGGATTGGTTTAGTAGAGAAAACTTATATGTTGTGCCACATTTCATTGTTTCCTCCTTCAACTTTGAAATTGTTAAACAAGAAACTATAGTCTGTCTCATTTCTGACACTTTTTATATAATTCCAATCCAATGCTTAGAGAGATATTTATGAAAATTTTCCTAAGTTCGCCTCTTTGAGATGAAATTCAGGAGCCTGCAAAAACACTAACTTCCACAGATCATATCTCCGAAAATGTTGTGAACCAAGTTGTGAATTTTTTACACAAAATTCCTCAGGATTTCTTCTCAAATGGGGTTTTTTTTCAAGTGTCTGAACCTTCTTAGAAAAAATATTATAACGAAAATTCCATAATGACCTGTTTGAAGCAACAAAACCCTAGAATCCAAAACTCTGACACCGAATGTTATGAAACCAACTCCAAAAATAGAAGAAAAGAGAGATCAACACCTTATAAATCAGCCACTTCGAGGGGGAAACCTCCTTTACATTACATAAATGAACAATTATTAGATGACCCAAATGACAAAACCTCCTTTATATATATAGGAGTCCATGGGGTCACAATATAATCCTAGCTGACCTAGCAATAATAATGTATGGGCACAAAAATAACAATATTGGGCTATTTATTGGGCACAATAATAACAATATGGGGACTACATGGATAAAAATAAGGGGGCTACGCTAACAAAAATAAGGGAATACACTATTAATATAGGGCCCTAACATTCATCCAATTGTATTTTTAACTCAGTCAACTCAGGAACACTCATTCGAAATAGGTGTAGGTTTTAATCCTGTACAAAAATTATCTGCAAAAAAATTCTTAAAAAGAGAAAAAAAAACAATAGCAAGAGCATAAAAAATAAAACAGATATATATAGAGATTTCCCCACTTGATCCAAAATCGAGACTACTAGCTTGATTTTTCATTATATTCCTTTTAGTGTTACAACACACATATATACATGCCGAAGAATTCATAAAACACAACCCATTAACCCTGGATTAGAACATAATTGTAGTTCCCTTGACTGGATCTAAAAAATACCAGGGGCCCCAAACCATCATGCGCCAAAACCATGTGCAAATCCATGCACAAAACCATAGGCAGTTCCACCCACCTAAAATAGGTTCCAAATTTTTTTTATCAGGGCACTGCCCCGACTCTCGCGTAAGGGGCTACCCATCCCCTGTGAACTCCTAGACAGTGGGAGGGGAGGGGGAGGGGATGTGGGGGGAGGGGCTGCTCCCATTGCCATTGCACCAGGAGAAATGAACAGGGAGGTGCTATCACCCTAGTTGTGACCCCCTTTCATGTGCAACTATTCTTGGAAATAATATAACACACACCCAACATTCTCCCACTTGTTTTTTTTCTTTCCGCAGGGGGCCACAAGAGAGCTTAGTCATTAGTACAACCCTGCAACACCCGTTATGAGTCCTCACAGACTTCTTCAATGCATCTGGAACATTCTTCAAAGTGTCCACATTTACTAGCAACACCTTTTTATCCTCAACCATATCTCTCACAAAGTGATATTGAACATTAATGTGCTTTGTCTTTGAATGATAAGCAGGGTTCTTAGCCAATAAAATTGCACTTTGGCTATCACATTATATCCTTATAGCTCGCTGCACCAATGCCATACTTGAACACAATTTTTGCAACCAAACTATTTCCTTGCTTGCATGAGTGACTGCTATGTATTTTGCCTCTGTAGTTGAAAGTGCGACTAAATATTATTGTTTACTCATACAACTGACTGCACCTCCAAGTAGGCTAAACACATACCCACTTGTAGATCTTCTTTTTTCTAGATCTCTAGCCTAGTTTGCATAAAACAAAAAAACCATGGCTGTCCAAAAATCTATCCAATCCTGGTCTTCCCTGAAAGCACAAACCATAATCACTAGTGCCACACAAATATATGAAAACCCATTTCACTGTTGTCCAATGCTCCTTCTTTGGTTTTTACATAAACCTCTTAAATACTACCACTACATGTGCAATGTTTGGTCTAGTACAAACCATTCCATACATCAGGAGACCCAATGCACTTGCATATGGAACACATGACATAACCTCCTCTTATTCTTCTATCTTGGGACACTGCTCAACAAATAGCTTTACACCTATAGGAATAGGAACCTTCATCAGTTTACTATCCTGCATATTGAACCTCTGCAGTATTGTATCGACATACTTCCTCTAGTTTAACCATAGCTTCCTCTTTGGATGATCTCTCTTAATTTCCATGCCAAAAATATAGTTTGCAGAACCAAGATCCTTCACGTTGAATGTGGAGAACAATCGGGTCTTCAAATCTTGGATAATTTCTTTGTCATTTTTAATCAGCAACACATCATCCACATACAAGAACAAATAAATAACACGATCACCAATTAATTTAAAATATACACAATGATCCTCTTTGCTTCTCGTGAAGCCAAGTACCCGTATATAGGTATGAAATTTCTGATACCACATCCTTGGTGACTGTTTTAACTCATACATAAGACTTTGTTAACCTTCATACCAGTTCTTTCTTACCCTTCACCATAAAGCCTTTAGGTTTCTTCATGTAGATCTTCTCTTCCAGATTCCCATTAAGAAATGTTGTCTTCACATCCATATGTTCTACCTTAAAATCAAATGCAGCAGAAACAGATAAAAGTAATCTAATAGAAGTAACCTTGGCAATAGGAGAAAAAATATCACCAAAATCAATTCGCGGCACCTGGGAATAACCTTTTTCCAACATCTAAGCTTTATATTTCTCCACCTTGCCTTCTACATTCATCTTCTTCTTAAACACCAATTTTCTCCCGATGGGCTTCCTTCTAGCTGGAAACTCCACTAGATCCCATGCTTCTTTTTTGTGGAAGGATTCCATTTCATCAACCATGGCCTCCTTTCAAAGTTTTCCATCCTCTAAATCCATTAAATCCCTGATAGTTCTGGGATCATCATTTGTGATAGTTAAAGAATTTTTTTTACATAAAGCAGATGGAATATACCTTTCTGGCTGCCTTCTTTCCCGAAATTATCTTCTCACAACTGGAGTTTGTGGCTCTTCCTCTTCTGCATCTTTTTCTGTTGTAGAGTCTGATTCATCCTCCTTTAGCTCAAACTATATCTTCTCAGGTTCCTTTGGTAGGAATTCATGTTTAACAACATATTTCATCTCTCTAAACACCACATCTTTGTTGTACACAACCTTCCTTGTTTCTAGGTTCCAAAGCTTGTAACCTTTTAAACTATATTTATACCCAATAAACTTATACACCTTTCAATTTTTTTATCCAAATTGGTCATTTTCTCCTTTCAAACATGTACATATGCATCACATCTAAATACCCTCAGATGTGAAAGAGAGGGTTTCTTACCAGTCCATACCTCATGTGGAGTCTTATCCTTCAACGTTAATGAAGGAGACCTGTTAACTAGCCAACATGAAGTCTCCTCTGCCTCTGTCTAAAATTATTGTCCTAAGTCGGTACCACTGAGCATGTTTCTTTCCTTTTCCATCAACGTTGTGTTCATTATTTTTGCAACTCCATTTTGCTAAGGTGTGTATTGAGTAGTCTTCTATCGTGATATACCACACTTCTTACAGAACTCTTCAAATTCCTTATTGCACAACTCTCCACCATTATCTGTCCTCAACACCTTTATCTTCTTCTCTGTCTAGTTTTACACTGGAGCCTTAGATTCTTTAAATATGTCAAAGACTTCATATTTCATCCTCAAGAAATATATCCATGTATTCCTTGAGAAGTCCTCTATGAGTGAAACATAGTACAAAGACTTACTGAGTGATGGAATCGACACATGTCCAAACACATCACTGTGCATAAGCTCTAATATCTTGTTTGCCCTCTTAGAACAAGAAGGAAAACTCACTCGATTATGCTTCACATATACACAATGTTCACAGGAATCAAAATCCATAGAGAGATTAGACATACCTTCTACCATACCATTACCATGCAGTATCTGAAGGCCTTTCTCCCAATATTTCAATGCCTTTGATTCCATAGCATGGTATTTTATCTAGAGACTGCTAGACTTTCTTCTCCACTTTCAAGAATCATATAACTGTTGCACCCATCAATAACAGTGCTACCCTGAAGCTTTTACAGATTTCCAATTTGAACTCCCTGCATTAATACTAGTTCCCCCAGAACGATCTTACATGTGTTTTTCTTGAACACTATTTTTACACATGCATCATCCATATCGATTACAAAAATCATATTTCTGACCAATGCAGGAATATGCAAAACACCAGGAAGTGTTCTAATCCTTCCACTTTGTAGATTCAACTTGAATTTCCCACATCTGACAATTCTAGCCTTCCTATCATCCCCTAAGAAGACACCACCACCATCATACTTCACATACTCATAGAACCACTCCCTATGGGGAGTGAAGTCAAAGGATGCACCTGAGTCAATCAACCATGCCTCATGATTGACATGTGTATTTGAAGAAGAAGCCAAATATACATCCCCATATTCATCTGAGGTCATTTTTTCCTCTACAAAAGGAGAATCATTAGATCCCTTTCCTTTCTCAGGAGCTTTAGATATGTATTCCTTTATGAAGTGCCCTTTCTTTCCACATTTACAGCACACCATTACAAGATTTCTTGGAGATTTAGATATCCTACTCGAAAAATTATTTTTGTTTATGTTTTGGGACCTTCCTCATACAATGTAATATCCCAAAAGTGAGAATGCAGTAATAAAAAACACAATATAAGAACCGCAACAATGTAAACAATAAATCTAAATACACATCAGAATGCATATAAATAGCTGAGCCATTTTATTAATATGGAGGTGGATGAACCAGTACAAAGTGCTCAAAATATGAGACACTTAAGCCAAAGAGATGACCTAGAATGACCCTAAAATGATCCCACAAGAGGGACTGCGTAACTATTGGACTGCTGCAATGAAAACTACGCTATCTCTACCGCAGCTTCTAGGATTACAACTGTCGGGATATATAAAGTTAGATATGGGTAGTTCTGGAGCTTCGATGATGCTAAAAATATAGATCTGGAGTCTATGATGGATAGCCAAGATAACCAAGAAAGGATTTTCTAGATCTATGAGTTTAGGAAAATCACCCTCTTAGGGCTTGCACATATACGCTACTGGGTATGCAGATCTAAAGCATAATATGATGAAAATATGGCTGCAATATGGTAAAAAATCAGATCTATGCAAGAAGGGTTGATCCCTTCACTAGATTCTTAGGATAAAAGCTCAAGATCTAGTTGATCTTTCCTCCTCCACTGAATATGGCTTCTAAGTACTCAACAAGTTCATAAAATTGCATTGTAAAAGAGGGAGAGGTTCAAACCTACTGCTAGATATGTCAAATCAGCTCAACAAAGGTGGAAACAGTGAATGCAAAGTGAGGAGATGGTCCCTCATAGGATTTCCAGATGAAATGCTGAAAACGTCCTTCCTCCAATAGATATACAAGACTGAACTACGCAATCCTTGAGGGGACTTTTGCTACATGGAGGTAAAATACAATGGCCAGAATGCTCGATCTAAAGCATTGGAAGGCTGATCTTGAAGCTCAAGGTGAAAGGATGAACCCTCCACCAATTTCCTAGCTGGAATGCTAGAAACAACCTCCTGAAGATGGCACCAGTGCCTGATGAGGAATGTAGCTCAATATAGACCTTCCCAGAGTAGGCATTCGAAGTCCCCCATGGGTAATGGTGGAATTTCCTCTCGAAAACACCCTATGCTAAACAACATTTCAGACTTAGATAAAAAACATAAGCATGCATATAAATTTCAACCGACAAATATAGATATAAATAGATAAAAAATAATAGTCTAAAGTATGCCTTCTATTGTGCCTTCATCCTTATTATATATATTATGAGCCTTCCATAGCCTAGGCCCACCTAATAACTGCACTGCCTATGTGTCCACTAGACTCCATGAAGACTGTGTTGTATCCCCATGATCTCCATCATGTCTGCATTTAATTCCCACTCTCTCCATCATGTGTGCATTAGATGCACCACTTCCTCCACTATCTCATCATAAGTGATTTATGATCTTACTTTGAATGTACTATGATCTTAGTTGACCTCCTCCAATATCCTCATGATTTTACATTTAAGATCCATGATATCCACTCTTCCTTCATTTAAGGAGCTACTCCACTACTCCATAATGTAGATATAGATCTCAGATATCCACATACAGACATCAAAAGTGGATTTTATTCATCTATGGGGTTTGTGGGTCCCTCCACCTCCTTATTTAATTAATTAATTACGAAAATTAAGAAGTCTAATATTCCAATTATCTTGTGGAAAATTGGGAATATTATAGTCCTCCTCGCCAAAATGTTGCTTGTCCTCAAGCAACTGCAAAAGTGGAGGCTACAAAAAACATCCTCCCTCTGAATGGAATCCTCATATGGAAGGCCTTCCGATCTGTCACAATGTGTCATGCATGTCCAGCTCCAAAGCTACGTCTCTAGAATTTCTAGAATGGCCTCCAACTGAAAATTTGGATTCCCTTCCTCATCAAAAAATCTCCAAGTGGCAACCATATGATGTCCAAATATCTCCTCTATACATGAGATACATGAAATGAAGTGGTTTCTTCCCCAAGTGGAAAGTCCCAACTCATGAACTATCTCTCCAACCCATGATACATAGAGTAGATTGCATCGATTAATGCTCTCATCATTAGCCATGTTGGCCATGTAACACCCAAACATAACATCAAAATAGTGAAAAACAAGAAGTAGAGACATATGGATGAACATGAACAATGTTAAAACATATTCTCCCAATAGCAACCAATGCAACAAAGCCTCCTATTGCCATGCCAGATCATCATCAAAACAAATAAGAGAGCCATACTCTCTCAATAGGATCCACTGCATTAATGCTTCTTGCTGCCATGCCAAATCAACATCAATATAAATATGAGAGCCATACTCTCTCAAAATAAGCCATCGCAACAATGCCTCTTGTTGCCACACCACATCATTGTACCAAATGTAGTGGCCATATTTTCTCAAGATAAGCCACCGTAGTAAGGCATCTTGCTACCCAATCACATCATCATAATACCAAGCACAATGACCATAATCCCCCAACAGAAGCCAACACTGTAAGGCCTCCTGTTGTTGTCCTCAATTAATGTCATGCAATGTATGGGACGAAATCATCCCATACTCTCCCAAGAGTAACCAAAGCAACAAGGATTCTTGCTTCCTCCTTACATCATCATGATGTAAGTCATGGAGCAAAAACATACTAATGGACATGTGGAATGCCTCATAAGAACAATACAAATAATCTCCTCTATGCCACATCATGTGAGACTCATGCTTTCTCCCAAACCAAAATACATACATTAACATGAGATATACCCCAAACAGAAATACATGTAAATACATGAGACATATCCCGAAAAAAAGCATATACAAGGACATAAGATATATCATGAGATGGCCAAACTCTCTCATCAACAACCAACACAACCATGCCTCCTGCTGCTGCATTTCATCAGTGATATGTATGGCATGGGTGTTGCAAATGTGATTTGTTGGGTAGAGCCCATACTCACCCAAAAGGAACAAGAACATCCATGCTTCTTGCTGCCCGATATCATAGATATTTAAGAAGGTAGGTAACCTCCTTCTCCTCATCCAGATCCATTCATCCCAATGTGGATGATGAAATATGCCAAGATCAATCTTCGTATCCCCCAATGTAGAATACCAACATCCTCCATCTAAATAGCTTTGCACTCCATGAAATGTTGAAGTGCACCTCCTTTGAGGTCTCTCCATGATATCCTCTCATCATTGGTCCAATAGAACCCATAAGGTTCCATGCATGCTGTAGGTAGAAATTCCTCTTTGATCTGTGAGGAGCTCATCAAGAAAAATTCATCTTCAAAATGGAAAGTAATCTCCATCGCAAGATGTCTACCATATATCATCTATCCCTCCAATTATTCATGAGTGAAGCTACCTTCAGAATGCTCCAAGAATAATGGGGCCCTCTCATCATCACTTCTGCTAAGTGACAACGCTATAGATATGCATGGTGATACATATGTTGTCTCATGGACACATACAATGCTAAAATCATAGTTTTGCACTATACTAAATAGGATTGTGCTCCTCCCATATTTTGCAACTCCAAATATCAACACAAAGTGTTGGGTGTAGCTCAACCATGACAAACTGGGATAGAAATACATATTCTCCTTGATCAAATCAAAGTTCCTCTGTGCAGTGATAATTTTCTGCTCCAAATCAGAAAGGTGCTCTAATCCTTGGTTATACACTTTTCGTGATGGCATGGTCTCACATATCTCAATATGAGGTACTGAAATAATATGAGAAGAACGTATATGAAAACCTTGGATAAGACGAATATTTGAAACATCTTGCACATCTATAAGAGTTCCTCCAAATGGTGCAATGATCTCTCTAACTGTTGGTAATGATGATGCCTGCACTTATACCACTGTACAAGCGTTGGTATCTATCTCATCCTCATCATGCATCTCATGAATCATGCATTGGACTCCAAATTTCAAGAACTCAAGACCATCTTGCAAAGATGCAAGTGATCCTCCTCTCGATGTAAGTACATCATTAGCTGGTGGTGGTAGAGGCTCCTCCTCCTAAGTGATAATGAGGACATATTCCTTGGGCTCTTCATGCATTATCTCCTCAATGATAGGAGATTTTACTATGTGAGATGTCTCCAGTTTCTTTCTACCATCCTTCTTCTTCAGTATTTGAATGAAATCTGCATAAACATATATTTTCATATGGGACAAGTGAATGAACCACAAATCTCTTGCTTCACCTTCTAGGTGCAGCGCTACAATCTCCACAACCTCTCTTTCTGCTACAGGATATTGAAGAAAGAATGTAGATAATTCTTCCCTCCAAGCCCTCAATGTGCTTGTATGAGATCCATCATATGTAGGCAAGAATAATCTATACCTCTTTCTTCTATTGCTGCTTTTGGATCTTCTTTCTTCTTTGAGCTGTAATAAATTTTGGATAGAGAGATTCTCCTTCAAAGCTCTAGGCTATGCTTTTTATTCAGAAAAAAATTTACTTAGGGTCTCATGCCCTAATTCTCCTTCATATTCAGACCAATCCTCTTTCTTATCAAATAAAGTGGATCTAGTGGAATAATGTGAAGCTCTTTGCTTCTCCGGTTGCTTCTCATGCTGATAGGAAGTGTTGGGACCTTCCTCATCCAATATTCTTCTTGGATCCTTCCTTTGACTTTATCTCTTCATCTGATTGACCTCCTTGGAGAGATCTTGCAAATATCTAAAGAGAAGAGTGGAAAAAATGAAATCCTCCTTCATGATATATCTCTATTATTTGCTTCTTCTTTTGATGCAAAATATGAAACTATCCACAAGTTGAGCCAAAGATCATGCTCTGATACCACTGTAATATCCAAAAAGGGGGAATGCAGTAATACAAAAACACAATATAAGAACTAGATACAAGTAAACAATAAATCTAAATACACATCAAAATGAACAAAAATAGCTGAGCCATTTCATTAATATGGAGGTGGAAGAACCAGTACAAAGTGCTCAAAATATGATACACTCAAGCCAAAGAGATGCCCTAGAATGACCCTGAAATGATCCCACAAGAGGGACTATGTAACTACTGGATTGCTGGAAGGAAAATTGCGTTGTCCCTGCTATAGCTGCTGGGACTGCAATTGTTGGGAAATATGAAGTTAGATCTAGATAGTTCTAGAGCTTCTATGATGCTGAAAATATAGATCCCGGCACTATGACGGATACCCAAGGTAACCTCGAAATGATTTTCCAGATATATGAGTTTAGGAAAATCACCCTCTTAGGGCTTTCACATATACACTACTGGGTATGCATATCTGAAGCATAATTTGATGAAAATATGGTTGCAATATGGTACACAATTAGATCTATGCAAGAAGGGAGGATCCCTTCACTAGATTCTTAGGCTAAAAGCTCAAGATCTAGCTGCACTTTCCTCCTCCACTAAATATGGCTATTGAATACTCAAAAACGTCAGAAAAATGTGTTCTCAAGGAGGTAGAGGCTCAAGCTTGCTGTTAGATATGTCAAATCAGCTCAACAAAGGTGGAAATAGTGAATGCAAAGTGATGAGATGGTCCCTCACAGGATTTCTAGCTGAAATGCTGAAAAATTCCTTCCTCCAATAGATCTACAAGACTAAACTGCACAATCATTGAGGGGGTTTCTTCTGCATGGAGGTAAAATACAATGGCCATAATGCTTGATCTGAAGCATTGGAAGGATGACCTTGAAGCTCTAGGTGAAAGTATGAATCCTCCACTAGTTTCCTAGATGGAATGCTAGAAAAAACCTCTTGATGATGGCACCAATGCTTGATGATGAATGTAGCTCAATAGAATCCTTCCTAGAGTAGGCACTTGAAACCCCTCGTGGGTAAGGGTGGGATTTCCAATCGGAAAAACCCTATGCTAAACAACACTGCAGACTTAACTAAACAACATGAGCATGCATAGAAATGTCAGCCGACAAATCTATATCTAAGTAGATCAGAAATAATAATCTAAATCCTGCCTTCTATTGGGCCTTCATCTTCATTATATAGATTATGAGCCTTTCATAGCCTAAGCCCACCTCATAAATGCGCTGCCTATGTGGCCACTAGCCTCCATGAATACTGTGTTGTCTCTCCATGATCTCCATCATGTCTGCATTTAATTCCCACTCTATCCATTATGTGTGCATTAGATGCACCAATTCCTCCACTATCTCATCATAAGTGCTTTATGATCTTACTTTGAATGTAACATGATCTTAGTTGACCTCCTCCAAGTTCCTCATGATTTTACATTTAAGATCCAAAATCTCCACTCTTCCTTCATTTAAGGAGCTACTCCACTAATTCATAATGTAGATCTAGATCTGAAATATCCACATACATACATCAAAAGTGGATTTTATTCATATATGGGGTTTGTGGGTCCCTCCATCGCCTTATTTAATTAATTAATTATGAAAATTAAGAACTCTAATATTCCAATTATCTTGTGAAAAATTGGGAATATTACATACAGATAAGGAATCTCCATTTTGGCCCTCCATATTTCTAAGTCTCATTTCCTTCGATAGCAAGGCTGAGACAATTTCATCAAAATTCAGGTTAGTTGTATTGTTACCTATTTCAATAACCAGACTGTCCCACGAATTTGTTAGAGAACATGCAAAAAATGATGCACTTATATTCATCTGAGATTTTAATATCAATAGATGACAAGTGACTTACCACAGTCACTGAAGGTGCTTAGATGCTTTGTCACTGAGTCTCCATCCTTCATGTTCAGGTTATACAAAATTTTCCACAGGAACAATTTATTCACCAGAGACTTAGATTGGTACAAAGTCCCTAAATTGACCCACAAAGTCTTCGTCGTAGCTTCCCTAGATACATTCGACAATACTAAATCTGAGATACACAACCATATTGTGCTCTTCTTCTTGCGATCCAACTTCCCCTAGTATTCATCTAACATTGTTGTTGGTTTAGTACTAGGATCTACTATGATCCATTGATCTTTATTTACTAGAAAATCCTCCATCTTGAGCTTCCATAACTCAAAACTCTGACCATTAAATTTATTGATCTCTATCTTTCCACTGCCCCCTAAATTATTTCACTGCAAGAAATGATCCCATAGATCTCCCACTAGACAGGGTCTACCACAAGTCCAAGAAAAAAACCCCTCAGTAGCAAAGGCATCCCCTTGAAGTCGAAACAGATATGATACCGAACCCTGTACATAAATTATATTCAAATGAATTCTTAAAAATAGAAAATTAAAAATAGCGAGAACATAAAACATAAAACAAATATACATAGATATTTTTCCCCTGGATCCCAAATCGGGACTACCAACTTGATTTTTCATTATATTCCTTTTAGTGTTACACCACATATATATATATATATACATGTCGAAGCATTCATAAAACCAAATCCATTAACCATGGATTAGAACATAACCGTAGTTCCCTTGACCAGATCTAGCAAATACCATGGGACAAAAACCATCATGCCCCAAAACCATGTACAAACCCATGCACAAAACCATAGGTAGTTTCGACCATTTAAAATAGTGTCCAAAATGTTTTTCTTGAGGTACTACCCTGGACCCCGCGCAAGGGGCTACCCACCCCTTGCGAACCTCTCGACAGGGGGGGCTGTGACCCACCCGCTACGCCTAGCGCAATGAATAGGGAGGGGCTATCGCTCCCCCCACCCCCCTCGTGTGCAAATATTCATGGAAGGAATATAACACACATACAAAAATAGGGTTTCTTGATACTGGTGCATCTCGTGGAATAAATTCTATAGTGAAATCTATGTCTTTTTTTGGGGGTTATCCAGGAATTTCCTAAGGGAACACATCAACAAAAATTTGAATAATACATTTATTTTCGAAGGTGTTGTATTTTCCTTGGAATTATTATACCCCACCTAGATTGCATAAATTTTACAACCCTTCCTACTTTATTTACCCAACTAGGAAGCTATGATAGATCACAGTTTCATAGGTCTTCTTATCCCTTGAATCTCTTGCCTTATGACTTCTTCAAAAATATAACTGATGGTGTTATCATTACAATTCACTAAATAACAATGTTCCTCTAACTAATCCATTGCAATTAATACATCATAGATCATAAAGGAGACACATTTAGATTCACCTTAATGGTCTAACTTGCTACCTCTATGGGGAAATTATTCACTTTAGCTGACACCCTCCTTTTTTTTCCGGTAGTCAATTGTACTGGCGAAGGGTTGGTAAATTTACAAGTTTTTAATTGAAAAAATTCAGTAATTTTTGGGCGAATGTAACTTAAACTAGAACTTCGGTATATTAGAACTGAAATAATATGGTTTAACAATTTACCAAAAAGATTGATCATATTAGTCTAGTACTACGCTCGAAGATCGTTGAAAGAAACATTGATTTTGGGTATGATTCTAGCCACATCTCCTACCATAGAGGCCTCTTGGACATTGATAGTGTGCTCCATCTTGGCGTGATGAGAAAAATTCTTATATAAATGAGGATCCCCACACCCCCAACATTGTAATGGAGGTTTCTGAAACTAGCTGCCCTCTGGTTTATTGGACAGTTTAGTTTGTTTGAATTCAATTGGTGGTTGAAATTTCTTCTGCCCTTTTCTAGGGTTCTTGCTGTGACGATTCTTTTCCAAAATTATAACATTCCCAGGTTTTGCAGTGTTGAAGTTTAGGAAACTTTTATGCCCTTTCTTACTTATCCAAGCTTTATTACCTTTCCCTTTCTGCTTCATATGTTGATAATGGATTCATTCCTTCCAGATGGCTTCATCCATTTTCTTAGGATTGTCAAGTCCAGGGGTTCTTCAATTCATGTAGGAAAATTGTTCATGAAGCACTGCACTTTATCCTTCTCTTCCAGTATATATCACACATACCTTAGCAAGGAATTAAACTTATTCAAAAACTTATCCATAGACAACTATCCCAAAAAAATATCATGGAATTCCTTTTCCTTGTCATCATAAAACCACTTTGTCAAATATCGTGATTTTAAATTATTTTGGAATTCCTCCCAAGTTACTCCCTACTCCTAAAGTCCATGTAAAACCTTGAATTCCTCCCATCATAATGTGAAATTCCCCTGTAATTTATATATGGCAGGCATTGCTTTCAGGTTTTCATCGTACTCATATATTTGGAAGTACTTATTCATATTAAGTATTCATGCTTCAACGACTTCTTCCATCTCACCATCATAAGTTGGGGGTTTAACATGGAAAATTTTAGGGGCTAATATTCGTAGGTGGGCTAATTTTCCAAGTTTTTTCCAAAAAAAAGATTCGCTAATTCCCATTTTTTAGAAAATTGATTCGCCCAAATTTTATAGCATAAAAATATTTTACCCTAAAAATCACCAAAAATTTATATATACTAATATAAAATGATTACAAAACTAAATATTTTTACAAAAATAACATCAAAAGTTTTACAATTCACATATTGGGGACTACTAATATTCGCCAAGTTTTTAAACTTTAAGATAAACTTCCATCCTTAAAATTTTCCTTGGGCTTTAATTTTCCTGAACTCCCCTTTTAACTCCACCTTCTACTTCTTATTTTTATAATGATTAGACAAATTTTATGATTCTTCCTTTGTTCCTGGTCACTGTGTATGGATTTTCTCAAACATATGCTCACCACCATGTCCTTTTTCCTCACCCCTCTCTTCATTACCATAACTGGGTATAGAGTTTAGGTGGATGTGGCGATCATACAGAATTTCCAAAATCTTTTCTTGATCCCAAATCAATCTCTCATTATCTGCCCTCAAATTAGCTATCTCAGCTCTCAATTGTTGAACGGACTCCATCAGTACTGAAGTGGAGTGTTGTTTTCTGCCTTCCAGTTAGACCCACATTTCCGAATTGGGCATAACCCCTCCCTCAAATGGAAAAAATAGATAGGTACTTCTTGCTCCTCTTCTCATCGAACCTATCCTTCCCACTCTTCTATGTGAATATAACATCACATTTTTTATTTAGTTGACCATAGTAAGCCATACTGTAGTAGTTGGGCTTTGATACCACTTGTAACATGTGTTACACACAACAAAAATATAAATTTATTTGTCTTTTTATTTCACACATGCAAGGTTACATTATACTAAATACAATCTATTTACCATATATTAAACATTTGTTATTACGTAAACCCTACACTTTGAAGTTAGATTATTCAATTGTCTCTTGCTAATACCTATGTTATAGGGCTTATGCCTATAAAGGATTTATAACACTAATAATTGTTAGGTTGTGATCTGAATACATCATCGAAATATTTTCCACTTTGACCTGAGACATATCTGAAGTTTTTGGGACCAATGTCATGACCTAGGTTAATGATTGGAACACTAGTTAAGGAGTTTGGCCAGTTCTTTGCAGCAACATAACTTGGTGGATGACAGATATCAATTGGTCTACATCCAGAACCTTCTAAATCACTAGTGATCAACATCTAGCATCCTTCCCACCCTTTACCTCCAAACTGTAATATCCCAAAATGGAAAAGATAGGAATACAGAACATATGCACAATTCCAACTACGGTAAAATAAGAATTAAACATGTAGAATTGGAAAAATGCCAAAATACATAAAAACATCATAAATATGGGCAGAAAATGGCTGAGCCATAAATTATATATCAACATCAAATGAAAGTACAAAGTGATCGAAAAGGAATCCACTCAAGCCACAGGATGGTTGAAATATGCCAAAGAAACCAAGCACTGGAAATGTGTGTTGCTGCTGGAAACTATTGTTATTATGAAGAAGAAACATGTGCGGAAGGATGTTAGAGTGATCAGAATGATCTTTTCTTTTAACCACGGATTCTACTCAAAAAACCTAGAAATGGTTTGGCCAGATTTTAAGTTTGGATTTTCGACCTTTTTTTGAGTTGCCCACTGCATTTATGCTACCTGACTTACGCACTCCCTGGGAATGACTGCTGAATGAATGATCTATCAGTTGCAAGAACACCAAATCAAATCAATAGATGAAGGGATGGTCCCCTCACTGGAAAATAAGCTCAAAAATTGGAGATTTCTCTCCTCCACTGCTGCACCCTGCAACACAACACAATAACCTACAGAAACTGCGCTGATGAAGAAAGTTGTAGCTTGGTATAGAAACTTGAATGTGTAAATGAATGCAATACTCTTCCAAGAGGCTTCTCAAGGAAAGAGGTGGGATTCCCGCTCGAGAACACCCAGTGCTAAACAACATAGCAACCCTACTAAACAACAAAGAAATGCAAGTAGTCTAAATAGACCATATACAAAATAATAATCCAAAACATGAATACAATGGATGTCCTCCTCTCCATATATAGCAAGATCTCCTCTTCACAATGGGTCCCATCCATATGTGCCACCTAGCCCATGCAAGTTGTCCTCCATTAGAACTGTGCAGTCCATCGTGGAGATACAATGTATCTAGACAGTGCATGTGGACTTGGTCAAATATGACTAAATCAACTTGATCCAATCATGTTCACACCTGTAGGTGCTCAATCCAGCTGCTTATTCTTCCCCTTTTCATATGAGGAATGTTATTTTCTCTTCTAAAGAGGTTAATGGGCCTCCCTACCCATTTTATTCATCTACTGCTAACTATAATGTTCCTTTTAGCTTGAGGCTAAAAATTGGGAACATTACACAAACTTCTAATCCAATGATGATTATTGTTTGTCAAGGTTTTAGGGTAACCACCAAGTTTTTCGCGCCCCTTCCTTCTCCATACAATTATGCCGTGATAAGGGTTTTTGGCTCTGTCGAACCTAAACCCTGCAACTGATTATTGTCATCATGGTGAGGGTATACAATTTTTTCTCATTTTTAACTGGTCCTTCAATCTTTTTACTATTCCTTTCACTATGACTGAGATGAACAAGTCGTACCACCTTCCTTTATACAACTTGATGGACCGATGACTTAACCAATTATTTCTTCTGTAAGCTACGTTTTAATGCATGACTGCTTAGTATCACCTCATCTTCTAGGGTTTTGTTTCCAGTTGTGTCAGAAGATTATCTAACCGAACAACCATTGGGGTTGCAGGCATTCTAGAGATAGATTCTACTAGATAATCCAAGTAGTGGAAGGGTAAGGAATTCCTACCTATTCTTATATTTAATCAGTTCGGTATTTTGTTTAATAGCTTTTCCCTCTTATCTTCTAATGTTATGACTATACATTTTGGAATTATGGAGCAGGTTTTACAATTTTAGATTTCCATGCATGGTTAAAACACCACTTCGACTCTGTCTTTGGAATTTCATTTCTTCCTACAATTTGTGGTGTCCCGAACCCTCTACTAATTTCTCATGTATAAGTTACCTTCATTCTTCACATGAATGATAATTCTCTTATGTTAGATCTGGATGATAGGATTTCTGGCTGGATATTAACAAGCCATGATGTTGTGGTTGAAGGTGCATCCTTAAGCATCGACTATGCTCGACCTTCAGTAAGGGTCCGTCAGACCTACAGGTTCTTTAAATTATTCTGACGAAATCACTCCAGTCAACATATTTTATTCTTATTTGTCAAGAATTATTTATATTTTGTGTCTTTTGTGAAAATCTTCTTAGGATTATAGTGTAAAGTTTAAATGATAGATTTTCCACCAGTTCGTTAATATCGACCTCTAGTCGCTCCTCATTTAAAAAAAAATTGTAACTATAATGGTTTAATTCTAAGTATTGTTCAAGATTTATTGATGATGGTTTCTCAAGAAACCTTCATCAATAAATATTGAAACAAGGCTCAGGTAAGTCTTGTTCTAGTTTTTCCACCTGAGAAATGTCCTCGCTCAAGTATTTTTTATATTTTAGGTTCCGACCCCCTTTCGAAAGTAAGTTTTCCTTTTTATTTTTCAAGAAAGAGGGTGTAACCATTTTCCCAACTACTTGGAACTAAAGACTACTCATTGCAACCTTTTCCAATATTTTGAACACTTATATTTATAATAACACATACACACACACATATTTATATTTATACTCTAAAATAAATCTAAGGTTAGATTAACTTCAAGTTAAAGTCAAATAATTCTATGTAAAATAAAATTGTATAAATTATTTACATAACCAAGAGATCTTATATATCCCCTCCCTTGTGTGAAACACTGTACCAAGTGTTTAATATTTCCTCCGGAACAAGCCTAGGTATAACTCCCACATGATACTTTCATATCCCCACGTAGCTTCTTCCGGGCTAAAGTGCTTCCACTGCACTTTAACTTGGATGATATCTCGTCTCTGTATCGTTGTTTCTTTCTATTAGAGAATGCACATTGGTTCTACCAGAAATTATCCATCCGGTTTTACCTGCCAACATCATAAATTATTATTAATGCATATTTTTTGCTCAAGACATGACATCAATAATAATTTTTCTTTTTTAAATTATTGTCACATTCCTTTTAATACTCATAAATGCAATTATTTCTAATTAATGATGTTCCTAGAGTCATAAATGTATTTATTTAGTAAGGAAACATGGAACACATTATGAAAAACCACATTACTTGTTAAGGCATGTCGATAAGTAATCGATCCCACCATTTATAGAATTTGGAAGGGTCGGAAATAATGAGGAGCTAACTTTTCACATCCTTTCCACTATAAAGTGATCTTACTGAGTCTTACTCACACAAAAACATGATACCCAATTTGGAACTCTTTGTAAAATATTTTATTGTCAGTGTATGTCTTCTGCTGATCCTGGGAAACTTTTAATTCTGTCGAACTTTATTCACCGTTACCTCTAGTCCTGCTTACATATCCGGTCCCAATAATAGCTTATTCTCTGGGATGTTCCAATTACTGGTTGTACAACATATCATTCCATATAGGACCTCAAAGGGATCAAATTTAGAGACTCATGATAGCTATTGTAGTAGGAAAATTCTACTAAATTTTGATATTATTGCCACTTCCAAGGTTGTTGCATCACGTACATTCTTAGCATATACTCCAAAATTTGATTTAACTGCCCAGTTTAACCATCAGTTTGGGGATGATAGGAAGACTAAAATGAATTTGTGTGCTTGATCCTGTAAGAAGAGTTTTCCAAAATGTTGATCTAAAGTTTGCATTCTGATTAGATATCATAACTTTTGGCATCCCATGAAGTCTAAATATCTCATGCATAAATATGTTCGTAATTTGGGTAGTTTTATCCGTATATTGTATAGGATTGAAATGAGTTTCCTTGCTCAATTTATCAACCACCACCATAATAAAATCATTTTGTTTCCTTGTTCTAGGTAAACCTGTTACAAATTCTAGGGTGATTTCCTACCATTTCCATTCTGGAATGGGTAATGGATGAAGTAACTCGGCTGGATGTTGATCTTCTGCCTTAACCTTTTGACATTCAAGACACTTAACCATATATTATATGATGTCCCTTCTCATTCCAGCTCAAAAGTAGCTCTTATTTATAGAAAAAAACATCTTATGATATCCCAGATGGGAAACATAAGGTATTTTATGAAATTCATCCAGCATCATTTGTTTCATAAACATTTGGTTTAGTACACTTATTCTACATCTAAGCGTCAGTAAATTTTCCTTGTTTTTATTGAAATCATATTGCTGTTTTGATTTGTACCCTTGTTGAGCTTGCTTCCACAAGAACATATAGTTTGTATCCTTTTGCGCGGTATCTTTAATTAATTCTGTGAAATTGAAGTCAAATTTACTAAAAGTAAGTTCATATATGTGATGTGATTTCTTGCTTAAAGCATATGCTACCTAGTTTTACTTCCATTTTAGATGCTTAATGTCGAATTCAAACTAATTGAGGATATATGTCCATATGGCTTTCCACGCATTAAGAGTAGGTTGTTTAAAGAAGCTATTCAAACTGTTGTGGTCAATCATTAATACAAATTTCTTTCCCAATAAATAATTTCTCCAAACTTTGAGGGCATGTACTATTGCAATCAACTCAATATCATATGCAAAGTATCTTTGTTCATGTTATTTTAGTTTCCGAGACTCATAAGAGATGACCTTGCCTTCTTGCATCAATACTCCACCAAATCCCTCCTGACACTCATCGGTGCAGACTATAAATTATTTTGCGGGGTCTACAATTTTTAATACTGGAGCTAAAGTCAATAAGAGTTTCAGTTTTTAAAATCTATTTCGACATTCATTTTTCCACGTAAAAACCCCGCCCTTTTTTTACAAGGAGGTTATGTGGTAGGTTATTGTAGAAATCCCTCCATGAAACGATGATAGTACCATCCCAAACCCGTGAAATATCAAATGTCAGCAACATTACTGGGTACAAACTACTCCATAATAGTTTTAATTTTCCCATGTTCGACAACTATCCCTTCCTTAGAAATTGTATGGCCAAAATACTGATTTGGTCTTTGTAAAAATCACACTTACTAAGCTTAGCATATAACTCATATTCCCATAAAGTTTGAAGTACTATTTGCAGATGATTTTGATGTTCCTCCATATTTTTCAACTATATAAGTATATCATCAATGAGGATTAAAATGAATTTGTCAAGGTAAGGGTCAAATACATGATTCGTGAGACTCATGAAAGCTTCTGGGGCATTGGCAAGCCTAAAAGTTAGAAACGCGAACTCACAGTGAACATAACGAGCTTAGAAAGTTGTTTTGGAGGTATCCTCCTCCCTTACCCTCAGTGATAGCCCGATCGCAGGTAAATCTTAGAAAATATGGTAGCTCCTTTAAATGGATCAAACATGTCATCAATTTTTGGTAAAGGGTACCAATTCTTAATAGTAAAATTACTAAGTTGTTTATAATAGATACACAATGTTAATGTACCATCATTTTTCTTAACGAAAAAAAAAAATATCCCCAAGAAGATACACTTGGACGTATATAACCCTTATCAAGTAATTCCTGCAATTGTATTTTTAACTCAGTCAACTCAAGAAAACTCATTTGATATGGGGCTTCTTGATACTGGTGCATTTCTAGGAATAAATTCTATAGTGAAATATATGCCTCTTTTCGAGGGTAATCCAAGAATTTCCTCAGGTAACACATCAAAAAATTTTCGAATAATCAGTATATTTTCCAAGGTGGTTGTATTTTCCTTGGAATTAGTATACCCCACCTGAATTTCATAAATTTTACAACCCTTCCTAATACATTTACCCATCTGGGAAGTTGTGATAGGTCACAATTTCATTGGTATTATTATCCCTTAAATATCCTATCTTACACCTTCTTCATAAATATAACTAATGGTATTACCCTTACAGCTCACTAAATACCAATGGTTCTCTAACCAATCCATCTCAATTAGTACATCATAGGATCCTAAAGAAAACAAATTTAGATTCACCTTAATGGTATGACGTGTTGCCTCAATGGGAAAATTATCCACATTAGTTGACACCCTCCTTTTTTTTCCTGATAGCCAATTGTACTAGCCAAGGGTTGGTAAATTTACAAGTTTGTAATTGACACAATTCAATAATTTTTTTGCTAATGTAACTTAAACTAGCTGTCGATTCTATTAGAACTGAAACAACATGGTTTAAAAATTTACCTTCAAGCTTGATCATAGTAGTCTGGTACTTTTCTTGATTACCATCTAAAGAAACATTTATTTTGGGTATGCTTCTATCTAAATATCTGACCATAGAGGCCTCCTGGACATTGGCGATGTGCTCCATCCTGGCGCGAAGAGGACAATGCTTATAGTAATGAGGCTCCCCACACCCCCAAAATTGCAATCAAGGTTTCTGAAATCGATTTCCCTTTGGTTTAATGGAGGCTTTAGATTTTTTGAATTCATTTGGTGGTTGAAATGTATATTTCCCTTTGCCAAGGTTCTTGTTGTGAGGATTTTTTGTCAAATTTATAGCATTTCTAGGTTTTGCAACCTTGAAGTTCAGGAAAATTTTATGCCGCTTTCTTTATTTTCCAACCCTTATTACCTTCCCCTTTGTACTTCATTTATTGATAACAAATTTGTGCCTTCTAGATGGCTTCATCCATGGTCTTAGGATTTTCATATTCCAGGTGTTCTTTCATGACTGTAAGAAGACTAGTCATGAAGTGTTACACTTTAGCCTTCTCTTCCTGTATGTATGACATATACGTTAGTAAGGGAGTAAAATTATTCACAAACACTTTCATAAATGACTGTCCCAAATGAATATCTCAGAATTCCTTTGCCTTATTATCATAAAACCACTTTGTCAAATATCATGCTTTAAAATTATTTTTGAATTCCTCCCAAGTCAATCTGTGCTCCTCAAGTCCATGCACAACCTTGACTTCCTCCCACCGTAATGTGGCCTTCCTCTGTAATTGATAGATGACTAGACTTGCTTTCAAGATTTCTTTGGACTCATATATCTAGAAGTACTTATTCATATTAATTAGCCATGCTTTAATGACTTATTCCATATTACCATCATAAGTTTGGGGTTTAATTTTCCCGAAATCCCCTTTTAAATCCATCTTCTACTTCTTATTTTTATTATGATCACACACATTGTCTAATTATTCCACTTTTCCTAATCATTGGTGTTATCTTTGAAAAATCAGACAAGAAAAAATGAAATTATTAAATGTCAGGCAGAAGGATTTACAGGGCTGAGGCACATTAGAGAATCTGAAGTATTTAAGAATCTATAAGTTTTAATAGGAAAATAAAATTGTGTACTGAAGAAAACAACAAAATGCTCCTTTGCGCGCATTTTTCTTCGATAAGTGTGCCTTTGTGCAAATTTTCCTCAAAAATCCGCATGAACCTGAGAATGGCAGAAGTCGCTTTCCGGTACCACAAGGCGCAGTCCAGGAATTTGATCCAATACTTGAGGCCGCCTAAGGATAGCCACCCAAGCCTCCTTAGGACCTCAAGGGAGAACACAATGGAATAAATGTGGCACAAAATGGAATCATCCTCCTCTCTTGGGTCACTATCCATCAATGTACCAAGAGAGGGAGGGATATTATGAATTCACCTATAAAAAGCCACCAAGAGATGAACAATGGGAGAACACATTGTTATGCTGGCCAGAATTTCCCCAAGAAATCTAGCAGTGTGTGATCTGGAGCATAGATAGAGGGGAATCAGTCGTTGGCCACCCAACAACTCCAGTCCATTGGAGTAGAGGGGGGGACTTTGCGCCAAGGTAGCTCAGAAGTAAATACAACCTTGCATTGGGTCTTAGAACGCCCTAGTTATAAGGGCCCCTTGACAAGTGGGTAAACATTTCATCCTTAATTCCTACCAGCACTCAATAAGATGGGATGTAAGAACCACCATTTGGATTATTGAATTTGTTTGAATCTATTTAGAGCTTTTGTATTATGTGTTTTAGTTTACTTTTTCTTTTTGAATATGCATGCTAGTCCACTATTTCGTATGTTTATTTCTTAGCATGTTCACTAATTTTCTTGAATCCCTTGATTTTTTGCATGTGACCAAGACATTAAGAGGAAAAAATAGTCCTCTTTAGCAGGTGTGGTTTGGTACATTCGTGCGCCAAACACACATACACAGGATTGGCAACTCCATTAATTTTATTTCCAAGTTTATGTGGTTGTGCATTTTTGCAGAGACCTCTTTCCTTTCTTTGGAGTTGGGTTGGAACTGCCTGCTTTCTCTCCTTCACTGCCCGATTCAGCCTCAGTGAGAGGCTCAAGCCAAAGAGCTCCCAAATTTTCTTTGCTAGAAAATTGTGCACATTTTTAGTAGATAGACGCACCCGATTGTGCACATTTAGCAATGATCTACGCGCAGGCTTCGTACTTGTCTGAGCCTTTTGAGAATGGGAACCAGAAGTAGTAATTTGCTACTAGTTCCATTTATTTCTTTCTTGTAAATTGACTAGAAACCCATAAGAAATCTGCCAAAACTGGTTGAGGTGTCCCACGAATTGTTAAATCTCACTCTTAGTTGCGTTTTAGTAGTTTGTATGTAATTAGTTTTAAAAATTTCAGATTGATTTTCGCAAAGTTAACGCATAGTTTAAGTAGGGGACAATAAACTTGCATTCTGAAATAATTTATGTTTTGCAAATTTAGGCACCAAAAAACACTTGGTTAATTAGCCAAAGTAAGTGGCACCAATCCATGCATATTTAGCTAAATATTTCTCATTTTTCTAGTTTAAATGTCATTAGTTTTAGTTCAATTTTTGGCACTAGGATTCGGGACCAGGATCAAATTATCTTTAGAGAGCAAGTAATCTCTCCTGCCTTTGCACCCTTGGGTGATCCTAGGCAAGCATATAAACACTCTCTATTGATAATTCACCATCTCCCTGTAGTTGATCATTTAGATTAACTAGGAAACATTGTAAGCGGCCCATATCCGCACATGTTTTTATTTTAAGCAAGGAACAACCAAACATAGTTTAAATAGGGGATTTTGAAAAGGATCACCGCATATCCACATGTTTAAAATATGTTCTTATTCACCTTTTTTCACACACATTCACACCCTAATTAAATCAAAGACACCTAAAATGAACTTAACCAAACTCACTAAACTCTCCCCACAGGGGCCACAAGAGAATTTATAGTTTAAGTTAGGACCAAGGAGGTAGGCATCCAATAAGCTGTCTTGGTCAGTTTACATCTTGAAACATAGAATTGGACTGCTTAGGGAACTTTTGAATCCATCTATCTACCAATGGAAAATAAAACTCGAGCACAATAGAGACCCGATTCAAAGGGGGTTAAGCTTAGGCCCAGTTCATGCGGTATTATTCGGGGCTAAATGACCCGTCCAATACTTGGTACTGGTAGTTGAATTAACAAGAATCTCAAGACTCGAACGATCACATGGGACGATGGTACTTAGTGGCCAAAACTAGGGCATCCTTCCCTATAGGTGATGGTGTAGGCAATAATAGATCCTCTACCCTTACCTTGGTTTATTTTCTTCGGTTGACTGGGGGCGTCGCTAGTTCTTTCAGAATGTTGTGCCATCATTCAAAAGATATATTCTCAAGGCCCAATTACATTTGAGCCTGTGAGGATGAGTAGGTCTTCTAGGATTTGAGTATCATACGCAAACAACAAAAAACCATATTTTTTGATTGACTGATCAGATAGGATTAATCTAAAGGGAAAATTTATCTTTTATTTTCTCTTTGTTTTATGTATGTGATAGGATTTTTTATTTTATTTTAATCTCTATCCTCTCAAATATTTCCAAAACCATACCTATTCGATGCCAAAACGGACCCAATGACACCTCTTCCATCTAGATGTCTTTTGGACCTAACCCCATTACCGAGAGGGGTTCCAAGTCTTTCGCCATTTAGGAATCAAAGACGGAACAATGGCACCCTTATTAGTTCATAATTTATTGGGGCTTCATTATTTGGGAACCCTCATCGGTCACCCAATGCCTCACCGGTGAAAACCCCCACAGGGTCACCACATACCACTCCTCCCACAACCCCTAGGGGATAGAGGAGTGCTACCCATTCGGGAAGCCAGGAGAACTCACCGCAGGGGTACGCCAGAGAAAAACCCTATTCCTAATCAGAACATTGTGTTTTAATAAGTTGCAATGGCTACCAACACATAATCACCTTTCTTAGCTTCATTAAATCTACTAGATTTAACCAAGTTAATGAACGACCCCATTGCACACAACCCTACATGGCCACCCATGCCCAAAAAGCTCCCTTCAGACATTCCAAAGTTCTAAGGGAAGAAAGCGGAAGACCCCATAAATTATGTTATTAATTTCCACATGTAGTGTTCACCGAACATCATCATTGACGATACTATTCGACTGAGACTATTTCAATGCACCCTAACCAGAATAGCTGCGAAAAGGTATTTCGAGCAACCATCTACAACACATGGAACCTTTAGCACCCTCACTACTACATTCTTGACCTATTTTCAATTACCCATCGACCATGATTCTAGAATGGAATTACTGACCCACTTTAGGCAAATAGCCGCTGTCCATATCTCCAACCATCTCCACGAATGGCGATGACATCGTAGTTTGTGCAAAGACAAAATCGACGACCGAATTCTGTTAGACCTATTCCTGAAAACTCTCACCGAAAAGATTTCAAAGGATGTGGTGTAACAAAAGCCCATATCCAAAGAGGATGTCATCAATAAGGCCCAACATCTCGAGCCAATCTATACACAGTCAAGGTATATTTACAATATCCTACCTCACTCCTCGCACCTTCAAACATACAAATAATTTCCAGGCGTGTCAAACTCTGCAAATAGTTTAATTGGTTCATTGACCCAAAATCACCTATGCAGTAGCATTCCATACCCCGGTTACACATATGATTCTACCTAGAACATACCGCAACCCGTCTACCAAATTCATCTTGCGCCTCCACAAAATTTGACTAGTAGGGCATCATCGTACCACCATCAGCACATAGGACCCTATCCTCTAGCTCAGGAGACCTAGTACACAGCTAGACATGTCGATGGAAGAGATTCCCCCAAACACCATTTATAAACTAGGGACAAGGACCTCAATATGCCCAGTCCCCAACACAAAACCCAACTGTGAAACCATACAATTAGGAGAATACAAATTTCCCTCCTAACGCGGCTAAGAAAAAAGGAAAAAATAAGCCTAATGGAAATACTAGATAGGGGGGCAAAAATCAACAATGCCCTCCGCGATATTAGGCCAGAGGCAACTCCAACAGAAATCAAA
Organism: Pinus albicaulis; assembly: GCA_034641835.2. Classification (NCBI taxonomy): domain Eukaryota; kingdom Viridiplantae; phylum Streptophyta; class Pinopsida; order Pinales; family Pinaceae; genus Pinus; species Pinus albicaulis. Next base: position 1,329,010,923 of record CM076575.1, on the reverse strand, counting down.
ACTAGGAACAAAGTAACACCCAAGGAAGAACAAGAGGGAAAAATTTCAGACAAACCTCTCTTGTTCAATCTGTGGTGAGTACGGCCATTACACTCACCACTGTCCTGACCTCCCAGAGTTGAAGAAGCTTCTAGGTAACTATGGACAAGGGGGATCCTCCCAGCAGACAAGAGTTACGTAGGAGCCTTTCCCCCATCAAGGGACAATTATCACTCAGTAACAACAAAAAACTCCCAACGATTCCAGAAAGAACAACCATGAAATCTACATGACTAGAGAAGAAATGTTTTTTCAGACACAAAATCGAAATTATGATACCCCACCAGACAACAATTCATCAGGGGCTAGTACAAGTGCACCAAAAACACCTTTTACCATATCAAATATGCCTACTAAACCTTTTCCAAAAATGACTAAGGGACCAACTAGGCGAGTAGGGAACCATTCCAAAGCAGCCCATAACTATAGCATTGTGGATGATCTAGCTCAATCTCCCACCGCTATTTCAGCTTTGGAGGTATTAAAACCATACCCAAAGCAAAGGAAAGCCTTACTTTCCGCATTAGGTGCCATCGACCGTACCGATTCACGCTTGATGGCTTTTGATTTAGATAAAGCCACCCCTAGGCTTCCCTTGATGGTTTCCTGTCAAATACCAATGTCAGTTAAGAGCATCACCTTCCACCGATGTATAATTGACGAGGGTGCATCAACATGCATCATGTCAAAGAGCGTTTGGTAGAAGTTAGGGTCTCCCAAACTAAATCCATTAGACATCACACATAGAGCATATGATGGACGTCGTTTAGCCCCCGTCGGTCACTACTAAAAAATCCTGGTTTTCTTAGCTGGAAAGACCGTCCTTATAGACATTGAAGTCTTGGATGCCCAACTGGAATACAATATAGTCCTTGGCCGGAGTTATATGTACATCATGTTAGCCATAGCACCCTCCGTCTTCCAAACTATGATGTTCCCCGATGAAGACCGCATCATTATTGTCGAACAGTTAGCACAGAGTGAAAAGCTACTCCTTACAAATATCGATATCATTTTACCCTACGTAGACATATCGACTGAGATGATTACAAGTTAGAAAGAATATAGCCCCTACCAGTTCAAACCATCGTTAATACTTCGGTCATTCCTAGGCGATCCCCCCGTTATCCCAGACCCATCATTTGGGATCACAGAGGCTCCGGTATGCATTATGTCTAGATCTCACACTGAAGCTAACCAAGACACAGAGATGAGAAGTAATGACACTGAGTCCTCGGCCACGGTAGCCTCTCTAGCCTACACCACCTCCCAAAATCCTTTCCTCTTCCCCCTAGCTGGTTTTGTGTCGCAACAGGTCATGGCCATGGTGGTCCTACCAAAGTTATCATTTGCCATACAGGTTTGGTACCTAGTCGCACCTACCAAAATGGGAGTCACACACATCACCTCTACAGGGTTAATCCGTCTCAATCCTGAGCAGGCCCCAGCCGTTTAGGATACTTTCGCAAACATCCCTTAAGAGGAAATTCCCATCACAAGGCCAATGGTTACGACTAAGAAAACCTATACAAAAGGAAATAAGGTGGAGAATCCCACCACACCATGGAAATCACCATGCTGCGCCATATGTGACGTAGTAGGCCACCCTACCCACTTCTACCCAGAGATGGATGAATTAAAAGCACTCCTTAGCTCTGCAATAGACATCGCGGCAAAAAGTTCCCATAAAAAGGAACTTGCCACCAACACTCAAGGCAAAGCATTGTGCACAAATCCCGCATGCGCTATCTGCAAAAATTATGGACACGATACCCATAATTTCCCTGAGATCCTACGATATAGGGACACCTTACATGCCATCAAGCAATCCTATCAAGAGGATCCCTCCACCCAATTAGCCAGAGATGAACCTCGCACCATTCTATACCAGCAAGAGGAACGAAAGTCGACTGAAATACTCCCAACCATTCCCCCTCCCCCTATTGAATGCAGTGTACTCTGTGATGAACGCAGTCATTTAATCGCTGATTTCTCAGCTCTGGAAATGTTTCAGCGATGGTATCTAGTCCATGTAGTATAACGCACTAACCTAGATACCTAGTATTCATGTCAAACATGTGGTTGAAATCATCCTTTACGCCATTGTCACTATATCCCTAGGTTCCGTGCAGGGCTAGCTTGTATACGATCGACTATAGTATGTCTCTACCAAGAATAAGGCTCTAACTCTAAATCCATGAACAACTCGACAACTCGAGAAGATATGGTTAGTAGATCCATCCTCTTTCTCTCAGCCAAAAAACGACCAATCGAGGAACCCTTAGTTACCCCCAGTCATACTCCGCAGATAAGACTAACATGTGTATTGTGTAAAATGATCAATCATATGGTCACCACTTGCCCTGACTTAGAAGCGCTATGACATTGGTACCTAGTCACGCGAGCAATACGCGAACCCCATTCCTAGGATGTTTTTCCTAGTATTCCAGGGAAATCACCATGAGCAATGCTGTCCCTCTATCCCATGAGTACTTCCTCTAGTTAACATGATACATATATTGGAGAATAAATGGGAGGATCTTCTCAACCAATATGGAAGGCAGAACGCCCCCAAGTAGTCCACTCCATACCTAGGTCACCATAGGGGGAAAGTTAGGAAGCCGAGCCAACCAAGCAGGACCCAGGTTCAACCTAGGATAACATGTGGACTATGCAGCCTGATCGGCCACTAAGTCAATCAGTGCAAAGAACTGAAGCACCTCGCAAACAATTTTCGCACAGTCTCTTCTCTCCCACAAAGAATTCTCTTTAACCAAGATAAGATCATGCACAACGATTTCTGGATTTGTTCACACTTTCATCATACAATAAAATGTGAGCATCTCCTGAAGCTTAGAGCGTCAAGAGAAGTGTTAAGTCTACACTCCACAAAAGATTTAGACATACCCAAGCCAAAAACTCATAAATGGAAGAAAAATACATCATCTTCTACATAGGATCATTTTCGAGTGTACACGTATGGGACGAAGAGTAATGTCGACTCCCACACAATCTACTCAGTTAGCACAGTGGTCCCATGCACCATTTGCAATGGCCATAACCACGAACCAGAGGCATTCTAGCTAATGGAAACATTCAAGCACCTTTGCAACAAACATAATTTTCACCTACCAGAAATTTCCCATCCTAACGAGGGATCTAGCCTTATGCTCATGCAAGCGCCCATCATGAAAATTCGCCCCCCACCAAACACTGATGACCCGATACACCATATACGATTCGTATCATCATATACTGGAACTAGGACTTGGGCCACCCACACATCTTGGGTTCCGAATCCTATTCCCATCATGAAAAATCAGGGCACCCTATGCTTTTGCATCGATTTCTGCAAAATACTGAATTTACATTCCGCCATCGAACTCCTTGATGATACCCAACCTCTAGAACATCGTTTAGTACAACTAGATTTCGTCGAATAAAGCTGACGTCAATCACTACAGCGCAATGAGGCCCACAAGAAACGGGTAAAAGCATCATTTGACCACCACATCAACCCCCACTCATTCACTGAGGGAGAGGTAGTCCTTCGCTACGATGTCGCAAAAGAAGCCCTAGGGTCAAGAAAGTTTGAAACTTTGTGGAAATAACCCAACATCATAAAACACTACCTCATCAATGGTGCATACATCTTGTCTAAGCTGAAAGGAACACACCTCAACAATGCCATTAACGGCCTTTATCTCAAGAAATTTTACCCATAAGGTCCGAGAAGGCCCACCCATAGAGTCAACGTACATAGACACAAAAATTTTAAATTTTTGACCAAAAGACTTGTCAAAAAATGTGCTCTCGTGTCACAATGGATTACCAACCCGACCATTACTTTGGATTTGCTGATGGAGCATCGCGATGGTCTCAAAGTTTAGCAGCATCAACCTGGGTTATCTATAACCTTGACCGATCAATACTCTACACTAATGTTGTTTGTATCGGCTCAGAAACAAACAATCAGGTAGAATATGATGTCATCATCATACTTATGTGTGACGCCCTCAATCAGGGCATATGCCATATGCATATATACCTTGATTCCCAGTTAGTAGTGTCTCAGTTAAACCAATCATTTGAGATAAGGGATTCACATTTGTTTAGATAATACTTGCATGCAGAAAGATTAAGAGGAAAATTTGACCATATTACATTCACACATGTACAGAAATAAAAACCAAATAGTTGATCACATAGCTAACAATATTCTAAACTGGAATGCATCTCAGATAAACCATCATACAAAAAAAAACAAAAACAAAGAAAACATAGATATCCATCAACATAACATAATCCATAAACAAAAGCAGGGAGCACACCATGTAGAGCCGAAAATATCTCTTGCATACATACCAAAAATTTATGTGTAAAAGTACAAAAAATAGTGTCTTTGACTCGTAAGTCAGCCCAAAAGATACAAGTACAAGTCGACAAAAATAGGGGAAGCATCCTCATAATGGGTGCTTTCCATGTGTACAAAAAGCCTCTAGGGTAGTGCTCCCCCAGTAGGGACACCTGAACCTAGAGTTTCTCCCGGTACAAGTACTGGAGCCGTCGTCAAAACAAAGACCGCCACCCGAAGCAAAATCGACCGATAGCCCCTCTCCTCGGTCATCAATGTATCTATGCATGCAACATCGAGGTCATCCACAAAACCTCAGGTAGGAATCCCCTGGGTCAAGCGGTCCACTCAACCCCATGCATCCTCTAACACTCGAGCTTTGACCTCCAGAGCAGCCACCTGCTCTATCAACTCAGCAACGCGAGCCTCTGCTGCCTCGGCACGAGCCCGTTCAGCAGCAACCTCGAAAGCAACCGAGCTACTTTCCTCCCTCGAGGGACCAACTCCCTTGCTAGGTGCTCCACACTAAGGCTGCATTGGAGCTCCTCTCTATCCCCCAGGCAGACCACCTCGAGGTCACCGAAGCAGCTGATGTCCCACCAACTGGGCCACAAGACGTCCGACTTCACCAACATCTACAAGAGTAATAAAAATATGTTAGTGTCATCATAAAACACATAAAAAAAATATATACTAAATTAAAAGTAGAATAAAACACAAAAACATACCTGCTAGCCCCCAAGCATATCCGGTAGGAAGACCCTTGTATGGGTCTCCCCGGAATTCCATCTCTGCATAAGGGAATGGCGGGAACATCTAAGGATTGGCCTCAAACCAAGCCTCTATGGTGGTGTTCCAATAACGCCCCACCCTACCTCCCCCTCTACGAGGCATCACAGGGGCCCACCTTCTCATGCAAGGCTCCCATGGCCCCCTGTTGGACCTCAAAATTACCCTCTCTTTAACAACTTTTCTCACCTTTTTCCTCACTTTTTCATAAGATCACAGACCCCAATCAATGATAAATGCTATGTTTTGTTTTAAGGAATGCATTAAAATTATTTCCATATTATATTTTCATGTTCTTTCTATTTGAATAGATTTTTGAAATTTAGCTACAGAACATAGCCTATTTTGTAGCTAACCATGGAATCCGTAACTACTCTCATGGTCTGGCAGGTTTCAGGTTTCAAATGAAGAATTGGGCCACATGGGCATTTCTAGAATCATCTCCACATGGATTCTATCCTATTCACTCGGTCCAGATTGACAGAAAAGCAGGCCTAAGATCATGGTCAAAGGTGTGGTAAAAGTACGTTATCCGAAAGAAGCAGAACTCTTGATTTTCTCTATTATAGAAAATCAAGAGTCAAACAGTCCTATTGCAAGTCTAATTCAAATTAGCCACCTCTAGCAATTTTATCTCATAAACAATTATGTTTTTTTCCTTTAAATATCGGTTGTATAGAACCGAGAGGACTGTTTAGAAATTAAGTGTTAAGTTGATCCAGATTTATGCAGGAACACAATAAAATACATAAATATACATAAACACAGAGATGCAGTGGAAATAATGCTTCATTTCATTAATATCAAATAACATAAATATGCTTACACACATAATGGAAATAAACTAGCTAGGGTGCTGGTAGCATATCTATGAGAAGAGATATGGTGGCTACATACCTCTGAACTGTGTTACAATGAGGCTTGAGGGCCTATTTATTCTTTAGAAACAATGGATAACTCTAAACGTCCAAAAACATAACCCTAGGAGATGAAGCACCAAAACTATGGTCCCCGTTTGGGTAAATTGGCGTTTCAACTTCCTAGGGATGTAACTTCGGCATACGATCTCCATTTGACACATATCATACCTCATTAGAAATATCTATCCGAGGAGTACAACTTTCGATGTGAGCAACATCGGTCCATGGACCCATGTTGCTCCTGGTTTTCCCAAAAAATGCCATTTATGGCCTCAAAACAACTATAGAAGTTCAGGACTCGAAAAACTGCTAAAAATAGTAAGTTGTGCCGCAACTTAAAAAATGAACGAACTTATGGTGGGGGTTCAAATGGAATAGGTGGGTGGCCACCAATATCCACCTAGATAATTAAGGCCCCAAAATGGTTCCGAGAGTGCAGGACCCGAAAACCTGCTAAAAATAGTAAGTTGTGCTGAATGTGAAAAGATGAAAGCATTGATGGTGCGGGTCCAAATGCAATAGGTGGGTGGCCAACGATATCCACCTAGATCATTCCTCCATCCTTATGAAGAAATGGTCCTCATTGCGTTGATATCCTCCATGAGATGAGGCAAATTCTGTTGAACTGGGTATTATATTTGTCGAAGATGTCATGGACCTAAGGGCGGACATGCTAGATGCGTTTAGTAATTTTGGTTTCTTTATTAGCCTCAGAAAATGCATGTGTGGATTTATATATGTGGATTTTTGTATGTGTATTTTCATGAGGTATGGCAAGATCAGGCAGTGGTGCATCAGGGGTCATATCAATGGAGTGCTTGTCCCGACAGTGTAGAGGAACCTCTGTGAGTGAGGAGAAAATGTCCTCGTATTCCTCCATGACTTTTTCCATCTGCTGCAGCCATGTAGGGGAGCCCTGTTTCAAGGTTTTGGCCACAATATTCTTATTTCCCTATGAGCTAGTTGTAACGAAAACAAATTTGTTGGTTTGGGAAACAATCTTACTACGTTGTTTTGCAGTAGTCAAAGAGATGACAGGAGGCGGTACTACCTCCGGTATCCTGTACAAGTTATTTCCCAAAGTAACAATAACAGGATGAGGCCTAGAATCATAGATAGCATGTCACCTCCACAAGTATGGTTGGCCCAATAATACATCAGCTATATCAAGAGGAGCAACATCACATAATACCTCATCCGTGAATGACTTGATGTTGTACGAAAGGCGGCACTGTTAGCAGATGCAGATATCTCTCCCTGGGTGAAGCCACCCAATGGTATATGCCTGCGAGTGTGCTATGGTCGGTAGGCCAAGCTGCTTCACGGCCTCTGCTTAAATGAGGTTCTTTCAGCTTCCACTATCGACAAGGAACTGCAGTGGAGAACCCTTCACCCACATCTGCGAGTGGAAGAGGCGCTCCCCCTCCTCTGGATCCTCGAGATCCTCCCTCTAGATCTTGGTTGTGGAAAAAATGGAACTGGGATCCACATCAATGATTTTCTTCCCTTTGTCATTTCCTTTGTCTAGTTCTAACTCAGGATCAGAAAATGCATCTGATTCGGGTGCCTTTAGTTTGGCCACCAACGACTGTTTGGTCCGACACTCGTTTGTGCTACGAGTGGGGCTGTTATGAAATTCACACCACTTCCACATGTCCTTCTTTGGATTTTTGGTGTTGTTTTGAGTCACCCCACTTTGGCATTTCCCCTTGTTATAGGGTTCAGGGGCACCTTTCCTTGGCTTCAGATTTGCAAATCCAAAGTCTCGCTTGTTCTATTTAAATTTCTACTCGATCTTGGCAGCATAGTGATATGCCGTGCCAAGTGATGTAATGTCGAGGAAATCCATTTCCTCCTAAATGTGTTTTTGCATATAGTCGCGGTACTTGAGCACCAAATTTATCTCTAAATCTTTAATACCCAACTTTGTACGCAGGGTGTGGAACAAATTCGTTAGTTCATGCACATCTTGATCCCTTTGTTGCCGCAGTGTGGTCCATTGGATGTATTTGTCCTCATAGCTCCCCATGGGGTAATATTGCTCCTTGATGCCATCTCAGAACAAATTCCAAGTGGGTGTGGCCGAGAACAGAGAGGGTTCCCCTTCATCCTCTTGCTCATAGTAGGTTTCCCACTAGTATTTGACATGGGGAGCCACTTTGAGGAGTGAAAAAATAATATTTTCTCGGTCGGAGAAATCATGGACTGAGAAATACCCTTCCAGCAAATTTAACCATATATCTATGGCGTCTGCATCTATCTGGCCTTCAAATATAGGAATGTCAAAGTTTACCTGTACCTTGAAGGGAGTGGCACCTCTAGAGTGGCCGTTGGATGCAGATGCGCCATAGGTGGGCAGTTGTTGAAGGATCTGAGCAAACTTATCCATCATCGCATTCCTTTTCTTCTTGAGTGCCTCCTCAACTAATATTTTGATAGGATCTCTTCCTCCCTCATCATTATTTTCTTCCACCATGGGAGGTCATCGGGGTTTGCGAGGCTGATCTTGCAAGGGTTGAACCAAATCGAGCCCTATCTCCTTATACCTAGACCGCGTTGGGACATGCAAAGAAAAACCGAGAAAGAAAAACCACTCTGATACCAATGATCTGGATTTATGTAGGAATGAAATAAAATACATAAATAGACATAAACACAAATATGGAGCAGAAATAATGCTTGATTTCATTAATATCAAATAATAGAAATATGCTTACACACATAATGGAAATAAACTAGCTAGGGTGTTGGTAGTGTATCTTTGAGAAGAGATGTGGCAGCTACATACCTCTGAACTATGTTACAATGAGGCTTGAGGGCCTATTTATTATTGAGAAACAATGGAGAACTCTAATCATCCAAAAACCTAACCCTAGGATATGAAGCGCCAAAACTATGGTCCCCGTTTGGGTAAATTGATGTTTCAACTTCTCGGGGACGTAACTTCGGCATACAAACTCTGTTTGATGCGTATCATACCTTGTTAGAAAAATCTATCTAAGGAGTAAAACTTTCAATGTGAGCAACATCGGTCCATGGACCGATGTTGCTCCTGGTTTTCCCAAAAAACGTCATTTAGGGCCTCAAAATGGCTCTCGAAGTTCAGGACCTGAAAAACTGCTAAAAATAGTAAGTTGTGTTGTAACTTAAAAACTAAACGAACTGATGGTGGGGGTTCAAATAGAATAGGCGGGTGGCCACCAATATCCACCTAGATTATTAAGGCCCCATAACGGTTCCGAGAGTGCAGGACCCAAAAACCTGCTAAAAATAGTAAGTTGTGCTGAATGTGAAAAGCTGCAAAAATTGATGGTGCGGGTCCAAATGGAATAGGTGGGTGGCCACCGATATCCACTTGGATCATAAGTTTAAGCTTTTTTTGATACTCTGTATTAAGACTTCATTTTATCATAATACAAAGTTCGTGTTGCCAATGATTTTTTAAGTGCATCTTTAACCAGCTAGCAGTTCAGCCAAATCAGTTGCAGAGGGCCCTTGCACTGAGGGAGGCTTTTCATTTGTTGTTTTTATTTCAATTTCCATTACTCTGTTTTTAGGAAATCTGTTTTGTAATTAGGTTAATGTTTCATTCTAGTTTTTGATCAATATCATAACATTAAATCAAAATTGTGCAGCCTTGTTCTTCTAAGATATTTCGTGAAGATAGATAATTCTGTTTTCAAATCGAATTAAGATTGAAGTAATAAGAATACAGAGTTTCCTAGTTTCCTTACTATTTTTTCATTCATTTTCTTAGAATAGAATTTTCAATTAACTATGTCAGTGGATGTTTTCAAAATCCATTTCAAGATGATGATCCTAAACTAAAATGGTTTAATGTTTAATTCATACAGTGATTGAATTTACTCTGCACATTGTTATTTTCTTTCTATGAATTTAGAAATTAAGGCATAATTGACTTCTCACATAGCATCTCAAGAGGGTAATACTTCACATTGAATGTTGGAGAAAGTCAAATATACATTATTTTTTTATAGTGAGTTTTACATGCCTTCACATTTTGCTTTCAGATCCTCACTTAGTTGCATCACTAATATTCATGAAGGCCATTCCAAGGAGATTGATTTAATCATATTTTAAGACTAAATGATTGCATGTTTTATGAATGTAATTACTGAGTTACATTATGTATGTTTTACTTAGGTTTTCTAGATCATTAGGTATAATTGGTTACGTAACACCATCTCAAGAAGATCACACTTCATAATTGAATGTTGGAGTAGCTAAATATACATTAGATGTTTTCCTTTGCATCCTTCGCTTACTGTTCTAGGGCATTAGAAGTTAAAGTACAGATAATTTCTTACACATCATCTCAAGAAGGTCATACCTCATAATCGAATGCTGGAGTAACAGAAGTACATTAGTTATTTTTTTCATTTTTTGCTTTTACTTAAGTCAAGCATTGCAATTTCAATATTAGTTTTTAGAATTAGATCCATGGAATAGGACTAATGATAAGATAAGATAGATGCTCTGTTTTCTAGATTTGATTCTAATTAGCCAATAGTTTTTAGTTTATTTTTATGAAAATTAGGTTAACTTAGGAACACTTCCTTTTATTCCTTCTTAAAATTCATTAGATTCATTTAAATCTTTTCATAGTTTTAGATCAAATATTCTTAGACATCAAAGAAATAAACCCCCCCAAAAACAACATAAAATAAAAAACAAAGAAAAAAGAAGTAGGTTAACTAAGCACATATAGTGCACCACACTTCATCAGTTTAAAAACCTCGGTTGATAATTAATGCAAGCAATTTAAGACATTAAATGTACTAAACATTTTTCCACCGTTGCTGGGGAAGTGTAAAGGAAAAATTATTTCTTACATCTAAAAAAAAAATGATGTGTAGAGAAAGAGACTCTAGGGGAAGATTCATAGCTAGAGGTAAGAGTTTATTCCTTACAACACCACTCCACCAAGACTAAGAAGTGATACACCTTCATCTCAAACTCATATTCCATATTTCACTAGCCATTGACTTCCTCAAGTTCTAAGGTCAGAAATCCAATTAGGAGGATACCCTACTTCACCTACTAAGGTAGTCTTAGAAGAAGAAGATCCCAGGTCTCCAACAGAAGGAGTAACCTTTTTCACCTCTACAAGAGAACACATTTTAGCTGAAGAGTTTGAAATTCCTAGTGGAGAGGAAGAAGAAGAACCTTTCTTCAACATACCATTGATAGAAGATGTTATCGAACCCTAAATTTTCAAAGCATCATTGTGTCAAATATTCTTTTCGTCATGTTTTAAAGTAGGTATTGAGTCAATTTAAGCTTTTAGGGGTTAAGTGATAGGGTTAGAGTCTCATTTTCATTTACAAAATAAAGTCCAACAACCATATTATATACCTTGAGTGCCTCATACCATGTTTAGAAAGTCAAAATTTTAACCATTTTGAAGAATTTTTGGAATTAGCCACGAAACCACGTTTTCGTAGTGCAGATAGTGTAAAATACCTGTTTTGTGCTACAAAAACACTTTTTTTTCGTAGCGCACTACAAAATGGCTGAAACAACTTTTTTCAGCAAAAAACCTTGTTTTCTGCTTTTAGTAGTCAACTTCCATAGGGGTTCCTGAGCAACTGAAAACTCCTTTTTGAAAACTGAAAGAGGTTTTTCTTCATAACATACTTAAATAAAAAAACCTCTTTCAGTTTCTTCAAATTAATTATTATGTGGGAGAAATTTATGGTTTAACTTGCACTACGAAACTACTGAAAGTCATTGAGAGAAAAACTCTGTTTTCTGGTTTTAGCAGTCTTTTTCAAGATCTGTTTATGGCCACATGAAAAAGTACTTTGGAATTATTAAGGAGGTTTATCTTCATAGAATCTCCTGCTACAATAACCTATCTTACTATTTTCATAAGAATTACCAGTTTTGAGATAAAAGGCTTTCTTTTAAGCCATATTTTCAAAAATCAGAATTTTCTATTTTTACACAGGTTGTTCAAAGACAGTTTCTGGGCAGTAGGAGAGATATTTCAAAAAAACAAGAGAGGTTTTTTCTCAAGAAAAATTTTCTCCAAAATCATCCTTTAGTTTTTAAAAATACATTATGGGTGAGAAGATAAAATCTCTATCTCAAAATCTATTTTTCAGATGAAAAAGTGCAGTAAGTGACAAATCCTTAATACAGTCTTGTTTTTGGGAAAGACATCACTTTTTGAGGACTTTGAAAAGTTGAATTATTTTTATGGTTAAGGTTTATTAACATCAAGGAAATCATTAAAAGGTGAAAATACTCTTAAAATCATAAGATTGTGAAAAAACTGTGTAAAAGGGACATACACAGCAATTTCGTAGCGCGCTACGAAACTGCTGTAGGTGCATTTTTGAACATTTTTATAAGGGTTTTGAGAGGTAAAAAAGCTTCATTTCCGAATTTTGTTGCTGGTGGTGGTTGGAAATGGTTCAAAAATGAAATTCTAGGTCTCAAGGAAATATAAAAATAATGGTTGAGAGTTGTTTGCAAAGATACAAATTCCGCGCTATGAAAACAGTTGCTCATTTCGTAGCACAGCCATACCATCACTCCTTTTACTTTTTCAAAGGCATAGTTTTTGTACAGGTGGAAAGGCATGGTTCCATGGAAGTGATATTACATGTCACTTATCTTAAAATTTCCATATTACCAGCAAAAAGGTTCGAAGATCAAGCATGGAGGTAAGGGCTAAATTTCAGCAAACTTTGTTTCCTAGTTTCTAGGGCAGTTAGGTCATGGAACAACAGGGTTCATAACAAGGCTGGAGGCATCACCAAATTCAACCTCATGAGGTTTCAGGTGGAAAAGGATGAATTGAAGACTAGATAAGATTGTTATAAGTATATTTAGGAGTTTTAGTCCTATTTGAATTAGGACTCTTCAAAGACAGTCAAGCTGTCATTTTGTAATTAATAAGCTTGTTTTATGGTTAGAATAGGTGTCAATAATAGAAATTCGAATTCTCTTGATGATGGATCATAGAATCCAATATTGTAAAAGCTATATATGAAGCAAGAGGTAGAATTAGAAGGGGTTGAATACTTTTTGGCCCAGTTTTTTCTTTATGCTATGAACTATAATCAGTAATGTAGAGAGGTTTTTCCTAAACAGAATTGAGTTCTCATGGGGTTAATGTTTTCTTGATTTATGTGTTACTTTGAATCATTTGCAGTAGATCTTATTTCTATTACTTAGAAGTCATAATCTTATGCTCCGACTTCCTTTAGTAATGGGATGGCTATGTTTTTTCTGTATCTTCTGAGTAAACTACCTTTGAAACACTAGTAGTAAATTTCATTGGTATTACTCAAAATTCACAACCATGTTCTCTGACTTCCTTTATTAATGGAATTGTTGTGATTAGTAGTAGATCTCATTGCTATTACTCAGAATTCACAACCATGTGCTTTGACTTCCTTTAGAAATGAGATTACTGTGTTTTTTCTGCATTTTGTGAGAAAACTATCTTTGAACCACTAACAGTAAGTTTCATTGCTATTACTCAGAATTCATAATCCTATGCTCTAACTTCCTTTAGTAATGGAATTACTTTGTTGACCTATTTTATTGAGTTAATTATCTTTGTTTGAAAACCCCATTTGCCTTAGCTTCCATGTCTAGAAACATTGCCACTGAATCTACTGACTTGTTGACTCCATAGCCCAATGGTAGCAAGCCTTCATCTTTCAACCTATAAACATACAAAATCACAAACCACAGAGTTAGCCATCTATCTATAACTTATATCATTAACCCTTGAGAGAGCCCTCTCAGGCTGAGGAGGCTAAGCATCAACTAAAATATTGGTTTGAAATAGTTACACTGAGGTAGTCTGATCAGCAGCCTATCAGGGTCCTGTTTTGGTGATAACATTTTGGTGCATCTCCTGGGAGTCTGAAGATATACATCTCTCGAAAAATCATGAAGCTAAACTCTTGAATGTAGCAGGAGCTCAGAATCTGTTCGAGGCTGGAGAACTACCTTGGCGATTCCATTTTGGAAGAATCTAAAATTCATAGATTCATGGTGATTCCACGAGAGTTATGAAGAACTCAGATGTTGCCATTCTTATTTCAAGGTATGCATGCATAATTTTTTTAGGAATTCATGGTTTCCCAAATCATTTTCCCAAGGATACATATTTTCTAAGGAATGGTCCAAAATTCAGTGGAGATGATTTGAGTTTGACTTTGAAGCATATATCATATTTCTGTGATTTTACCGAGCTTCTTAGAGTCAAACATGAAGATGTTTGCATTATGTTGTTCTATGATTCATTTCAAGGGAAATGTAAACAGTGGATTGAAAGTTTTCCTGTCAGATCTATTAATTCATTTGTAGACTTTTGGCTTATGTTTTTGGAGGAATGGATAGACAGAACAGAGTTGGTGGAAAACTCTCCTTCATTTCAAGGTTTCAAACAATGGAATGATGATCATATTAATGATGAAATAGATGAAAATTTTTCTTTGTCCGTGTCTTCTTATCTAAAATCATTTGAGTGCAAGACTAAAGATAAGATTAAATTTTTGGATGAAGTTGCTAAGAACATTGAAAAAGACATTGAAGGTTTACAAGGTCAAATTCAATAATATAGTCTTCATGATCATGATCATACTTTTCAAAGGATTTCTATGGCAGAATACAAAGAGAGGGTGTTGCTTCCTTTCTCTTATGAGATTGAGGAAGACTACATTGTTTTTGATAATCAATTTGAGGATCATTTTGAGAGCACACAGCTGAAGCCTTATGTAGATGATCAAAGTATTGGTGTTGGTGAGTTGTCCAAAGCTACAGAATATCATAAGAAACATCAAACTAACCATGTCTTCTTTGATCCTATAGCTGGCTACATGGAAAGGTTCTATAGTTCAGATTTCCAACTATATTTCCGTTATAAAGATCAGATATATCTCATGGTGCCTCAATTATTTCAGTATCATGTTTATTTTTTGCTTCAAGCACAGTCAAGAGATTCAAGTGTCAAATCAAATCAATGACTAGCTTCATTGGACGTTTCATGTTCCTTGAGCTACAAATGGAGATTACAGCTGATAGGGTAGGTAGGAGTGTGTGAATAAGCTCAAAGTTGACTGAGCATCTTTTTAGTAGGTACAGATTGGTTTCTTATGCAGTGACAATCAAGCTTGAGCCTAAGGTGAAGGCCATTAAATCTTGAGGAAAATCTTGGAAAAATTTCAGAGTTTTATTCTAAAGGATGGATAGCAGCATTGGAGCTACCGGTTCTTAATGTACCATAGGGGCACACTATCCCAAGTGGAGTCACTGTTATCACACCCTAAATTTTCAAAGCATCATTGTGTCAACTATTTTTTTGGTCATGTTTTCAAGTAGGTCTTGAGTCATTTTAAGTTTTTAGGGGTTAAGTGATAGGGTTAGAGTCTCATTTTCATTTACAAAATAAAGTCCAACAACCTTATTTCATACCTTGAGTGTCTCATACCATGTTTAAAAAGTCAAATTTTTAACCATTTTGAATAATTTTTGGAATTAGCCACAAAATGAAGTTTTCATAGTGTAGATAGTGTAAAAAACCTGTTTTTCGCTACAAAAATGCTGTTGTTTTCGTAGCGCACTACGAAATGGCTGAAACAACCCTTTTCAGCAAAAAACCTTGTTTTTATGCTTTTAGTAGTCAACTTCCAGAGGGGTTCCTGAGCAACTGAAAACTCATTTTTGAAAACTAAAAGAGGTTTTTATTCCTAACATATGGAGATATAAAAACCTCTTTCATGTTCTTTAAATTCATTATTAGGTAGGAGAAATTGATGGTTTAACTTGCACTAAGAACCTGCTGAAAGTCATTGAGAGAAAAACTTTGTTTTCTGGTTTTAGCAGTAGTTTTCAAGATCAGTTTCTAGCCACACGAAAAATTATTTGGAATTATGAAGGAGGTTTCTCTTCAAAAAATCTCCAGCTACAATAACCTATCTCACGTTTTTCATAAGAGTTACTAGTTGGTAGATACAAGGATTTCTTTTAAGCCATATTTTCAGAAATCAGAATTTTCCAGTTTTACACAGGTTGTTCAAAGACAGTTTCTGGGCAGTAGAAGAGATATTTAAAAGAAAAAAGAGGGGTTTTTGTTCAAGACAAATTCATATACAAAATCCTCCTTCAGTTTTGCAAAATACGTTATGGGTGAGAAGATAAAAGCTCTGTCTCAAAATCTATTTTTCAGATGAAAAAGTGCAGTAAGTGACAAATCCTTAATACAGTCTTATTTTTGGGAAGGACATCACTTTTTGAGGACTTTGAAAAGTTGAATTATTTTGATGGTTAAGGTCTATTAACATCAAAGAAATCATTAAAAGGTGAAAATACTCTTAAAATCACAAGATTGTGAAAAACTGTGTAAAAGGGACATACACAACAGTTTCATAGCTCGCTACGAAACTGCTGTAGGTGCATTTTTTAACATTTTTATAAGGGTTTTGAGAGGTAAAAAAGCTTCATTTCCGAATTTTGTTGCTAGTGGTGGTTGGAAATGGTTCACAAATGAAAGTACAAGTCTCAAGGAAAAAGAAAAATAATGGTTGAGAGTGGTTTGCAAAGATACAAATTTTGCGCTATGAAAATAGTTGCTCATTTCGTAGCACAACCATACCATCTCTCCTTTTACTTTTTAAAAGGATTAGTTTCTATATAGGTGGAAAGGAATGGTTCCATGGAAGTGATAATATGTGTCACTTATCTTTAAAGTTCCATATTTCTAGCAAAAAGGGTTCGAAGATCAAGCATGGAGGTAAGGGCTAAATTTCAGCAAACTCTATTTTCTGGTTTCTAGGGCAGTTAGGTCATGGAACAACAGGGTTCATAACAAGGCTGGAGGCATCACCAAATTCGACCTCATGAGGTTTCAGGTGGCAAAAGATGAATTGAAGACTAGATAAGGTTGTTATAAGTATATTTAGGAGTTTTAGTCCTATTTGAATTAGGACTCTTCAAAGACAGTCAAGCTGCCATTTTGTAATTAATAAGCTTGTTTTATGGTTAGAATAGGTGTCAATAATAGAAATTTGAATTATTTTGATGATGGATCATAGAATCCAATATTGTAAAAGCTATATACGAAGCAAGAGGTCGAATTAGAAGGGGTTGAATACTTTTTGGCCCAGTTGTTGCTTTATGCTATGAACTATAATTAGTAATGTAGAGAGGTTTTTCCTAAACAGAACTGAGTTCTCATGGGGTTAATGTTTTCTTAATCTATATGTTACTTTGAATCATTTTCATTAGATCTTATTTCTATTACTTATAAGTCATAATCTTATGCTCCGACTTCCTTTAGTAATGAGATGGCTGTGTTTTTTCTGTATCTTCTGAGTAAACTACCTTTGAAACACTAGCAGTAAATTTCATTGGTATTACTCAGAAGTCACAACCATGTGCTCTGACTTCCTTTAGTAATGGAATTGTTGTGTTTAGCAGTACATATAATTTCTATTACTCATAATTCACAAACATGTGCTCTGAATTCCTTTAGAAATGATATGACTGTGTTTTTTCTGCATTTTGTGAGTAAACTATCTTTGAACCACTAACAGTAAGTTTCATTGCTATTACTAAGAATTCATAACCCTATGCTTTGACTTCCTTTAGTAATGGAATTAATGTGTTGACCTATTTTATTGAGTGAATTATCTTTGTTTGAAAACCCCATTTGCCTTAGCTTCCATGTCTAGAAACCTTGCCACTGAATCTACTGACTTGTTGACTCTGATATTGCCTAAATCTACCTCAGGCTGAAAAAGGCAGAGTCTAGGGTAACATCAAACCACGCTTAATCTGGTAGCTAGCCCTACTAGATCAGGAGAGGGCTCTCTCTGGGTCAATCTCAGAAAAAAATGATCAGTGAGGCTTGAGATGGCTTGAAAAAAAAAAACTGATTTTAGGCTAGGTATATATGTAAAAGAGTTGGATTTGATTTTGAAGGCGTTTGTTGGATCAAAGGGAAGGGTAGATTTTGGGTCTGCAAATGATCAGTTTTGCAGAGAGCTGAATGGGGCAAGAAAGGCAATTGTTTTGATGCTTCGAATTGAATGAAATGGATAGCTCAGACCGGTGAGGAGTTGAAGAGGGAAAGAGGCTTTTAGGAATCCTCTTCATATAGTTTGAAAACATGAAAAATTAAACAAAACTCAAGGTAGAGCACTGCAAATCTAATGAATTCCACCTTTATAACTTGTTTGTTTAACTTAAGAAGAAATGAGAAGGAAGATGATATACATGAAACATCAATAAAATTACAATCATAGGGAGAAACACACCATCAGAACATAGAGCCACATGGATCCCAAATAGTGCTGCAAACCCTGCTCTATTCCTTTGCCAAAATGCAAAGATGAAATGTACAATGAAGTTCAAAGAAATCCCAAGTGTCCAACCCTGAAAATGATTGAATAACTACAAGATATAGACAAGCATAACTCATCCCCATGCCTCTAGGGGTCAAGCTCAATATTTTAGGAGCTGCTTCAACAATATATAAACTAAGAACTAGAAAATGGGAATTGGAACAACTTGCCTCTAAAAGATAGGAAACTGATTCATTCAGTTACATTTCGCTTTTTGGTGAATGAATCTACTTGCATGAGTAAAAATGTGCCAAAATTACATCAACGCCATGAAATTACATCAAGTTACATCAATAGTTTTACTTTTGGAGATAAAAAAGTCAAACTAGCCAAAACTAGGCGAAAAACAGAGTTACTGAGTGAAAACTGAGCCAAAATTCCCAATGTGCCGCGCCTGAAATCTCTATGCATCGTGCCACTTTGGAGCCGATTTTGAGGGCCTTCTCGGTGTCCAAATTGAGCGCAGGATAGCTTGTTGGAAAGATATATCTGTCTAATTTCCAATACAGGTTGAATTTATTAATTTGGTTTCCATTTTCCCCTCCAAAAATGAGATTTCCCAGCACTGCTTCCCGTGTGTCCAAAAAGGGGCAGAAAGGTCATTTTTAGGGCGTTTTTGACCCTTCCGACAACCCAAAACTTGTCTAAATATCTACGTAATGGGTAGGCATGCATAAATTTTCATAAAAAATTAAAAAATATCAAATTTTACCCAAGAGGAGCTGCCAATCATAAGTGCACGCCAAGTGGCGCGACGCATCGGGCAGGAAAATCTATGTTAAGGCCAAAAAATTCAAAATTGACAAAATGTGTCCCAAATTTCTTGAAATTTGGGCTGAATCTCCACCGTCATGTGCTATGTTGGGCCAAATAATATTTAGCCAAAATTTGGAGTCTATCATGCCTTTTGCGACGCTTTAATGCCCTCTTTAGCTTTGCCTTCAGGATCTTAATTCGTGCCTTGCAAACATGATTTCTTGCCCAATAATGATTCTTCATGTGTCTTAACATGTTATTTTCCTTGTTGGCCTTCTCCAAAAGCTTATCCAGATGAATATTTACCCTCTCAAGCCAAGTCTCTTGATCAGCCTCAATCTCTCGCTCAATGGATGTCATCTCGGGTTGGCTTCTTTAGGCAGTTTGCCGATTCTCACAGATATTTTGAAACTCCATGATATTTTGCTGATATTCCAAATATTTTTTTCGCTACTCAAGGTAGTGGATAATCCATTGGGCTCTTTGCAACTTGACGGACAAAGTGTCTATCTCCGCCTTCTGCTCCTGAATAGTCTCTCTCAACTTTGAGCTTGGTGAGCTCAAATCCTCATCAATGAGTATGAATCCCGTATCCTAGCCTCATGAAGGCCCCTCATCCTGCATGGGCCTCTTACCTCTGTCCTGTACCTGTACCTATGCTGCTGATGATGGAAGCGAGACCCCTTCCACCCCAGGTGGAGATAATACTCACCGGGTTGCTGCAAATAATCCTCTGGTGCCTCTCTGATAAGTGACATACATCGGCACACTAGTAGTCTCTGTCTCCTGACCCTCATGCTGATATGAAGGTTCACCTGCATCATGAAAAACCTCTGAAGGAACCTGAGGAGTTGCGAATAAATCATTAGAAATGAAATCCTCCCATGAAATACCCTGCAAGCCGAGCTAATGCAAAACCACAATCTTAATGAGTGCAAAGTGATAGATACTGTTGTACTGCTGCTCAGGAGTTTTCCTTTGCACGAGAGTGGTCATTCTCTAGATATTCTGGCACATCAAATAAGGGAGGTTCATCATCTTCACCCTGGTAAAATGCATCAATAACCTGATATGATAGGCATAGAGACGTGAAAACCGACGCTCACAACTGAAATATCTGATAATAAGTTTCATCAGAGGAGCATAGGAATCCTTTAGGAACCAGAAAGGAAACACCCTGCTAAGTTGTTTCACAAAGCTAGGCCTGATATATGGCTCAAAATGCACTCTGTCAACCTACTGTCTTTTGTTCCATTTTTCTCCAACATTCGTTATTCCGGTTGCTTGAGAGATAGTTTCAGGTGTTAAAGTGAATGTCACACTGGCAAGGGTGGCCTGACCATCATGTAAATGCAAAAAAAAAACGAGCCAGCTCCTGATGATGATGGACCCTAGCAACCATTTCACAAAATTGATAACAAGACTACTCTTGAAAACATGCCATAGCAAATGGACAAGCCTGCAATTCAGCCAATGAGGTGGGCTCCTCCCTCACATGTTTGCCACTCTTATGAGGCCTTCTAGGTGCATGTAGTTCAATGGTGGAATCACTGTATCGGTCATAAGATGTATCAGTATCTGTCTCCATGATGTCCAAGGTTTGTGCAAGGTATATGTTATCTTGGATGAAAATGAGAACTTTGGTGTTTTGATTTGATTGCCAAATATGAGGTAATATGGGAGGGAATATGGAGGAATAGGATAATGGGAATAATGGACTTTTATCAAGTGAAATTTTCCTTTTGAAAACTATGATTTGATAAGTTTAGGGACAAGGGACTACCACTTAACTTCTTGGGATAAACTTGGGGTTTGGAAAAGTTTACAAGTAGGATGGGGATAATGAGAATGGGAGAGAAATGAGTGACTTAAGGGATGTAAGGGGATAGGGGATGAGCTGCTATGGTAAGATAACAATGAGGGGGTGGAGAAAACAAGGTGGGGAATGGAAGTGTTTGACACAAAAACCAATTTTAAAACCCTAGGAGCAATCTTAAAACAAGAGAATAGGGTTTTGAGTTTTTGTATTCAAATCTTCATAATCAATCTCATAATCAACACCAAATACTTGTTCATGGAAATTAAAGGTCGCATGGGCTTACTTGGAGCAAGGGAGACCGAGTCGATTTGGAGTTTTTGAAGAAATGGAAAAAAAATTGTGTTCCGGCCCAATGCGCCGCGCAACCAACCCAGTGAGTCACGCCCTTCCAATGTGCCACGCTGGTTCAAATTCACACACAGGCAGTTGACTCAATGTGCCGCACAGGCTCGATGCGTCGCGACACCTGCCCAATGCGTCGCGCTCTGCAACTTCAACACAGTCTGCCCTTTAAACTTCTTCCTTCACTCTTCACGGGTTCTCCTTGACTCACTACTGTCTCTTGGCACACAAATGAAGTTTTAAACTTGAAAATATCTTTTATGCCAAGGATTTTGATTTTTTCTATTTGAAAACCCACTTTGTAATGTTGAAAACTTGACATTTTTTCAAAAGAATTCTGTTTTTCTTACTTTTGGCTTTTGGACTGAATGATGAGCTTTCTGTCTATCTTGCAGGGAATGAATGGCATGGAGCTTTGGAAAAAGTGACCAGGGTTGCGAGTGGAGTATTATTACAACTTAAAAACTTGAAAATCACATACATTTATTTACATGATAATGAAGTAGACAATTTTTCTTCAAAACAGAGTTTTGAAGAAAAATGATTATTAAACATATAATGAAAGTTTTTTGCACTAAAACCTTATTTCGAACTTCCTCATGTGCATGCTGACCTTTATTAGGCATTCTGAAGACCGGATTAACAAAACCCTAGACCTAATGAGACTAAAACCCTAAAAATGATTCTTTGCAAACTATGAGACCAAAAATGACTGGAACAGAAATAGGCCAGCAGATATATGACATGGGGGACATGAGCAAAAAAAACCACTACCGTCAGATGATCCATGCTCCTAATGGAATGCAGCTAACTGAATGAGACACCTAAGAATGCAATGCAACAAGAAGAAGTTGATCTCTCACGGAGGGATGAAGATATCGACACTAACATTGGCTCGAATGGGGATGGTAGCTCCTTGGAGGTGCCAAGAACTACAGATCTCTGGGAATGTAGGCAGTGCCTTTCGTCCATTGGGCTATGGAGTCAATAAATTCGACAAACCAAAACAAGACTCTTGAATTATAGTGAGGACTGAAAGCTGACTCAAACTAACTCAATTTTGAAACCAAAACAACTGAAAGAATTGACTCAATAAATCAAACCAAAATGAAATCAATCTTCAGATTTATAGCCTTCACCTCGGGCCCCAAACTGAAGGAATGATGACAGCACACACTTGAAATGAAATTTAAACAAACCGGTATATACAGTGATAATATAAAACCTCAGAAAACATTTCAAAAATGATACCGCTTGAGCAGCCGACCATTGACCGGCCCTCCTGGACAATCTTCTCCATTCATTTCCTTCAAAAGGAAAGCATTTTGGCCTCGATATGCAACAATTTTGAAGGGTCCTTTCCAAAGATTCTCGAACTTTCCATGCTTACCTTTATCTTCGTTTCTTGCATCCCATTTCAGCACCACTTCTTCCAATTGAAACTTGTCTGCCTTTTCCTTTCGATCATATATCTTCTTGATTCTCTCTTGCAGCTTGAAAGTGTTTTGAAAAACCTCCTCTCTAGTATTCTGTAAATGGATCATTTCATTTATTCTCCGTTGCATATGATCATCTTCGCTGCCAACTTCTTGCAGAAGTTTGACCACTGGAACTGCGAGAGAGGTCAGGAATATCGTGTCAACACCATACACGAGCGCAAAAGGGGACATACCTATAGATTTCTTCTCACTCACTCTGTCTGCCCAAAGTACATTAACCAATTTCTTATGCCAACCTTTCTTGTTTATTTCCAGCAGCTTTTTGATAATTTTGACCAAAGATTTATTCAAGGACTCAGCTAATCCGTTGCCTTGTGGATGATAAGCAGTTGAGTGCCCCAAAGTGATTTGATACTTATCACAAAAATCAACCATTCTTTTTTATTTGAAAGTTGCTGCATTATCAGTAATTAACTTATTTGGACAACCAAAACGAGAGAAAATATTGTTCTCAAGAAATGAGTTTAATACCGAATCTGTGGCCTGCTTGGTGGGAATCGCCTCAATCCATTTAGTGAAATAATTCGTCACTGTAAGTATCCAATTATGCTGACCTGAAGAAGCAGGATGGATTTCGCCAATGAAATCCAAACCCCGCTGCTGAAAAGAGAACTTACTTCAATGGGCTTGAGCGGAAAAGGATGCAATTTTTTCCTCCCTTTAAAAATATGACATTCATGACAGCTTTTAACAGTTTTGTACACATCAACAAAGAGAGCCGGCTAGTAATATCCTGCTCTCAATATTTTGTTGGCCGTGGTTTTCCAGAAAAGGTGACCTCCGCAATCTCCCTTATGAAAATCCTCCATAATCTGCTTGCTTCTTCTTCAACCAAACAATTCAGCAAAACACCACCAAAATCTTTCCAATAGAGTGCATTATTCATGATACAAAATTTGGCAGCCTTCAATTTTAGAGTCCTACTTTTGTTTTTAGCCATGCCTGGTGGTTGTGCAAAATTTTGGAGCACATATACAATATCTGAATACCAAGGAGAAAGAACAAAGATTTCTGATACCTGAATTAGTGAACTTTCTTCATTTTCCTCAGACATAACAGCAATGACATTAATGTCCAAGGCATGCAAATTTGACTCAGCCATTAGCTTAGCCAGTCCTTGTCCTTTGATAATATTTGTAGGCTTTATCTCCACATCATACTCCAACAAGGCAGCAATCCATTTGCCTCGTCTCCCTTCCGGATTTGTTTTCACTAAGACATCCTTAACAGTAGCATTAGGAACATAAGCAAGAATGTGAGAATGCAGAATATATACTCGAAAATCTTTCAACGCTTTCACTAAGGAAAGAGCTTGCTTTTCAATAATGTTATACTTTAAGGCTGCATCTCTTATGGTTCGGCTGAAAAAAGCAATTGGTTTTTCATGCTGATCCCTTTTTTGCATCAATACTGCTGCCATAGTATGATCCGAAGAAAATGAAAACAAAATAAAATCCTGAGTATAGTCCTGGCTGATCAAAACCGAAGTTGAAGAAAGAGCCAATTTCACTAAATTGAAAGACTTTACAACCTCCTTAGTCCACTTCACTACACTATCTTTCTTGAGCATGTTTGTGATTTCCCTTAAATGTTTTGCAAGATTGGGCACAAAGCAACGTAGGAAATTCATCTTACCATTGAATGATTGGATCTCCTTTTTGTTTCGGGGAAGATCAATTTTCTGAATAGCTTCTACTCGAGCTGGATCAATGCAGATGCCATCCTTTGATATAATATGACCAAGAAGCTTGCCCTCATCCATGGCAAACAAAATCTTCCTCAGATTGAGTAACACACCATATTTTCTACACTGCTGAAAAACAATCTTCAAATGGTAAAGGTGCTCTTCATCTGAATTAGAAAAGACTGTCGAATCATCAAGATACACAACTAGAAAAACATCCTTCTCATTTTCAAATTCCATATCCATTGCTAGCTGAAAGGTCGCACCAGCATTCTTCAAATCGAAAGGCATTTTAGCATAATGGAAAGTTCCCCGCGGAGTGGTGAATGTTGTTTTGTCTCTATCATCCTCATGAACCAGAATTTTGTTATAGCTGGAATAACCATCGAGTAGTGACATATGAGATGCTCCAACTACTCGTTGAAGTATGTGATCCATTTTGGGCAATGGATAATTATATTTTAAAGAAACCTTATTCAGATTCCTAAAATCAATGCATAAGCGAATCTCACCTGTTTTCTTGTGCACGGGCACCAAATTAGAAATCCAATCTGAAAATATTATGGGAATGATGATACCAGCCTTGTACAACCAATTCACTTCCTTCTCTATTGAGGGCAGCAACTTTGGATTTATTCTTCTCAACTTCTGCTGAAAGGGCTTTTGATTTGGTTTGATCGGAATGGTGTGCTGAATTATGTTTGTGTCATATGTCTTCAAATCTAAATAGTCCTAAGAAAATACATCAGCAAAGAAAGACAATAAACTGATATAATTTTCTTTTACCTGTGGGGGAAATGCTTTAGACAATTTCACCATTTTAGGATTTTCTGCTGATCCAATGTTCACATCCTCAACTCCTTTCTCGGTTGGCTGCAAGGTTGGTTTTCGAGCTACATCATCTTGGTTGAAAAGCTCCTCTAAAGGTATTAGGCCTTTAGGAATGACATTATCCTTCAGCTGCAAAGCTTCCATCTGATTTACTTGCACATCCGCCTCACCATCATCATGTTCCACATCAATAGAAGTGTCTTTGAATTTACCTTAATTTTGCAGAAATTCATCAATTTCTTCGTCATCTTGAAACACTTGCCAATACCTTTGATTGTCTGGGATGGTCGGACGATGCTTCACATGAATTTAAAATTTGTTACTTGAGTTCATTGAAATTTTCAAATTACTTGCTACTTTTGCAAGTGCATCTGCAATACCATTCTGAATACGAGGGACACAAGTCAAAGTATAATCTGAAAACAATCTCAAGATATCTAGAACCACATTTCGGTAAGCCTGCATTCGAGGATGCTTAGCTTGTTATTCACCTTTCACTTGCTTGATAACTAACTCAGAGTCACCATACACTGCAATCCTCTTAGCATTCAATTTTCTAATAATTTTCAGACTAGCAATTAAAGCTTCGTATTCAGCCTCATTATTTGAACAATCAAAACCCAATTTATAAGAACAGACCCTTACATTACTCGGTACATTGTTTGGGGAGGAAAATGGGCTGCGTACCCAAATGCCAATTCCAGCACCGTCATTTCCTACTGCACCATCAAAATCCATGGTCCACAAACCATCTTCATCCTCTTCCAAGTGCTGAAATTTTGTTTTCTCTGTTATTTCTGCTTGTTGTCCATCAACATTTTGCTACTGTCGGAAGGTTGATTCCTCAGCAGTACTTTCAATTTTTTGTCTCTCTTTCTTTAAGACCTCTCTGAAATTCTCAGCGATTTCCAGAATGTCTTCTACTTCAACTAATTGGCTATTTACATCATTGAAACTATCTGAATACAAAACAAATGATTCTAAATCAGTATGTATATAATTGATTGGATGATTTACCAGTTTCTCCTTGATGGTGATCATATACTTCATCTTTTGCTCCCGATATAATTTCCTTATCTGACCGAACACGAGAATAGTAGCATAGGAGAAATCAAGCTACAATGTCCCTTTAAGTTTCGCTCCCAAAGATCTAGAAAGAAGCATGCCAAATCTAGGAGGAATATCCACCACAACCATATCCATCAAAAAAATTTTAGTAGGAATCTGATCCAAACTGACCACCAAATATTTGATAAGTCCAATGCATCTTACTCTAATAGAATCGAAGGAATAAAGATCATGATACTTTCTAGTGATATCCAATCCCAATTTCTCCATGATTTCCCTAGGCATGAGATTATGAGAGGCTCCGGAATCAAACATAGCATTGTGTAACACATAATCATGCAATCTAAGGCTGATATAAAAAGGAGGCACATCACTATCTGGAGACTCACCATCCAATGCTGGGCCAAAAATCAACTCAGGTTGATCATCTTCCACATTTACCATATCAGAAAATGGATCTAAATTCATAATCTTAGACACCTGACCCTTATAGCTGCTATTCTTCATCAATTCAGTCAAAGGAATTGATACTTTTAACTTAGCAATTTCATTTTCTAAGTTACAAACTGAAATTTTCTCTACCTCTTTAGCTGGAACATCCTTCTTTTATATTTTCTCCTTTGATACAATTGGCTGATTGGATCTTTCATTTCCTGATGGGGATTTTCTAGTAGTGGGATCAGTTGTCTCTTTTCCCTTCTTCTGCGCAACGGATGAATCATTCTTTGGTGCTGAAACTTCCTTTCTCCTTTGAATTGGATTAATGGGCACATCTCTACTTCTGAGTGAATATTTTCACTGCTGGGCTATCAAGGCATTCATATATCCCCTATGATACTCATCAGACTCTTCTTCAAGAGCTGTCTCATTTTCCAAGATGAAATATTCGTCTTTTTGTACAGCTGAGCTTTCGGAATACTCCTCATCTTCAGTGATAAAAATTGGCATATCATCAGGTGTAAAGAAATGATTCTCTTCTCCTATTACATTCTCTTCATCATCTGATTCCGGACCAAAAAAATTCTGCTGTAAAGGTGTATTCACTTGCTGTTGTACTGCTGGTTCTTATGCTTACTGCTCTCTTTGCTTGATTCTAAATTGCGGTTACTGCTGGCCACGAAAGTTGGGATTTCTGATCTATGGTTTAGGTTTATCAAGTGTTAATATTTCAAACATCTTTTCCATCTTACGAAGCACTTGATCTGAAGTGGAAACCTCTTCTTTTATTACTACTTTATTTTCAGCTTTCATTCTAGCTCTCTTGGCAAGCAAATTAGCTTCAACGCTGACTGCAATTTTTTGCATATCTTCTAAAGTGGCCGGACTTCTTTCCCTCAATTGATAATCCATGTCAGGATCGAATCCATCTGAAAAATTAATCAAAGCTGATCCCCTAGGTGGTTTTATATCAACAGGAATGACATTGTAAACATAATTGAATTTAATACAATAGTCTTGAACTGACTCACCAACATTCTGCTTGATATTGTCATACTCGAAAAGGATCTGGAGAGGATCTTTCTGCACTTCCCATTGATCCAAAAATTGTTTCTGAAGATTGGGCAATGTATTAATACTTCTTGCTGGCAAAGCTCTGAACCATTTCCTCACTTCAACTCCAAAGGTTTGTACAAAAAATCTCATGGTCACATTTTCCGCATCAATCTCATGAAGGTCAAAGAAATCTGCCATCCTATCCACATGTTGCTGAGCAGTAACACTTTGAGGAGTGCCATCAAACAATGCAATTTTTCTTTGATAATCAGCGGGCATGTCATCCAAGTTTTGAGGCAACACAAGGGGTGCAAATCGGGCAGCCATTTCTCTTGGTGGATTTACAACTGGTCTTGGGGATATATGAGGAGTCGGAGCAGTTGATGTACGAGGTGTATGTGGTGTGGATGGAGGTGATACTACTGCAGATTGTTGATCAGAGATATAAGGTTGCACGAGAATGGTAGGAATGAAAGGAGGATTGGTAGGAATTTGTGAACCAGACATAATTGCAGATGACCCAAGAGTTGCAGATGCAGATTCTATGAATTCAGGAATGTTTGTTGCCACAATGGAATTCTGAATATTCAAAATGTAGCTATCGATGGATCTATTAGCCTGTTCAATTTCAAGATATTTGATAAACTCTGGATTTTGGATAGTAGAATCAATAGCACTTTCAGACTTAGTCTCAAACAACGACAATTCAAATTGTTCGTCAAACTCAAGATCTTCAAGATACTCAAAAACAGTGGGACATGAATGAGATTTGAACACAGGAACCACAAGACTTTCTCGATGAAGGATTCTCGAAATAAGATTGGGATTTTCATACACAGGAGGTCTCAGGTGGATCAGGATCCAGATTTTCTCTGGTATGTCGTCTGGAAGCTAGTGTGTTGGATTATTCTCAAAAGTCAAAAGGACAAAACCAACTTGTTCAGCCTATCAAATTCTAAACTCATCATCCAAAAGTCTAGAATGATCTAATGTACTGGGTAAATTTACAAGTTAGATGTTATGTTTACAAACTAGACCGGAGATTGACTGAAGCAACATTTATCGAATTTCGCTGATGCAAAGCAAGAGCGTTTCGAAGGCTACCTGGCATAACTTCAGGCTCCGTCTGTAGCTTATAAAACGAATAACACTAACAAGAAAACCATTTTATTCCCAGTATGGTCGCCACTATGTTATTGCCTAAATCTACCTCAGGCTGAAAAAGGCAGAGTCTAGGGTAACATCAAACCATGCTTAATTTGGTAGCTAGCGCTACCAGATCGGGAGAGGGCTCTCTCGGGGTCAATCTCAGCAAAAAATGATCAGTGAGGCTTGAGATGACTTGAAAAAAAAACTGATTTTAGGCTAGGTATATATGTAAAAGAGTTGGATTTGATTTTGAAGGTGTTTGTTGGATCAAAGGGAAGGGTAGATTTTGGGTCTGGGAAATGATCAGTTTTGCAAAGAGCTGAATGGGGCAAGAAAGGAAATTGTTTTGATGCTTCGAATTGAATGAAATATATAGCTCAGACCGGTGAGGAGTTGAAGAGGGCAAGAGGCTTTCAGGAATCATCTTCAAATAGTTTGAAAACATGAAAAGTTAAACAAAACTCAAGGTAGAGCACTCCAAATCTAATGAATTCCACCTTTATAACTTTTTTGTTTAACTTAAGAAGAAATGAGAAGGAAGATGATATACATGAAACATAAATTAACTTACAATCACAGAGAGAAACACACCATCAAAACATAGAGCCACATGGATCCCAAAGAGTGCTGCAAACCCTAGTCTGTTCCTTTGCTAAAATGCAGAGATGAAATGTTCAATGAAGCTCAAAGCAATCCCAAGTGTCCAACCCTGAAAATGACAGAAGAACTACAAGATATAGACAATCATAACTCATCCCCATGCCTCTAGGGGTCAAGCTCACTATTTTAGGAGCTATTTCAATAATATCTAAACTAAGAACTGGAAAATAGGCAGTGGAACAACTTGCCTCTATAAGATAGGAAACTTATTCATTCAGTTACATTTCACTTTTTGGTGAATGAATCTACTTGCATGAGTAAAAATGTGCCAAAATTACATCAAAGCCATGAAATTACATCAAGTTACATCAAGAGTTTAACTTTTGGAGATAAAAAATTCAAACTGGCCAAAACTAGGCGAAAAACAGAGTTACTGAGTGAAAACTGAGCCAAAATTCCCAATGCGTTGCGCCTGAAATCTCTATGCATCGCACCACTTTGGAGCCAATTTTGAGGGCCTTCCCGGTGTCCAAATTGAGCGCAGGATAGCTAGTTGGAAATCTCTACCTGTATAATTTCCAACGCAAGTGGAGTTTCAGAATTTGGTTTCCATTTTACCCTCCAAAAATGAGTTTTCCCAACACTGCTTCCTGTGTGGCCAAAAAGGGGCAGAAAGGTAATTTTTAGGGCGTTTTTGACCCTTCCGACAACCCAAAACTTGTCAAAATATCTAGGTAATGGGTAGGCATGCATAAATTTTCATAAAAAATCCAAAAATATCAAGTTTTACCCAAGAAGAGCTGCCAATCATAAGCGTGCACCAAGTGGCACGATGCGTCGGGCAAGAAAATCTGTGTTAAGGCCAAAAAATTCAAAATTGACAAAATGTGTCCCAAATTTCTTGAAATTTGGGCTGAATTTCCACCATCATGTGCTATGCTGGGCCAAAGAAGCTTGGGCCAAAATTTGGAGTCTATCATGCCTTTTGCGACGCTTTAATGCCCTCTTTAGCTTTGCCTTCAGGATCTTGATTTGTGCCTTGCAGACATGATTTCTTGCCCAATAATGATTCTTCATGTGCCTTAACATGTTATTTTCCTTGTTGGCCTTCTCCAATAGCTTCTCCAAATGAATATTGACCCTCTCAAGCAAAGTATCTCGATCAGCCGCAATCTCTCGCTCAATGGATGTCATCTCGGTTTGGCTTCTTTGGGCAGCTTGCCGGTTCTCACGGATATTTTGCAAATCCATGATAGTTTGCTAATATTCCAAATATTTGTTTCACTGCTCAATGTAATCCATTTGGCTCTTTGCAACTTAACGAACCAAGTGTCTATCTCCGCCTTCTGCTCCTGAATAGTCTCTCTCAACTTTGAGCTTGGTGAGCTCAAATCCTTATCAATGAGTATGAATCCTGTATCCTGGCCTCCTGAAGGCCCCTCATCCTACATGGGCCTCTTACCTCTATCCTGTACCTGTACTTGTGCTGCTAATGATGGAAGCGAGACCCCTTCAACCCCAGGTGGAGATAATACTTTCCAGGCTGCTGCAAATAATCCTCTGGTGCCTCTCTGATAAGTGACATACATCGGCACACTAGTAGTCTCTGTCTCCTGACCCTCATGCTGATATGAAGGTTCAGCTACATTATGAACAACCTCCGAAGGAACCTGAGGAGCTGTGAAGAAATCATTAGAAATGAAATCCTCCCATGAAATACCCTGCAAGCCAAGCTGATGCAAAACCACAATCTTAATGAGTGCAAAGTGATAGATACTATTGTACTGCTGCTCAGGAGTTTTCCTTTGCACGAGAGTGGTCATTCTCCTCAATATTCTGACACATGAAATAAGGGAGGTTCATCATCCTCACCCTGGTAAAATGTATCAATAACCTGATATGATAGGCATAGAGACGTGAAAACTGACACTCACAACTGAAATATCTGATAATAAGTTTCATCAGCGGAGCATAGGAATCCTTTAGGAACTAGAAAGGAAACACCCTGCTGAGTTGTTTCACAAAGCTAGGCCTGATATATGGCTCATAATGCACTTTGTCAACCTACTGTCTTTTTTTCCATTGTTCTCCAACATTCGGTATTCCAGTTGCTTGAGATAGTTTCAGGTGTTAAAGTGAATGTCACATCGGCAAGGGTGGCCTGACCATCATGTAAATGCAACACAAACAAACGAGCCAGCTCCTGATGATGATGGACCCTAGCAACCATTTCACAAAATTGATAACAAGACTGCTCTCGAAAACATGCCATAGCAAATGGACAAGCCTACAATTCAGCCAATGAGCTGGGATCCTCCCTCACATGTCTACCACTCTTATGAGGCCTTCTAGGTGCATGTAGTTCAGTGGTGGAATCATTGTCTCGGTCATAAGATGTATCGGTATCTATCTCCATGATGTCCAAGGTTTGTGCAAGGTCTATGTTATCTTGGATGAAAATGAGAATTTTGGTGTTTTGATTTGATTGCCAAATATGAGGTAATATGGGAGGGAATATGGAGGAATAGGATAATGGGAATAATGGACTTTTATCAAGTGAAATTTGCCTTTTGAAAACCGTGGT
This sequence comes from Pinus albicaulis, assembly GCA_034641835.2. Lineage (NCBI taxonomy): Eukaryota > Viridiplantae > Streptophyta > Pinopsida > Pinales > Pinaceae > Pinus > Pinus albicaulis. Next base: position 1,328,978,606 of record CM076575.1, on the reverse strand, counting down.
TTGATAAGTTTAGGGACAAGGGACAACCACTTAACTTCTTGGGATAAACTTGGAGTTTGGAAAATTTTACAAGTGGGATGGGGATAATGAGAATGGGAGAGAAATGTGTGACTTTAGGGATGTAAGGGATAGGGGATGAGCTTCTATGATAAGATAACAGTGAGGGGGTGGAAAAAACAAGGTGGGGAATCGAAGTGTTTGACACAAAAACCAATTTTAAAACCCTAGGAGAAATCTTAAAACAAGAGAATAGGGTTTTGAGTTTTTGTATTCAAATCTTCATAATCAATCTCATAATCAACACCAAATACTTGTTCATGGAAATTACAAGGTTGCATGGACTTACTTGGAGCAAGGGAGACTGAGTCGATTTGGAGTTTTTGAAGAAATGGAAAAAAATTTGTGTTTCGGCCCAATGCGTCGCGCAACCAACCCAGTGCGCCGCACCCTTCCAATGCATTGCGCTAGTTCAAATTCAGACACAGGCAGTCGAATCAATGTGCCGCGCACGCCCGATGCGTCGCGACACCTACCCAACGCGTCGCGCTTTGCAACTTCAACACAGTCTGCCCTTCAAACTTCTTCCTTCACTCCTCATGGGTTCTCCTTGGCTCACTGCTGTCTCTTGGCACACAAATGAAGTTTTAAACTTGAAAATATCTTTTATGCCAAGGATTTTGATTTTTTCTATTTGAAAACCCACTTTGTAATGTTGAAAAATTGACATTGTTTCAAAAGAACTTTGTTTTGCTTGCTTTTGGCTTTTGGACTGAATGATGAGCTTTCTGTCTATCTTGTAGGGAATGAATGGCATGGAGCTTTGGCAAAAGCGACCAGGGTAGCCAGTGGAGTATTATTACAACTGAAAAACTTTAAAATCACATACATTTATTTACATGATAATGAAGTAGACAATTTTTCTTCAAAACAGAGTTTTGAAGAAAAATGAGTTTTGAAGAAAAATGATTATTAAACATATAATAATGAAAATTTTTTGCACCGAAACCTTATTTCGAACTTCCTCATGTGCCTGCTGACCTTTATTAGGAATTCTGAAGATCAGATTAACAAAACCCTAGACCTAATGAGACTAAAACCCTAAAAATGATTCTTTGCAAACTATGAGACCAAAAATGACTGGAACAAAAATAGGCCAGTAGATATATGAAATGGGGGACATGAGCAAAAAAAACCACTACCGTCAGATGATCCATGCTCCTAATGGAATGCAGCTGACTGAATGAGACACCTAAGAATGCAATGCAACAAGAGGAAGTTGATCTCTCACGGAGGGATGAAGATACCGACACTAACATACTCCATAGCCTAATGGTAGCAAGCCTTCATCTTTCAAACTATAAACATACAAAATCACAAACCACAGAGTTAGTCATCTATCTATAAATTATATCATTAACCCTTGAGAGAGCCCTCTCAAGCTGAGGAGGCTAAGCCTCGGCTAAAATATTGGTTTGAAGTAGTTACACTGAGGTAGACTGATTAGCAGCCTATCAGGGTCCTATTTTGGTGATAACAGAAGAACCAGAGGAAGAGCAGTTAACCTTAATATTTGACTCTTATATCAGGTCTGAAGAATCTATAATGGTAGGAATAGGAGAATAAGGAGAAGGAGAGGGAGAAATTCTAAATGGAGAAAATGTAATATTTGGAGGAGGAAATAGAGGTAGAGGTAGAGGAGGAGATAGAGGGAGAGGTAGAGGAAATTTAGAAGGAGGCAGAAGAAATAGGGTAATTGAGAGTTATTTTGGATTCACTATATTTGATGAAGATACAAATGCCACAATGAAAAATATCTCAACTTCTGTCCTCCCAAACTTTCATGGATTGAAAAGTGAAGACCCTAAAATATTTTTGTTTTAATTTGAAGTCTTGTGCATAACTTATTATTATTTACAAGACTCTCAAAAACTAAAATTGTTTCCTTCAACATTGAAAGGAGCAGCTCTAAAATGGTTCATGAGTCTAATCACTCGGTCTATTAGATCATGGAATTATATGAAGAGAGAATTTTTAGAAAGGTATTTGGATTATTGCATACCTATTAATCACAAGGATGAAGTATTTAAAATGATGGAAAGAGAGGATGAGAATTTGGAGGATTTAATTGAAAGATTAAACTATAACATGGAAAGAGAAAAAATGGATAATTTAGATCAAGACACTTTAAAAGCTCTTTTTTTGAAGGCCGTTAAATATGAGTGGATAGACATCCTTAACATGACGGGGAAGGGGGAAATCTCTCAACTCCCATTACCTGACTTTGGGGAATTATGTATTCATCTCTCAAGAGGGAAATCAAAAATTGGGAAAGGTCCAACAGATCCTTCTCTTGCTAGGGTAAATATATTTGCAACTAGAACAGTGAGTAGGGAAGAAATTGGAAACATGCTTGATGAATTTAAAACATACATTTTAGGGAGTCTTAGTGAACAGATAGACACCCTTAAGTTACAAAACAAGCAAAAAGCCAAGACTGATGCTTTAGCTATTTTTTGTCCCAAATGCAGAAAAAAGCATGCTTTAAGAGAATGTCCTCTTATGGAAAAGTCATAAAGACCTGTATGATTTGTTCAGAAAGTCATGAGACTAAGAGTTTTCCTTCAATTCTTGGTCTTAAGGTTGTTTTTCAAGAAGAAACAAATTCAAATCCAACATAATCTCTTTGATTTGTCTCTAGAATACCATGGAAGGGGCCACAAAATCAAGTTTTTTATAACCAAATGTATACTCAGCCCCCACCAAACTGGAATTCTTGGCAACAAACTCAACCTCAATCTCAGTCTCAATCTCAACCTTGGGCTCAAGGAATACAAAATCCCAATGGAAGATTCTCTCAATAATATCAATATCCTCCATCATATCCAAACTATTCTCCCCAAAAAATTCCTCAACAAAATCAACAACCCCAACTCCAAAACCAAAACCAAAATCCACAACTCTCACTACCATTCCCTCAGAAACCAAATCAGCTACCTACCCAACCATTACCAAACCCCAACAATAAAAATCCTCAGAATACCTATATGATAGAAGGCCAAAAATTTCCAACCTACATGATTACCCATCTAGATATTAGTGATGTCCAACTTAGATCTGGTAGGATATTAGAAAATAAAAATCCTTTACTAGTCATTCAAGAAAAAAACAATTTTGAGGAAGATTCTCTACAGCCCAATAAACGTTTTAAAGAAGGGACATCTCTTCAAAACCAAAATTATGAAAATGAAAAAAAAAGGAACCAATAAACTCAACTCCTATCATAGAGAAACCATCAATATCTACTTCTACACCTTCTTTTCCTGAAATATTACAAGTTGATAGAGGGGTAGAAAAGCATATTATGTTACCTAATTATGATTTTCTAGATGAATTGAAAAATTTCTGTATCTAAATACATCTGTTACAAGCCATTAAGGAGATTCCAATTTTAGCTAAAAAAATAAAGGAGTTGAGTATGAAGAAACCCGGAAGAAAAACAAAAGAAAAAAAAGGAATTCAACTTGTAGGAAAAATAGCAGACATAATGATGGGAAAATTGCCATTCAAAAATATTTAGATCCAAGAAGTGCAGTTGTAAAAACACATATCAATGGAGTTGAAATTCCAAATACATTGATTGATTTAGCAGCAGCAATAAACATCATGAGCAAGTAAACCATGGAACAACTCAAGCTTCCTAATCTTCTTTATACACCTACATTATTGCAATTAGCAGATAGATCTGTAATCAAGCCAAATGGTGTGTTAGAAGATATTTTAGTGGCCTTATATTCTTGGGAGTACGCTATTGATTTTATGATCTTAACCCCTAAGAAAAATCTAGGAGGACATCCACTTATATTAGAAAGAACTTGGTTGGCTACAACTGGTGATTTCATTAGTTGTAGTTCTGGTGACATATATATTTCCAATGGTAACTCAACTAAGAAAATCACTTTATATCCTCCAGCAAGAAAAATCACAAAGATAGATGATAAAGAGTTTATTGATGATTGAAATGATATAAAAACTCTCTTTACTATTTCAACCATTAGTGGAGATAGTCAAATCTTAAATTCAATAGAAAATTTTGAATCATCCCTAGAATATGAACATGATAAATTTCAAGAAGAATCCAATGTTGAATACTTTTCATCTAGGTAGATGTATCTTTATGCTATGGAAGAATTTGGTAGCTCTACAGTTGAAATCTTTCCAGTGAAAAATTTAAACATAAACAATAACTTGGAAAAATTACAACAGGAAAAGCTAATCTAAACATTACAACAACACTCTTTTGCATATGCATGGGAATACACTGACATGAAATGAATTAGTCCTAAGACTTGTATAAATCACATTTACATTGAGGAAAATTGTAAACCTATCAGACAACCTCAAAGAAGGATGAATCCAAATCTTAAGGAAATTGTGAAAGAGGAGTTGCAAAAGTTGCTAAACGTAAAATTCATTTACCCAATTTCAGACAGTTAGTGGGTTTCCCCATTAGTGATTGTGCCTAAAAATAATGGTAAATGGAGAGAATGCATTGATTATCGAGAATTGAATAAATCTACCCTAAAGGATCATTTCCCTTTACCCTTTATAGCTCAAGTGTTGGATACATTAGTAGGTAAGAAATATTTCTCATTCCTGTATGGTTTTAGTGGTTACAATCAAATTCAGGTAGCACCTGAAGATCAAGATAAAAGTACATTCACTTGTCCATGGGGGACTTATGCCTACCGAGTACTTCCTTTTGGATTGTGCAATGCGCATGCAACATTTCAAAGGGTAGTACTAGGAAATTTTTCTGATCTAATACATGATTGTGTAGAGGTGTATATGGATGAATTTACAGTTTATGGGAATACATTTGAAGAAGCTTTAGAAAATTTGGAAAAGGTTCTTAAAATATGTAAGGAAGAAAACCTTTCAGTAAGCCATGAAAAAAGTTTCATGATGTTTACAAAAGGGATTGTTTTAGGACATCACATTTTAGGAGATGGAATTAAAGTTGATAAATCAAAAGTTGAAGTCATCACCAAACTATCAATTCCAAGCTGTCAAAAGGATGTTAGAAGTTTTCTAGGATTCATAGGATATTATAGAATATTTATAGAAAATTTCACCAAAATAGCATCGCCACTTTTCAAACTAATCACCAAAGATTGTGCATTTAATTGGAATATTGAATTCTAGTTATCATTTGAGACTTTAAACGCAAAAATTTCTGAAGCACCCATCTTAAGAGTTCCAAACTGGAAACTACCTTTTTCGAATTTCAACAGATGCTTCAGATACATCTCAAGGAGCTGTATTAGGACAAAAATATTTGATCCCCTATGCCATCTATTACAAAAGCAATAATTGGACTCCCACAGAGTTAAATTACACTGTAACTGAAAAGGAATTCTTAGTTGTTTTTCATGCTATCAACAGATTCAGACATTATATAACAGGCTATGAAACCTTTTTTCATATAGATCACTCTGCAATTAGATACTTAATGAATAAATATATTATTAATGACAGAGCTAGAAGATGGTTATTATTCCTGGAAGAATTCAACATTACTGTTCTAGATCAACCTGGAAAACAAAACACAGTTGTTGATTTCTTGACCAGAATTCAAAATATCAAAGATGACACTCCAGTTAAAGATAAATTCCCTGATGAATATCCTTTTGTAATAACTACTCAGACTCCTTGGTTTGTAGATATTTCCAATTACTTAGTTATAGGAAAATTATCTTCACATTTTCTTTCCAGAGAGAAAATAAAAATCATTCAAGTAAGTGCCAGATACTCATGGATTACTAATGAATTGTATAAGACAGATCCAGATATCATTATCAGAAGATGTTTTCGAGAAGATGAAATGCCTGATATTCTTAAAGCATGTCATGATGAAAATTGTGGTGGACACTTTGGTGACAAGAGGACAACCTATAAAATCTTTCATTCAGGATATTATTGGCCATCCATATTTAGAGAGGCCAAAGAATATGTCAAAAAGTTTGACAACTGCCAAAGGGTAGGGAAACCTACTCCATCAAATGAAATTCCATTACAACCTCAGGTACTCATAGAACCTTTTGAAAAATGGGTCTTGGATTTTGTTGGAGCTATCAATCCTCCATCTAAACAAAAGAAGTATATTTTGGTATGCACTGATTATGTCACGAAATGGGTAAAGGCTAAAGAATTACCTTTTTCTAATGAGAGATCTATAGCTAATTTTCTTTTTGAGGGTATATTTACTTATTTTGGTGTTCCAATAGAAATTGTGACAGATCAAGGATCTCATTTTACATATAAGGTTGTGAAAAGGCTCATGGAAGATTACAAGATCAAGAACATAAAGTCTACTCCTTATCATCCACAGGAAAATGGTCAATTTGAATCTACCAATAAAGTGATTAAAGGAATTCTCACTAAGACTGTACATCTACACATAAGAGATTGGGCAAAAAGGATTCCTGAAGCCTTATGGGCCTACAAAACTATATGGAGAAATACAACAGGACATACTCCCTATGAACTTATTTATGGAAAGCAAGTCCTATTCCCTATAGAGTTTCAGATCTGAACCTTCATGATGGCAGTCCAATTAGGACTTGATTTATCAGAAGCACAAAAACATAGATTGGAGCAACTCAATGAGCTAGATGAAATCAAGCAAGATGCAGTTCAAAGAACCAGTATAGTCCAGCAGCAAAGGGCTAAATGGCATGATAAGTATATCAAGGAGAAGAAGTTTCAAGCAGGGGATTGGGAATTTTTTTTCGATTCAAAATTCAAAGATTTTTAAGGAAAGTTTCAGAATCATTGGCTTGGGCCATATGAGATTGAAAATGTCTTTGATAATGGAGCAGTGAAGATAAGGACAATAGATGAAGAAAAGGTACCTCTTCTTGAGAATGGTCATCGGTTGAAAATATATCGTAAGTCAATTTCAAGTGAGGATTTTATCAAGATTTTCCAAGATAATACTGATATGAAGTTGGTGAAGAAGAATCCTTCTTCTTCACTAACTTAGCTTTTATTTTTCCTATAATAATAATAATAATAGCAATAAAATAATAAAGTGTATAAGTATGAAAACCAATCAATGATTGGCATACTTATACAAAAAATACAGGGTGAAAATAAGAGATTTATGACATCCTATATTTTCCATTTCTTTTCTGTAATAAGTAGTGACACAAAACTACTTTCATATTCCATATTTGCAGTTCATAATCTGTAAATTCATTTCATTTTACAATTTTATTTCATCACACTCCACTTTCATTTCATTTTACAGTTTCATTCCATCTCACTCCACTTACATTCCATTTCACAGTCATATTCCATTTCCATTTCATTTCATATTCATGTTCCATAGTCATACTTCATTTATTTTTACAGATTGCATTATGCAGCTGAGCACATTCTGCAGCTGACTACATTCTACAGCTAATCATGTTCTGCAGCTGATTCCATTTTGCAGCTAATTCGATTCTGCAACCACATCTTATTCAGCAGTTATGACACAATTGTACAACTTACAAAAAAATGATGATTGCAAGAAATTGAAGGATTATGTTTTGAAGGCCAACATGCTAAAAGGGAACCTAAGGATCAACACCAAAGAAAACAACAAATGAAAAGGTTAAGTTCTAAAAGGTAAAGTGCAAAAACTTATTTTAAATAGCAAGGTTAAAACATAAAGCATGTATAATATGGATATTCATATGTTTCCTTGAAAAATCATCATTTGATTTGATTGCAATATCCATCATACTACATATCAGCCACATCCTCCGTATTATGTTGCATAACGGTTCATAATTAACTCCCTCGTTGATGATTAACGATCATGACCTATGACGTGACATACTTGTTTATGTTTCTCCAAAACCCCTACCATCTATTTATTCCTACAAACCCTCAATACCTTTCATCGGATCCGCAGCCAATTTATTTCATAAAACAGAAGGGTAACTCTGAAGGTTGAGAACTCTGCATAGTAGAAGGCATGGGGTTAATTGTTAGATCAGAACCAGTGAGAGAAAAGTACATGGAAGGATACCCACATATCAAAGAATTGTTGCAGAAAGATGGATGGCTTAATTTCATATATAAATTCAATGGTTTTCACAAGGATATTACAAAATCATTTGCTCGCTCTTTTGATGGCACAGAAGTAGAAATTAGAGATATCAAGTTTGCATTGACTAATTTATTCATGGTCGAGGCTATAGAACTTCCAGGGCATGGTGAAAGATGGTTCAAAAACAAGGAGTTCCATAGTGAATCATGGAAAGTAATACTCAAAAACCCAGGTATGGATGTCTTTGCTTTTAGAAAAGGTATCCCCAGTTCAACTCTTAAAAGTAAATGGAGGAACATGCTCTTGGTTTTACAGAAATTTATCATTTGTGAAGGAAGTTTTGATTGCATGTATGTATACCATATCTTTTTACCGATGAATTTCTTAGAAAATGGTGAAATCAATCTTCCTTTCTTTCTGCTAAATAGTTTAAAAAGGATGGCCTCAAATGTGCAAAAGAGAATATAGTTCATAGATTCCACCATGCATCATCATGGGTTGGTAAAGATACTTATTGAGTTTCATTTAAAAAGCATAGGAGATACCTGGGAGGATTTCCTTATTAGAAACTATTTTCAAGAAGCACCAAAGTCACCTAAAGAAGATAATGTCAGAAGAAGCAGAAGAAATAAGACTGATATAAATGTTGAAAACATGCAGATCATCATTAAAGAAGAATCATGAAAAACTTCACCCACGACAATTCATAGCCATTGTTACCTTAAAATAAAATTTATCTTCATATTGTCCTTGGATCACGTATGATATATATGTGTGTGTGTGTGTGTGTGTGTGTGTGTGTGTGTGTGTGTGGGGACTAATATCAAACCCTAAATTATTCTATCTTCTACTAGGCTAGCTAAAAAATCTATTCAGCAGCCTAAGTGACTATCAAAATTCTTTTATAGAGCATGATAGAGTTACAAGATCTATAGTTGTTGCAATACTTCAAATCTCTTGAAGTCACAAATTCCATAATACTGCAATTCACAAAGTACCCAAATGCTTATAGAAATCAAAACTATAATAAGATGTTGCTTGTTGCTAAAAATATAAAATGGATTGCAAAACCAAAACAAACTTAAACCATATATCAAGTGTTAAATACCTAATCATTGTGATTGTGTTTGTGCTATTATGAGTGGTTATTAGATTCCAAGAAGACCCAGAAATTTAATCAACGGATTCTTTATGTATTTATATGTACACATTTTACATCATTATTTGAGGTCAATTCTTAATATACAAATAAGTTTGGTTTCCAATTTTGATTCTTACAGTGGTATCAGAGCGGAGGTTCATCCGCCTGGTTGATGAAGTTTGAGCCACTATTTTTGTGTCCTTCTTGTGCACTCCTATTCATGTGTGTTTTGTGCTCTCCTTTTCATGCATGTTTTGCGCTCAATGTTTTGGTGTGTTGTGGACGACGTAAGGGGAATGTGTTAGAAGGGTTTGTGACTCATGGAAAATGAAAAAGAAATATTGGGTGGATGTTTAAATTACGGGTGTCTCCTCTCTCTGCAAACTTGTTGGAGGAATTTATGTATTTGGTTATATGTCAAGCCTGAAGGTGAAGTTGTGGTAAGTTTCAACAGCTTTTTTCCTGCTACATTTATGAAAAGCGTTGAGAGAAATGAAAAGCGAGCCAAATTAGAACCTGTTTTCATCTACATATCGTAACTCATGTGAAAATAAAAAACCTTTCTGGTCTGTCCAGAAGGAGCTCATTAGCCATTATTCGTGCATGCATGAAAAGTATTACTTCATTTCATTTGTTCCTGTCTCGGTTTTTGTAGCGTAAAGAAAGTGGTGAGATCGATTCTTGTTTGATTTTTTTTCTAATTCTTCATGGATCTACTATGTTTTCATAATACATGGTTGAATATAAACTTTGGGAGGTAGTCTGCAACAAATATTGTTTGAGTCAAGGGGTTTCATCTTATATGTATTTGCCTGGTGATTGGTCACATTTGTGTCTTTGAAGGTGGTATTACAGGGGTCACATAAATATTACTCAAATAATATTTAATGTTTTAATTGGTCGTATGATTAAAAAATTAATAGAATAAGCACTAACACATTCAAATATGAGGGTTATGAATGTGACAGATT